>CM033354.1:9147831-9159509 GCA_019395295.1 Osmanthus fragrans | reverse complement strand
ATGAGAATACAAACCTAAAGTTTATTAAAAATTTGAAACAATTAAAGTTGCATATAAGTTTTGTAACACATGTACAAGAGAAGCATGATTCAGCGCTAGAAAGTTTAAAAAATAAGAGTATGCACTCATTTGGAAACCATTCGCTTTCTATAAAGAAGGAGAAAAAAATTAAAATTATAAAGAAAGGTTAAAGCATGGAGTTTTTGACATGGTGGTGAAAGAAATTAGAAAATCATTCGCGTGGATTGCAAGGCTAAATTTATTGCAAACAGTTGAAAATCATCTCCAAATTGGATAATTACTAGCTTCGTGGAGTCTCATAATCATGCACATATAACTCTTACGAAAGCTTACTTGTTGAGATCGAAGTGACATGTTTTAAATTATAAAAGCTTCAGTTCAACTAGAAATCTGAAGCTGAATGTATGGGGGGGCATGAATTCAACAATTAATTTCTTTGATTTTGGTAGAGATTAAAAAGATAAATTAGTTAGGTGTTTTAGTAGACTTATATCGTAGAAATGGCGATACATGGGCGGACTTAGGGGTCTCATAGGTTCAAGTGACCCTCCACTTTAAAATAAAATAAAAAAATATTTAGCTTATTATTATTATTAGAAAGTAATTATAAATTGTGATTGTGACCCTCTAACTTAAGTCGTCTGGATCCGCCCCTGATCGTAATAAACATTTTTGCGTGTAGTATTAAAAATTAATATTGTGTTACTGGTGACAATAGTTATGGAATGATTTTCGTTCTAGTGACAATAGTTAATCATCATAGGCAGACGATAATATTTGGTTGAGTTTTTAAGTAATGACACAATAGAGTAACTTGTTTGGTTATTCAATCAATTGATAAATGCTATGCGTAAGTGTACATCTCGAACGATCATCGCATGCTAAGATCCTACAATGACAACCAGGGACGGAGGCAGGAGAGTCCTGGACCCCCCATTTTTTTTGACAAAATTTTGTTTTTTTGTTTTTTGTGGTTAGGGGTGTCAAAATGGGTGAGCCGGGTCGGCCCGGCCCGCGAACCTTTCTTCCCGAATCGGCCCGTAAACAAAAAAAAGCGCGCATTATCCGGGTTTACGGCCGGTTCAGAGCTCGGGTCCCGTCTAAAATAAAAAAAACCAGCGCCCGGCCCAATCGCAATACTTGTTTTTGTTTTTTTTTTTTTCAAAAATTATCACTTAAAAAATAAATGGTAAAATTTTTTTTTTTAAATATAGGCCCGCGATTAACCTGCGGCCCGTTTCCTTTCAAGACCGGCCCACCGGCTCCGAATGAATTAAAAATTCCGACCCATCATAACCACGACCACCCCTTCGTTCGCGGGCCGGGCCACCTCCGGGTGGGCCGTGCGGGCCGAGCGCGGCCATCACTGACACCACTATTATTTTGTGTTTCCTTAGCGGAAGTCATCATGGGGTGGGTGGGGGGGGTACCAAATTTGAAGTTTGAATAGTGAAAAAACATTGAGGTTTATTCTACTATGTTTGTGTGATTGAGTTTATAAATTTATTCGTTTTATATATATAAAAAAAAAGTAAAAAATTTCGCGACTGATTGATGATATGTAGTTATACAACGTATCAAAGTATGAAAGACTCAAAAGGAATGCTTAGTAATAAAATATGATTGTGGCTAAATAAAATATTGGTATCTCAGAAATATTTTCTTTTATATCTTCTTATTACGGTTTATTGATTTTTTTGTTAATAAGGTATCAAAAAAAAAAAAAAAATTTGGGGCAGCCCCGTAACCCTCCACCCTTCACCTTTATATCTTCAAATCTGGACCTCCAAACTTCGATAAGCTGGCTCCATGGCTGATGACAATAGTAATTGCACAAGTACTTTCAAATACTTTTCATCGTTGTTACACATGACATATTCGGAATAAATATTTCGAAATGCTTAATACAATAGTTTATCAAAGTAGCCATGCATTTTGCTATTATCATTTGACATAGAGTTAAACTCAGAGGAACAATGAAGAGTTTGAAACAAGTTGGACGAATATATTGTTGCCAACTAAATTGAAAGAATATTGTTGGGTTTTGATACCCAATAAATTTCGGGTTATGATGTTAACGTGTCATTGTATATTTTATAGACCTAGGCCGATTAATGAAATAGATATCAACAATCAAATCAAATAGCTTTATCCGGCCCAATTGTATTCCCTTTTGGATGACTTGAATCTTTGTCCGTTTAGCCATTTTTATTGGTCAAACTTAAAACCTAAACCTAGCCTACTTATAAAGTAAAACCTTAGTCACTCCTTTAATTCGTGTGAACCGTCAAAACAAGAGGACAATAAAATCCGCTGCCCCCTTTGGTGAAGCCCCCCCTCTCACCGCTGCCCCATTGAGAAGAAGAAAAACCGGTTGTGTTCTTTTGCTTGATTCTCGACCTCCTCTCTTTGTGTGGTTCTTCCATTGCTCTTCTCTCTTGTGCTTTCTTCGTGGTCTACAAATTATCATCTTTTATCTCTTCCTTTGTTGGTCGAGACTGTGCAAGTAATCAGAGGCTGAATAATATTTAGTTTCGGATTGGAGCTCGTGATTGAAATTGGTTGTGCGGTGGAGAAAGGTACATTGAATTAAGAAATCCGAAAACCACCATCTACCGTTTGACAATTCCTTGACCAGCAAGTCTTGCCGCGAAAATTATGCTGTGTGTTTCACTAAAATATATGAGCATGCCATGAATAGATCGGGCGTCCTACATTTGCTTATAATCCTATTCTATGCAAATATCCCGAAATGCCACATAAAATAAGAGCTAATTGAATCCACAATCCTAATATTAAATATATAGTATAATCAAAAAAAACATACATTTCTTACAAAAACTCAAGTGTGGCTAAGCTTATAGAGGATCGTACGTAAATGAAAATTTTCATTAAGTAACTAAATCCTTATTATTAAAAATGTTTCCACTTATTTTTAGTTTCGGTCAATAAAAAAAACTAAGTATTCAGAAACTCAATTCTTCACTTATAAGTAAAAACAAGCTTATATAAAATTAGTGTGACAATCATTAATCGCGTCATTAAAATATTACTGCGCCTTCATTCTGGTCAATACAAAATAAGGGAATCCAACATAGTATTATATACTCGATTATGCGATTTTTCATGCTAATTAACGCAGCCCTCACCAAATTTTGCGTTTGCTTCCCAAAACACCATAATGATCTTTTATAGAAGAAAGTCTTCGTCATCATAGGGTTTTTACCAAATTAACGCGGCCAAAAAATTATACCGCAGCCCCCTTTAAAAGTTATAAACCCGAGTGAGAGGAGAAGAGAGAGTGAGAAGACCGATTATCAAACAGTGTTGATTTGACATTGAGACCGTCTAAATTTTGTTACCACTATATTGTAAAAGAATTTTGTTGAACAAATAGCCCTCTGATCGAGACCCCACAAATAGGGGGTGGAGGTAGCAAAAAAAGGTGGCCCCATCCCCTATTGTGGGGTTTCTGTAAGGGGGCTAACAATCCCCGTTACCATAGCAAAATCTATTGTAAAATACGTAATAAGAGAATTTAAAATACGTTATATATATATATATATATATATATATATATATATATATATATACACACACACACTCATTTTTAACCACACATTCATACAATAAAATATTCTACCCTTAAATTTAAAAAAAAAAAAATCATAATTTTTAACTCACATTCTACTGAAAATCACTATTCAAATTTTTTTTTTTTTTTTTTCAAATAATAATTGTCAAACAAGGGTTAAAGTTATTCTTGTATTAGTATTTAGAATGTATTTGGCATATTGAATTAGACTGAATAAAAATAATTAGTCCAATTCGCTGTTTAGTGCGAACAATACTCGCATTAAAATAATTCACTGAGATGAATTTAGATCGATTTGTTTATTCTTGGTAAAAAAAATTGTGATTTATAATAGGAAAAATAGAGTTTGATTGAAGTAAATTTTAGTGCTTGTCTTGGCCAAAAAAAAAAAAAAAAAGATTATTGAAATTATAAATTCAAAGAATGAGTAGTAGAAAAGAGGGTAATAATTTTGGATTTTTCGAAATGCATGTTCAAATTAAAGTCTAATTTCGAGTTTGAAATTATAAAGTTTGACTTTGATCTTTAGTTTTCTTATAAATAGATAAGTAAATTTTAAAAAGTAATTATTTTAAAGGTAAGTTATAGAAACCTGTTTATCCCATTTACTATAAAAGAGGCAACGCCAAAGTTACTGTTCATTCAAGATGTATTTTGCATCCCCATTTTATCCCTGTTTTATTTTATTCATTTCAATGCTATCATATTATTTCCTTCAAGTTGAGGGTTTAATGGTAAAAGTGTAGCCACTTTTGTTGACTATGTGATAAGTGTGAGTTTTTGCACTTATTTGAAACATTAAATTTGAATAATTGTGAGTTTTCGTTAATATTTTATTACTTAAATTAGTTATGTTTATTTTGTATTGATCCCAAGTCAAAAAATTATTATGTTATATTTTTGTATGTGATTCATCACGAGTCTGTCATTTGCCTTTTGGTCTCCTTTCAAGATAGGCGTTTATAAATAAGCAACAATTGTGAGGTATATTACAAAATAAAATTCACATATTTAACGGCAAACATGATAGCAATTTGAAAAAAAAAATTATTGCAACTAAGTCCTCGGGATAATTGCTCACCAAGTCATTCAATAAAAGTCAAGTGCATGGCCGAAAACTAGTATAGATAAAAAAGCGGGGAAAATACCCTTTAAAGTAACTTTACTTCCGATCGCACAAAAAAATCGTGTAGGCTTCTATCTCATGTTTGGAAGGAGGCAATTGGTATGGCAAGTTGTGTGTCATAAGGCTCCCTCCTTTGGTAATGATGGTTATAAATTCATTAGTATTCAGTTGACATCCACTAAATGACTGAAGTGAAATATTGACATCTCAATGGAACAGCCCGAACCTATAACCACTGTGGGCCATTGGAAGTATCCTAATTCATTTTAGAGTCGCTCGTGGCCCGACTCCTAACTCCTTGGACGACTTTTGTACTTAGCCCACTCATTAATTATCTATTGGCCTTAATTGGTTTTGGCCTATTACTTAACCTAAATCTGCCCTAACTAATATAAAATGGTTAGCCCCTTGTGATCGCGTGAATTGGAAAAAGCCTTGAGAGATTACCCGATTGCTTTCTTTTCTTCTGTTTCGTGCTACCGTTTGCCTTAGCTCCTTCTTTCTCTGGTTGCTTTAGCCTTTGTAGTTACCACCTGTGTAGCCGCAATAACACCTTCCTTTGTGCTTCATTTTGTAGGTAATAAAAGCAAACGGAGTGGGTAAAGTTGTAGGTGATTTTAAGTTGGTTCTTTGTGGTGTCGATTGGTTTTGGATTCAAGCTGAGCCCCAAAAATCCTTTGGTGATCTATACATTTGGTATAGAGCTTGGTGTGAAATTTTTTTCAACCAAAATCGACAAAAAAATTGTGCAGATCGCGTTTTTTTCTTCAAAGGAGCTGAACCTATTTTTGTCAATTCCGGTCAAACCAGTCACCAACCAGATAAACGAGGCCATACCCATATTCAACAACCAGAGACGATTCTTCCTAGGTAATGCATCGAGGTGGCTCGATCGGAATAGCGATTCTGGAGGAGCTCCCTCTGAACACTTTGCTCATTTTATAATTCTACACATACTGATATCATTAATTTTGTATTTCAGGCTATACAATGAATTTGGACGGTTTTGCCCCTGGACACTCGGCTTGCGATTTTGGTCAATCACGTTGGTACATTTGTTGAAACTTTAGGATGAATAGTGGTTGTTCTAAAGCAATAAATTTTCATCTCTCGATTTTACGAACCTTCCGACGTAGTCCACTCTAGCAAAGTTGGCTTGTCTTGATTAAATTTTAGTATTAGCACATCATCGAGTGTGGTGACAATATGATTAGGATTACCGCATGGGTTAACCATTGCTTATGCTATAAATTAGGAATTACTTGCTCTTATGTGATTGAAGTATTTAATTTGTTTAAAAATCAATTTATTATCTTTGTGATATACTATGTCTGAACTATGTCTGAAATTGGTTTAGTTGACATATCTCGTTATTGCACCGTTAATTTCATTAGAATACATCGACCTTACCCGTTTGAACAATCCACTTATATAAGATCGCGAATCTTATGAAACCTTGAAAATTTAGAACTGGTGTATATTGTTTGTGACCCAAGACTACTTTGTGTGACTTAATTGTGATTATGTGCATTTTTTTTTATTAACTTGTAAAAATGAAAACTCACAATTATGATTTGAAATTTTTTAATGGAAAATGTGATTTTTTAATATTGCAATAAAAGATGAGAGGCATTTTGATCCTACAAAAAGTTTCAAAGACCATTAAATGCAATTTTCTACTGATTTTTCAAAAGAACAAAAATAAGAAGTCGATGAGCTTGCTTACAGTTGAATCATTTTACACTTGTCTAACGCTATTTTGAAAAAAGTGGGCAAATTGAAAACTACTAAAGAATTTTGGAAAAAAAAAATTATAGGACTTCTATTTGCTTAAATCAACTATGAACAAGTTTTACTTGAGATTTTTTCAGCTTTAAAATAGATCATTCAAAAGATCTTGAGGACAATTTAGACATGTTTAATAAATTTGTTCAAGCTATTTTTAACAGTGAAGACTTGGTGTCCAAAACTACGAGGCTATAATTTTGCTTAATTTCATATCTGACACTTAAAAGGAGGATAAGAAAGTGATTAAGTATGGTAGGGACACATTGATGCCTGAAATTTTCATTGACTTACATAGAAGTAAGGAGACATCTTATTAAAGGTAAATACATGATAAGAAAGGCGGTGCACAGGTGAAGTTCCTCGATGGTGAGGGGTTAGGATTCCAATTGATGCAAAACAATCATGATAGATTCCAAAGTGGTGGCGATTCAAGTAATAATGGCAAGGGTAGGTCTAGATCAAAATCTAGGACTAAGGTTAGGAAATACTATGGATATGGGAATATCGTGAACATTTTATTTAAAACGACCTTGTCCCCCGCATCTAGGAGAAGCGTAACGCTAAGGAATACAACCTGTGCCGAATTCTCAAGTAAATGGTGTTGTCTTCTACTTCCAAAATATTAATGTTATGTCCACCATATAGTGTATATGATTATAAGTTCTATTACTTATCCTGCTCAATTAAATCCAACTATCAATTCTCGTTTGCGCATGACGTGCGATACATTGCTCCATTTACGTGATCAAATTATGGCCCTCTGCGTCCCCCACCTGTCTGATGTTCACAATTCTGCTTATACTGATGTTGGGATTGATGATATTTCCTTGAAATTTGACATTGATTTTGTGTATACTCTAAATGATGTTAAATACATTCTTGAACTGTCTAGGAATTTAATTTCAATAGGAAAACTTGAGAAATGTGACTTCACTGGTAAAATTGGAAATGGAGTTTTGAAATTCGTTAAGGGTGTACTTGTTTCCATCAAGAGAATCGGGAAAAATGATATTTATATCACTACTGAAGAAGTGGTAAGGGGTTTAGATTTCTCTATCTCTTTTGTCAAGGTTGATCACACACAAATGACACAATAGACTTGCGCGTGTCGGTATTAAAGGGCTTAAACTTCTTAATGAAAAATGTGATTTTAGAAATGATTGTGTGTCTAATTTATCTTTATGTAATCACTGTGTGCTTAGTAAGTATCATAGAAGTTTTTTCTTCAGGAGTGTTCATAAAACTAAATGCATGCTTAAATATGTGCATTCTGACTTGTGGAAATCCTGCTAGGAATACTACCTCATGTGGAAATATGTACTTTTTATCTATTATTGATTATTACACGAGAAATGTAGGGCTGGGCATATATTCCGAACCAAACTGAACCGAATCGGACATGAATCGAACCGAGCGATTCTTCGTAAGTGAAATACCCGAACGGGTAAATCTGATTCGAGATACCGATGTGATATGATTTAGGATTCCTCGGTTCTAGACCCAGAAACGAAAAATTCTGAATAAGTAACTAGAATTTTTTTAAAAATTGTTTGTAATTTTATATATATGGAATAAAATCAAAATTATTTTACGTTTTTTAAAAATTAAATTAATCAAAGATTAGAGTTTTGTAATGAAAGAGACTGAGTTCTATGAAAGGGGCAATATGAGACAATGTAATAAAAAAATATATTATATTTTTTCTTATTAATTGGAACAAATTTTTTAGTTTTATTTTATGTTTGTTAATTGTGATTTTTCAATCTTTCTTGATAAGAGTTTTCTTAAATTAGAGTATGGGCAAGTCAAGGCAATTGATGATTAAATCAAACTAGTTGGTAAGTAAGTAATACTGGGTTGAGAAAATATTTAATATCTCTATGAGTCTATGACCTTCTATTTATTATGCCTGATCACAAATATTTTCTAGTATTACTAATTTACTATCTATTTTTTTTTATTTGTATATACTTGGTTAAATTAATCTTATTAGACAACTTGTTATTTATATATGTCATTAAATTGGAATACATTACTTTTGTAAAAGTTACCAGACTTGAACATGTCATACGTGTAGTCATTGTTATAAATGTTTAAAAAATTAATTATACTATGGAACCCGAACTGAACCGCTAATGGAATCGAACCCGAACGGCTTCCAAAATTATATACGCGTGGACCCAACGGTTCCGTTTACTAACTACCCGAATTTTTTTTTGATTTTGTTTCGATTCGGTTTCTCTTCTCAGAACCGAATCGTGACCAGGCCTAGCTGAGAAATGTGCTGTATTTATCTTTCTAAAGAATAAGGTCGCGACGACTCCTTCACCCCAACTTTTCTTAATAATTGGCAAAATGGACAAAACACAACTATGAGGAGGATGCGTCATCTCATCAGCCTTAAATTATCTCCAAGTTTCTGAGAACTAAATAATGACGACTAGGAGTTTCTGTAACACTTGAATTTGACAATATGAAGCAACCTCGAGAATGGAAATAATTAAGGCCATAAGGATTGTTATACAATCACACGTCCCCAGCAAAACGGGGTATAGCAAATAATGATGAACTAAATACTATACTTGTCTAACAGGGGCGGGAGCCAGATTGGCCATGAGTGCGGGCATCTCTATTGTTCGTCCCAAGCCGAACGTCAAAGTTTTTAAGTCAGAGCATGATAATGATGATAAAAATGTTAAAAACAATATTACGCTACCAATACTAAAAAAGTCATCAGTTTATATATTACAATTACACTTGTTCCTTAACGGAGTTTTCACAGCTACGCGGGATATCGTTCGATTAAACAATAATCTTCATTATCGCAGCTTCAGAAATATATCTTTCTCCTACCATAAACCAATTGTGGCCATCATTCATCCAATCATACACCCATCCGATTACGCAATCTATCCTTGTTACAATGCTCATTGCAGAAAAAAGACTCTCTATCACAGTAGCGCCGGTGGCAACCGGTTAGAGTCAATAGCCAAAGTCAAAAGTCAAATTCGAGTAAAACCAATGGATATACCTTATTTTTCTTTTGTCAGATCACTTAACTTCTCCGCAAGATGGACTAAGGCCACATTCACCCCTTCAAAACTCTTTGTTAGAGAGCGCATGTCCAAAAATATAAACTCCTCAAGTTGGATCATCAAGTCAAAATGAGATACTACTACAGAGTAATCTAATGGATATAAAAACTCTGCGCAAGCCGAATCAAGACTTTTCCTTGTCAAAAGAAGAAATTGGAATTTCTTGATTTGGGACCATAAAAAAGCTACACAAAAGGAGTAAACCTCATATTTGCTTGTTGAGAAAACGATCATTCAATCTTGACAGTTGTAAATCAATGACTGTGGTAGAAACAAAATTCTACCTGATAATATGTAAATTTGTAATATCGGCGAAGGATTTACGCAATGTGGCCGCGACCCAAGAAGCGTACAACATCGTACAAAAACCTATCCATGACCACTATCAGGTACCAAGAATCGATAATCAATGCCCTCTGACAGAAAGAACACACTTCTTCCTCAAAAAGAGTCCCATCCTTCGTCTCTCATTATTTGGAGTCGTCGTGTTCGCCACATATTTCCACCAATTGCATGCATTCACAATATCTTGATCTCTTCCATTCTCGCAATGCGCCATTTGACAGTTCATTTGAAACTCTCCCCAAAGATAGTCTCTTATAAACTGGAGCATTAAATGCAAAATCAAATTTCTGTATCCACTCCTATTAAATTTGTTGCCATTCACACTTTTGCATCATGTGGAAGATAGATTCTTATCTTCGACACAATCATTGCAAGTATACCTCAATAACCGAAGAGACTCACAGGGCAAGATCCATGCTGACCAAAGATATTATAATGTGAAACCCCCCATCGTGTATCACCAGACTCGTTGACAGGGTTGTTTTCTTGAATTAAGGTCATCCGTCCAATTAAAATCTCACCTGTTTCCACAATGCCTCAACAATACAAGTCTAATTGTTTTCACTCACGAAGCTAGATCCACAACGTTTACGGAAGAAGCTCCAACAGGTTTTTACTACATTGTAACCCAACCCATACGAAAGACAAATCTAGTAATGGTGAAACATTCTTCTTGCCACACAGCTACAATAGAGCGAGTTGGAGTTGCATGACGGCAACTCACACGTGAACGAAAAAGGCATCTATGAGTTCTCCTTTAAAATGAGTTGCTTTTCTACCGGCCCATTTAAACTTTACCTTCGCAATATTACCGCTGCCCCACATCATATACCTTGTCCTCTCAATCTAGCCACATGCTCAAGTTATATATAGAAAAAGACCTTATCAATTGGCAAGCCTTAAGCTGATAGAGCTCGTGGTATTACTTGTAACATGTCCTCAATCCCAATGAAGCGCTATCATTTAAACATTGTCACACTATTGGTCCTACATAACGCAATACAATAGATATTTGCTACACTTCATTGACACATCACAAGATTTCATCAACTAAGAATGTAGAACAAAAATTCTGAATCGCCAAACATCTATGCCTCTAATAAAAATTGATCGTCTCAACAGCACAAGCACTTACTATAATCTTTTGCACGTCAGGGTGATGTCCAATTTGCAATTTTTCGGAAGATTTCCCAATGGTGACGGCATTAATATCTTTGTTATGATTAAGACAAAAATCTGCAATTGGACTAAGAAATATACCAGGATTGAGTGAAGAATCAAGCAGATTCATCATGACCCCGAAATGATTGTCCTTGTCGCAATAATAGAACTCGAACACAATCAATAGATGCATTAAGAACGGGTAACTTATGCCATATTCTTCAATTGTTCTGACTTGCTTGTGTGAAAACTGATTGAATGTGTTGGTCTTGACTACATCAAAATGTGATGTCGACCACTTAAATGCGAGCCTAACATGATTATGTGCCACTAGTCGATGAACTCCCACATGAGTGTGAAGTCTTTTTTATTATAGATACCAATACGGTAAAGGAGGCCTGACAACCAACTCAAAGCAATTCAACACCTCCCTCCTTGCTTTTCCAAAACTTGATTTGAAAAGATTAACAATACAAACAATAAGCAAGCTACTTTTTCTCCTACAATCTGTACTCCAACCTCATGTATTGAACTCTTGGAACCAAGA
>CM033354.1:5167910-5533556 GCA_019395295.1 Osmanthus fragrans | reverse complement strand
AACCATTTGAACAATCCCTGATTGTCCAGGGGGTTATGTTGGAGGGCGCCTGAGGCGTAGCAAGGCCCTTCTGTAATTTAGAGCCTGTTTGATCATACACATTTTTTGGGAAAAATTGCATTTTTTTGGTTGATGTAATGGTGAATATGTGGTTGAAAAGGAAAAAAAAGTCATTGATGTGATGAAAAATATTATTGCATTGAAATATGTGTGATTGAAAATGAGTAGAAGAATGAAAATGAGAATGAGAATGCGTACCAAACAGGGACTTAAACTTCAATTTGTATTTAACGATTTGAAATTGGACACGTTATCATGTGGACGACAGACTACTGGACAATTCAAAGAAGATTTAGCCCCTGTTTGATAATTATTATAATATAATTTTTTCTCAAATTTATTTTCAATTACATTCCCACAATAAAATATTCTGCATATAAATTCAATACTTTTTCTTATTTTTTAATTACAAATTCTCCGATAAATCATTATTTTAAAACTTATTTTTTTTTAAAAAAAAATTACTATTTCAAAACTCATTTTAATGGTTGTCAATCAAGGGTTAAGACTATTTTTGCTGTTGACGAGTAATTTTACAAGTTATAAAGAAAGGTCAATCGTGCTGCTTGTACAAGGTCATTTTGCTAGGTCCTCTCACAAACACAGAGATGAGTGTTTTTGGGGGGGTTTTTTTTAATCAAGTGGGTCCGCATGGGACTCACCTCATTTGAGGAGCAGCTCTGCTAGATCTTTTATAGGCCTGACAGAGTGACATTATTCAAGAAAGGTTGAGGACCTACACTATTTGAACACTATATTGTGGGGTTAGGATGCAATTTTTCCTTTCTCAATGCATCAAATATTTGAGTTTTGTGAATCTACAGTTAAAATGGTAGGTCGACCATACACTGACCGGAAACATGTGAAGGAAGCAGACTATGTTGTCAGTCAAAAAACTATTGAAATAACACGCTTGATTTGATTTGATTGAGGCTGCTGCCATTTTTGACTCATGCTAACAGCTAACTCCACAAAAACTACAATCCAAACTAATTTTACGTTTTAAAAAATTGTTTTAAACCTAACACGATGATAACTTAAGGGGTGATCACCAAGTAACGTTTTTACCTTCCATTATTATTGTAAAAAAATATTCATATGATTTTAATTTTTTTTTTTAATATTTTCATCATTAATCGTACCTTTGAATTTTGATTATACAAAACATCTCTTTTATCCTATTTTTAAATAAATAGCAATAAAATAACTAATATATCATTCTATTTTAATAAAATAAAAAATTAATTATAACCATAATCTCAAATTTTTTAAAAAGTATAAATCAATCCTAAATAAATTATTAATTTTAAAAAAAAGTCTTTCTTTTTCCTTCCTTCTGCCTCCACTACAAAAAATGCAAAGTCCAGACTCCACGAACATGACGTAGTGGTAAAGTAAAAAGGTTCTTTACGGAGCATCGGCTGTTTGAATCCCCTCGACAGCGGAAAGACTAATATCCTGTGGAGTAAAGTTATGGTACGCTTTGTCGTCACTTCATGGGTTCTATCCGCACATCGTAGAGAGAGGTCCACATGGCGGAGAAATTGCATCCCGAACGTCCGACCCAAGTGTATATAAGTTGTGACCGCATTCAAATTTACCCGAATGATGAACCAGAGGTGGAAGACTGTCACTTCTCAAGATTAGTCGGACAAAATTCGAATACCTGAATTATCAAAAAAAAGTAAAGTCCAATTCCTCTTAAACTAATTTTACTCAAATTTGTTCAATTTTCACACAAAAAGGCTAACCACCTCCATATATTACTATCCGCCCATCCCCAAAGTGAGTTGCGATGGCCTCAGTTTCAGTGCCTGTGAAATAGGCTTCATTAATTCGGCACTAAATTTATTCGCATATCTGATTCTCTACATTGACCTCCAATTCAACGTGCTCATGATTTAGATATGGATGTAAATGAGCTCTCGGCTCGGATAAAAACAAACCGAGCTTTCTTTGGCTCGACAAGTCCAAGTTTGATGGCTGTCACGAGTCAGCCCGTGTGGCTCGATGAGCTATACGGGTCGGCTCAAGCTCGGGCCTACACTTGAAAACGAGGCTCGATTCCAACGAGCCGAATAGACATCTTTAGATTTAACCCCTTTTTGACACACATTAATTCGGAAAAAAATGTATTTTTTTTATGTGATGGATGATGAATATGTGAGTGAAAAAGAAGAAAAAGTTATTGATGTGATAAAAAAATATTATTTTATTGAAAAATGTGATTGAAAATTAATAGAAAAATTAGAATAAAAAAAATGTGTATCAAATAGGGTTTGGACAACCCATTTGTGCCTCCATTGGATACAGTAGATGCAGTCAAAGAACACACACATGAATATATCAGGTGAATTTCAAGAAATGAATCTGCAAGAATATTATTATACTACAAGTGTTATGATTATATGTTTGAATTTCTTTTACATTTTCTATAATTTCATGTTCTAGGATGAGAACGGTTTGTATGGAGAAGACGATCAAATTCAGACTTCGGTTGATATTTTGGAAGGTTTACAGCTGCTATTTTCAAACGAGAACCCAATTTCATTTGTGCAAAAAATGAGTCCATCGGCACCTCCCATGCCTAATGTTAGGAATATGTAACACCACATATTTCACTTGTTATAAGTATGGGCTCACACATATCTCCACATTAGTATGATATTGTCAATTTTGGGCCTAAATTCTCATGACTTTGCTTTTGGACTTACCCAAAAGGTCTCATACCAATGGAGATATATTTTCACACTTATAAACCCATGATCCGCCCCATTTTTATCCGATGTGGGACTTTGGTCGCATACCCAACAATCCTCCCCTCGAACAAAGGACCACCGAGCCTCCCCTCAAATGATAATCTATCCGCCCATCTTCCTCACCAAGAGCTTGCTCTATCCAGATCAACTCCTCTCCATCGCGTTCGGGCACACGTCTTACGTGAAGCATCCGAAACACACCGTCTGTCCATAAAGCTCATCAACGAATCCCATCGCGAGTTAACCGAGGCACCACCTTCGTTCGACATTCCAAAGATTCATCCACATGGTCAATTTTTGGGGCATGGCTCTGATACCACTATTAGAAATATGTAACACCGCATATTCCACTTGTTATAAGTATGGGCTCACACATATCTCCATATTAATATGATATTGTCCACTTTGGACTTAGACCCTCATGACTTTGCTTTTAAACTTATCCAAAATGTCTCATATTAATGAAGATATATTTTCACACTTATAAACCCATGATCCTCCCCATTTTTATCCGATGTAGGACTTTGATCGCATATCCAACACCTAATGACATGAATGATTCGCTCTCTCAAAGAGGAAGCTAAGAACAAGAACTCACTTAAAATAGACCATGAAAAAATAGCACACTAGATGTGCCTTTTGCCTCGAAAGTGTCTCAAACAGTAACTCAAATAGAATATTCAGTTATTTCTGAAGTGAAATTGGAGAAGACATCTGGTTCAGCATTTGGTTAAGAAGGTGTAAAACGGCTGGTGTTCAGAATCAAATCAGCAGTTCCATTAGCTTAAGAGGAATTGGATTGCATTTTTTATGGTGGTGGTGGAGGTAGGAAGGAAGGAAAAAGAAATATAATTTTTTTAATTTTTTAATAATTTACTTGGGATTTATTTATTTGCACTTTAAAAAAAAAATAAAAAAAATTAATTGGGACTATGGTCATAACAAGTTCTTTATTTTCCCTTCCTTTCCTTTTTGTTTTATTTAATATATAACGGTATATTCTTCTTTTTACAGCTGCTTTTTATTAAGAAATTATATGAAAAAAATGATATTTAGCATAATTAAAAGTGTAATTAATAATGAAAATGTCAAAAAAAGAAGGTATAGACGTTTAATAGTAAAAGGTAAGTACATTACGTGCTAATCACCCATATCTTAAGTAATGCTCCAAGCGTTTCTTAAATGATGGTGTAAAATTAGTGGTATAAATTTACGTGTAAATTGATATTTTAAAATTATTTTTGCATCTTTATTTACATTTGGGAGAATCTAAATTCTGTTCCAATGAAAAGATTAAAAAAAAAAATTGGGTGCAAGTGAATTGGGTTTTTTTTTTTGGGTCTCTTTTGGATCTAAAAAAATTATGTAAATTTTCATTTTTTTTTACCAAAAATTGTACTTTGCATTTACTTCACATTTTTTCATTGGAAATATTTTCAACCACTTTAAGAATCTAAATCACAACTTAAATCTAATTTAGAGTACAATCTAATACTCCCCTATAGAAATACAAGAAAACCATTCTTGTAATAAGAACCTTTGGGCTAGTAGTCGTTCTCTTACGCACTGTCCGCTTTGAAAGAGTATCTGTCCATCTTACTCTTCAAGTATTTTTTTTTTTTTTTTGCATAGCTCAAAATTCGAATCCAAAATTTCTACCTTACGAGATATTTAAGTTAAATTTGATATTAATTGATCTTCCAAAATGAACAGTTATATGATATAATGATTTGAATACATAGGAACATATTGTTCAATATTCAACTTAAATCCCTACTAAATTTGGAAGACATAATAGAAATTCGTGAGGGTAAGAACTGTCCCATTTTGCTTGGGCCGGTCCATTGACCATGACCTATCAGTGTCCAAACTTGATCTATTAAGCGGCGGCCCAGCGTTGGCGAACATTTTTTCAGATAAGCTTGACTTCCAATATCTTCGACTCCTTTCGGACATAGGACCCCTCATCCCAATTCAGTTAATAGAAACATTTCAGGTACGTTATCCAAACCCTACTCCGTTTATCTCACACAAATAATTGAACGTACCAAAAGTCACCGTTTCCCCCACACGTTCCTACTCAGAGCGTGGTCTTTAAAGTCGCACACGATTTAGCCAAAAATATAGCCGCAGAGACATAAAAGTTAATAAAACTAAAAAAAAAAAATCCTCAAACCAGTCTGCTGTATTGCCACGTGTACCAATTGCGATGCTTCTGGAAAATAAAAACAGCGTCAACGGTTCCACCTCACTGCATTCTAACACGTTTCAAAACGAAAGGTTTGATTTCTTTATCTTTTATTTAGAGGTAAAAAGGAGAATTTTAGAGGAGAATTCTCAGATAATTTGTTTGCTTGAATTTGTTGTACGTTGTTCTTCTTGTTGTTGTACTTTGAGAGGTGAATTTGTAGTTGATTTGCAGGTAATAAGAATGGCCGAGGTTCAGAGCGGTGAGGTCGTGTCGGTGGAGCTCCCTGCTCCTGCTTCTTGGAAAAAATTGGTATTTGTTTTCTTATTTTTTGTTATATTTTCTTAGTTCTTTTACATTTATGAAAATTTGGCGCTGTTCGTTGTAATTATAGTTATGTGGAAATGTTTTCTAATTTTATGGCTAGGGTTTATGGTGATTAATGGGAACATCTTCTTTTTTATGGACATAAAAATTACAGAATTGTTGAATGTTACAAGTTATTTCTAAAGTTTTTAATTATGCACCTACAGTAACTTTTATCACTAGAATGACGGTCTTGCTGTAACTGTGGGTTCAATTTACTCCCAGTCTGTTCAAGTAATTAGGCAAGGGGGTTTTCAAATAATAGGAAAATTAACCAAATTTGTAAGTTTTTAAAATTCAAAGGCCTGAAGCAACTGCCTTGGTCACTTAAGTGTTTAGCCGTCTCCGAATTGTTTGCCACAATGGTGTTCAACCACTTAATTAAGTGGGTTTGTCTCTGCATTAAACTTTAAGCATTGTTTGGAAACTTAGTTTCATACTGGAAATCACATAACTGAACTACATCACATTGTGGGCATTGTCTCCACGTGGTTGACATCTCATCACAAGATTTAAGGTGACATTATTTGTTGCCTATTCCGATTTCGTGCTAATAGTTGAAAGCCCACGCTGGTTCATTAAGCGCGAGCTTATACAAGGGGGGATATGTTCAAGTAAGATGCTGACATGCGCAGGAAAATACCAGCCTCAGCTAGGGAAGCCTGGCTGCCTTAAGACCCTGCAGACCTGTTATCTTCATATAAATTTTTCTTGTATATTGAAGACTGGAGAGTACAGTGGTTTAGTTTCACAGTACAGTGTTATGGATAACAAATCCAGTCTGATCTAATTTGCTTGATTAAGTAAATTACATATAGGTTTTTCAACTATTGCATACCAATCAACTCTCTTGAATCTTTAGTAATGCAGTAACCAGTTATGGAATTAATATCCTTGAAAGATCCATGTTTTTGTAAGTTTAACCTTCTTCGGGTTTATAAAGCCATTGAAGTTAGATAAGTCATTATTGCTAGCCTAGGTTGTAGAGCGAGAGTTGACAATTGCACCTGGAATTACATTCAGGCATCCTAGACTATTTTCCTATTAACAGAATTGCCCTTTTATTTTCTGAAAGTAGTCTTATAGTAATGGAGGGGCCCTAGACTTGACCTCAGAAAAGTAAACAAATGTACTGAAAATGACTTCGGCAATGCTCTGTGGACCTGTGAGAGATCTATTAGAGCCAATGAAGAATCCTTAAGTTTCTAAACGGGGATTGGCTTAGTGGTTTGAGGCTTGTGCGGTTGTTCAGTGTAGATAATATCAATGAAATGAGAATTTTTGTATGCGAGTTGATATTGCATATAAATTTATTGAATTTCTGAATGGAAAAAGGGGTAGATGAATCAAATCTAATCCTGCAAGTATTTAAGTAATTAGAAGACGAGTCACATGAGTTCCTCTGAGATATTTTAATGCATTTCTGTGATTTCTCATGTGCGAGAATACCCTAATTTTTTATTGTTATTATCAGTATTTTTTCAATCCTTAAAAGTATCTTGACACTGTTAATGATCATTTTTTTTGTAGTACATGCCAACGAAGGGAACACCAAGGAAGAATGAAATTTCATTTATTGCTCCTACTGGTGAGGAAATTATTAACCGAAAACAGCTGGAGAAGTACTTAAAGTCTCATCCTGGAAACCCTGAAATATCAGTATTTGATTGGAGCACTGGGGAGACTCCAAGAAGATCATCAAGGATCAGTGAGAAGGCTAAGGCCACACCTCCATCTAAAGAGAGTGAGTGGTCAAACAAGCGGAGGAGGAAAGCATCAGGTAGTAAGAAAGACAAGGAGATTAACACTGGAAAGGAGGAATCAGAAGGGAATAAAGAGGTTAAAAAACAAGATGAAGAAGTTGATGAGAACAAAGAACAAGAGAAACAAACTGATAATCTGATGGATTCTGAGCCTAAGAGGGAAGACGAAAAGCAGGAAGATCCTATGACTGAATTGGATGAGAAAGGGACCAAGGAAAATGCCGGGACAGATGTTGAGCTGCACGGTGATAACCAAGGGAAGAGTATCAATGTTGAGATAGGTGGAAATGACAAGGATGAAACTACTGACAAAAGTAACAGGGTTGAAGACACTTCAAAGGTGGAAGAAAAACAGTTATCTGGAGTGGAAGAGAAGCCGGATTCTGGTTCTGCAGAACTTGGTGTGGATGACGAGAAACAGTTTAAGGAATGTAGTGTCCCTATGGAAGCTGGTGCTGGAGCTAAAAATGAGATTCTTGCTGGTGCAGCACCTACATCTGCGGCACAAACTAATGGATTCCAGGATATGATTGGGAAAACTAATTTGCAGGTGGAGGATCAAGAGAAGATTATGGATGGAGACAATGTGGAAAATGGCAAGGTGAACCTAATGGGGGCAACATTTACCTCAGATCAGCCTTCATCGGCTGCTACTAGTTGAATGTAATTTTAATGGCCATCTTTTGTAGATCTCTGTCGCTCTACATAATTCTGACATTTGCCTTGTTTCGATGACTGTAATATTAAATGATGACTAGGCTAGTCTTATTTTGAAGTAGGCAATCAACCTTTCTGGATTGTATGACATTGTAGTTTTTGTATCGTCTGTGGGGAACTTTAGATTGTTATTGTAAACAGATAAGGTTACAATGTCCCGTATTCCCCTACAAGTTCGGTAAAAAATGTAGCTATTTGGTTGAGCTTATATGTGCTTTGTTTGGTTATGCTCTGGGGTCGTTCTTACTTAGGAAAATGTGCTCATATCTCTGTTCATTGCTTCTCTTGAATAACTAGGAGGCAACATTGCAAGGACTCAAAAAGTCAGTTACAAAAACTTAGATTTCCTTGTATTTTAATGTTGCACTTCCATTGGACATTGTGTTCATCTATATAATTAATCTTCACATTCATAATTTAGTGATTAATATTGAAATCTATTATCTAATTCTCCCTACTAAGCATGGCAAAAAGGTCCAAAAAAAGAGGCGGTGGGGTTGAATTGGATATTTGGATGGTGAGAGGCTGTTGATAGTGAGGTCCAGATTTTTTTTTTCCCTCTTTTTGAGTTCACACCAGATACATGCAAATTATATTCTTTTGTTTGTTTTTATTGGTAAGAGATATTTTTAAATGCATTTGTTTGGTTTTGTCAAGAGATATTTTACAAGGCATCGTTTTTATTCTGTGGTTGTATTTATCTCTCTCTGCAATGTTATCCTTCATTATCTGAACCTTACTCTCAAACCACCTCAACCTTACTGCCTGCAATATGGCTGCTGCTGCTGCTGCAGCTTCAACTACTTATTTTACTTCTTCGAAGCAAATTGTATCGACTCCAAGTAACACTACTATTTACTCAATTTCAACACATGGTATGTTTTAGATTCTTTTGCGTCTTCATAGTGATGAGACTGATGTCTTTTAGTTTAGTTTTCATCTTGGAAATAATTCATGGTTGATGAAAACGAAATATTGCTTTTTCTGATTGTTACTGGATCAAGGTGTTTCATGGATATATCATTTTTTGTTGTTTATCTACACTGAATTGAGAAGTTTCATATCTGAATATAGAAATCGTTTTAATCCTCGGAGAGGTGAATATAGTTAACAAAATTTTGGATGTGTTGCTTCTTGTTCTTGAATTTATGCATTGCCTACATATTTCATTGTTTGAAAGGCAATAGACAAGTAGAGGAGGACGAGTGCTTTTCTAAAGCTTGATCAAAGAAGGGATAGTCTGAAGAAGTCCATGTACAGATGATGTTCATAGTCATTGGCAAATGTCCTCACTATCAAGTGTTTACACAACCCATTTCAGAAAATTGTGCACGAATTAGGCCTTTGAAAAATGAAACCACTTGTACATGAGGGGTTGTGTTGAAGATGAAATTTAAATTTATTAATTTTTCCCATCGTTAATAAGGGCTTCTGCTTATATGTCTGGTGTTCTATTGCAGCTTCTGCTTTTACGGGTGCTCCACTGCAGAGGTTTCATTCGACTAAGAGAAAAATAGTGAAGGTTAGAGGAAAGGTAATTGCCGCTGCTGCTGCTCAAGTTGCAACAGCTCCAGTTGAGGAAGTTAAAGAGTGAGTTCTTCACTCGTCTCTATCAGGAGTTCACCAAGAATTATTTCTACGCTGAATTAATTTACAATTTACAATATGTGAAGCTTGATTAGAGAATCCCTTGATCACTGTTTTCCAGATATGTACTTCCTACATGGGCTGAATTCGATCTTGGAAGAGCTCCAGTCTACTGGAAAACTATGAATGGTCTTCCTCCTACTTCAGTATGTGTAATATCAACAACAGCTTTAATGAATTTGAACATTCATTTCATTTATTGAACTTTGCATCTGATTATGACAAAAAAATTCAGGGAGAAAGGCTGAAGCTATTTTATAATCCAGCTGCAGGCAAACTCGTTCCTAATGAAGATTATGGAATTGCTTTTAATGGTAAGCTTTCACATGCCTCTATACGGAACTTTATGTACTGTCCTGCATTTAGATTAGGATTGGAGTTTCCTTGAAAATTCATCAAGTACTGTCTTAAGATGAAAGCTCAATTCATTGACTTGCAGGAGGTTTCAACCAGCCCATCATGTGTGGTGGAGAGCCGAGGGCGATGCTGAATAAAGTTCGAGGGAAAGCTGATCCTCCTATTTACACAATCCAAATTTGTATCCCCAAACATGGTACCCTTGTAACCAAATTTTTATATCCATTTTACTCGATATAAAATTGTTTCGATAGCTATGACATTTTTCTATTTGGCAGCTGTAAGTTTGATATTCTCATTCACAAATGGAACTGATTGGAATGGTCCATATAGACTGCAATTTCAAGTTCCAAGAGCTTGGCGAAATAAACCAATAGATTTCTTCTCCGAGGTAGGTAACAAAATGTTTTATATTCTTACTTTTCGGGAACTTCTCCAATAGGAAGCTTTACTTTATCTCTGGTTTCAGGGGCTTGCACAGGAGTTGAGTAAAGAAGGTGCATGCGAAAGAGCAATCTTCCCAGACACTAGTATTGTCGCCACAAGATGTGCCATGATCGGTAACTTATCAGTCGAAGGAGTAAGTGAATTCGATATTTACTTTTATCAGTTAAAATGATAAATCATCATATCTAATGTAATTCTTATGCGAATGTAGGGTGACCGCTGCAATCTTGATCTTGTACCTGGGTGCATCGATCCGAGCTCACCCATGTATAATCCTCTAGCCAATGTGGATGATGGCTCCTGCCCAACTTATTCTGATTCGGAGGATTAAAATCGCGGTCCATTGCTCGTCTTTGCATCAGTATCGTGTCGATGGCCTTATATGGCTTTTATAGTATTAAACAAGGTTGCAAGTATTCTTATCCTATAATTTCTTGCAACTTAAAAATAGTGAATCCATCCTGTACAGAACATTCTTGCAGTTTAATATTCAACAAAATGATGATTATAATTTCCAATGACTTAAACTTGAAACTTGCACGTTACAAAAAACCTGACCATTGACACGGTCCAAAAAGTACTGCCAGCCATCGGTTAAAGTAACATTTATCAAAGTTCTTATCCATGGAATATTGTGAAATACATTGGTTCAAAAGTAGTAGGTAGAGTAGTTCAACAAATATCCTTGGATTATGTTGTGTAATTCACATTCATCATAAATCTACTTAAATTTCCGCATAATTGAAGAATTTAGGGTTCGTTTGATAGAACAAAGGTGGAAAAAAATTGCAATTCCATGTTAGTTGAAAATAAAAACTCACCAAACTCATAGGAATTTGTTTTTTATAAAAACAAAGAAAATGCAGCTTAAAGTGGTTGTGACTTGGAATTTGAATTCCATTTTCACCTTCGTATTAAACGGTCAAAATGAAATTCGTTTTCCTCGAATATGGCATTTTTCATAAAATTCATGCCTATAAAACAGGACCTTTATAGATTACCAGGCAGGCTGACTTTGAAGTCTTTGCCATTTGATGTTGATTAATAAAATGTGCTTCCAAAGATCATAGTTGATAATTGGTACACACTTTATTTTGCTGTCATGACGTCTTCTCGAGAAAATTTATGAAATTTTGATTATGAATTCTCTATTTTTGTCATTCTATTTTATCCTTCTTCACATGTTGTGAGAAATCTATGTGCTGTCTGTCTATTTGCTCCGGGAATGAATGTCAATACAAGCTGTCAAATTGCTTGCTTCGTGGGAAAGCATCTATCCAACTCTTTCAAGCTTGCAAATTAAACGGAAAAAGAAAAAAAAAAACTGCTTTCAATGCGGAAGTTACGTTAAAAGAAGAAGACACTTCACTATTTTTCTTTTTTTCACTTTACTGCGTTTAATAAATACGTATATGAAAGGAATGCTAAAGTGATTTATGTAAAGTGACATTTTCGACAATCTAATGCTAGTTTGCTAAGTTGAAAGCTTTTGATAATTTTTCAGTAAGGTAATAAGTTGTGAAGTTAAATTATTGCCGAATTGACCTTATAGATACTGATTATTTAGATCTCTCACTTATAATTTTGATTTTATAAATAAGGAGTTGTCATTAGTGTTTTATGAAGTCAACATCAAAAGAAATATATACGTTCGAGAAAAAAAAGGGGTGTGTAATTTTTCTCTTGTAAACTTCTTTTCATCATAGTGAACTATTGCAGCGACGAAAAATAACATAATATCACATTGAGACGAACATTTATGAATCTTTCATAATATCACACTAGCCTCAACTACAACATAGCTCGATAATCATTTCCATGAGAGATGAATATAATTAGTCGCCAAAGAGAATGGTTTCCTATACGTGCCATTTTATTTACAACTAGTTCACATATTATTCAAAGTCAGTGATTACAATAGTTATCACATGTGACAGCTTTTTATTTGAGTGATTAGCTTGTTATTTGAAGTAATAAAATTACAAGAATATAATATTTCAAATAACAAGATGTCATATGTGATAACTACTGTAATCATTTACTATAAATAACATTATTCAATTCGTAATACTATGTGTAACTAATCACCCAATGGTAAAGATCAATAAGCCACCTAAGATCATTTAATTCAACCATCAAAATATGACATCAAAATTAATGAACCGCTAAAATAAACAATATCTGTGACTTGTAGCAACAATCAACACGCTTAACATTTTGTGTGTTTGGTCAAAACCAAATTATTGTAACGTGAATACTTCTATAACATCACAAAATACAATACGCGTTAATCATTGGGTAGTCATTCATAGAATGAATCACAGCTAAGAAACCAACATGTGAGGTTATGGCCGTTTTGATCTTCAAACGTACGATTTAATTGCAAGAAATTCACCAAATTATCAATAAATTAATCCCACCATCCCTCCATTCCCAACCTTGCAACACAGGAATGTGGAAAAATTTAAGCCCCTCTTTGGTAGCTTTTTTTTTTTTGGGGGGGGGGGGGGGGGGGGGGGGGGGGGGGGGAATACATTTTTGAATAGATGATTGATGGAGAATGTGTAGTTAAAAATTAAGAAAAAGTTTTGGGTATGCGTATAATATTATTTTATTGAAGAATGTATGATTAAAAAGAAGAGAAAAAAATACATTTTAGGAAAAATGACTACCAAGCAGGAACAAGGTTCATTTGACATTACTTCTAAAAAGTCAAATCGATTTTTTTTTTTTTTTAACTAGATCTACTATGCATGGCTTTCGAAAAGTTAAAATGAGCTTTTGAAATCCAAAAGTTACTTATTTTTGGACTAATTTTATGATAGTGCTTCTTCTAATAAAGTTGGTTTAATGTGACTTTATCTAAAAATATTTTAGAAATAGGAAATTCTTTTAAGAGTTAGTTTTCGAACAAAATCTCTTTTATAGGAAAGCAAAAGCAAAAATTACGTCAAACATGCCGTAATGCAAGAACCAACCTAACAATGATATCTTATAAATTCATGCAAGAAAGCAAAAGCGAACAAGGCAAAGTCACCAAACATATTACACAACCAAAAAGCAAAAGTGATAGCAAAGGCCAAAGGGGGTCTCTCACAAAAGGTTCCTCTTTCATCTTTCTCAAAAAGCAGCCTAAAGCAATGGAAAGGGAAGGGGATGGAGATGGGGAAGATTTGGCACCATTTTGGATACAAAGAACCTCCAGTCTCCGCCATGTCGACCGCCTCCGCCAAGGTTTATCGTCCATCTTTTTCAGCTCTGGACTTGTGGTGATCCTGTTGTCGGTAACAGCTGTTTTGTTCTTGGTTTTTGTAGTTCCATCCACTCTTTCTTTCAGTGCTCAGATCTTTAGACCAAACAATGTTAAGAAAAGTTGGGATTCTTTGAACATGGTACTGGTTCTTGCTGCTGTAGTGTTTGGACTTCTTAGCAGAAACAAGAATGGAGATAGATACTATGATGAATATCAAACTTCACCTGTCAAACAAAATGAAACCCAGAAATCAAATCCATCTCAATGGTATGATTATTCTACAAATGAAACCCAGAAATCAAATCCATCTCAATGGTATGATCAATATTCATCAGATAATGAAAATAAGCTCTACAAAAGTAACACCATGAGGAGAACTAGTAGTTCTTACCCAGATCTACGCGAATTTTCATCAGATTGGAGTTATGAAGATGATCGCTGGCGATTCTATGATATATACATGTTGATACATATCGGGTTTCCGACTCGCGCCAGCTTCATCGTCGCCGCCGGAGCTTAGAAGAAATTGATCGAGAAAAAGAGCAGAACACCAAGAATATTTATGTTGATACATTTGTAAGGCGTCCCAAGGATGTTTCAGATACTCCGCCACTTCCAGCAATGCCACCGCTGCCGCCAGCTCAGAAACTGGAATCTATAGAAAAGCCAAAGAGAACATACGAAAGTGTTGGGCGTAAAAAAGAAAGATCGAAAGTAGAGAGAAACTTGGATCCCGGGAAACCCATTGCGCCACCGAATATACCTCCTCCTCCACCGCCTCCGCCTCCGGTATTGCAGCCAAAGAGCGACAGAAGCGTCAGGAAAAGAGGTGGTGCAACTAAGGAGTTCTTGAATTCGCTTTATCATAAGAAGAAGAAAAAACAAAGGCAAAAGAGTGTTGATAATCTGGATTCTCTAGTTCATGAAACTCAAATTCCAGCGCTACATTTTCAACTTCCACCGCCATCGCCTCCACCACCCCCGCCGCCGCCGCCACCACCTTCAGTCGTTCACAATATATTCTCATCCAAGAAACCCAAAAGAAAGGGACATATAATAGTTACTCCATCAATTCCAGCATCAATCCCACCACCGCCAAAAGGCAGAACGTCAGCCAAAACCTAGTGACCAAATTATGCCATTACCCACCCACGGGCCACCAGAACTCGTAAAGATGAACAGCTTCGAAAATGCGGATGAGAATTCTAACAGCGGTGGAGAATCACCGCTGATGACTATGCCGCCTCCGCCGCCGTTCTTCAAATCCCCGGCGTGGAAGTTTGTGGTACAAGGTGACTACGTGAGGTTAGACAGCAATGCCAGCTCCCGGAGTGGGTCACCGGAACCTGATGACATAGATTCCGACATCACACCCTCGTCCATACAAGGCGGTAATATGTCGCCGTTTCACCCCTCGCCGGCGTTCTGCCCGAGCCCAGATGTGAATACGAAAGCTGAATCCTTTATTACCAATTTCCGGGCCAAATTGAAACTCGAGAAAGTCCATTCTATGAACAAAAGAGAACTGGGCTTGTCTAACCTAGGCCCAGGTCCCGGCCCAACTTAGATTTTCCTGAATTGCTTCGAGTTTTTCAAATTTTTTATTTTTAAAATTTTTTGGAATCATCCATTTGGTGCATTGATTTGCAATATGATTTGTAGGTTTGTGGATTGGATTGTTACAGAATGGTTAATAAATACGAACATGAAAATATAAAGAACTGTGATTTACAGGGAAAGTGTAAATTCCAAATAATTTCAACAGTGAATATCATCAAGAAAACAAACTGAAATTCCTACATATTTAAAGAGAAGGCGATGGTCCAACAGACAGAGTCGACTAAAACAGGGGACAAGTGCCAACCACAAGAAGACAATACTGTACCAAGTGCAAGGCTGCCTAGCCTGCCTAACAAGAGTACCATTCACAAGGTTAATTCTACATGTAACACTAGAACAAGAAATGACCTAAACAGCAAAGACTTGGAAGTTTATCGAGAGTACAGATAATATGATTCATATTCCACATCAAGCACGGGCCCTCTTGTTACTGCACGACGGACACTTGTACTGCTTGATATGCTCAGCTCTAGCTGGTGTAATCTTCACGCACTTGCCATGGAACCACTTCTCACATAAATCACAGCATATCCAAAATTCATCTGATGCGTAGTTCTCTCCACAGGCACCACAAAGCGTGTCACCATGTTCCTCGTCTTCTTCCTCGTCCAAGCCCTCATCTTCATCTTTTGGCTCTGACTTTGACAATTTTCCCTGAGATTCAGACGCTTGCTGTTTCCACCAAAAAAAATGCACAAGTGATGATATCACCAAGAAAGGAAATAACTAATGACAGAGATATAATTAAACAAGCAGGACTAGATGATGTTACAAGTGTCGTTTTCAACTTACTCTGAATTGCACTTAAATGATTTAAGCACATAAATGATTTAAGCAGACTTTCATCGAAGTGTTGTGCAGTAAATCAAATAAAAGAATGAGTAGAGAAAGCAGAGTACACAAATGAGTTTCATTAACATTCTTTCATTTCAAATCACAACCTTAAGACATAACAGAGATTAAATAATAATTACTCAAACTCAAACTTTGATTTGTCACTGCCGTGATTATGATGCCTTTA
Organism: Osmanthus fragrans; assembly: GCA_019395295.1. NCBI lineage: Eukaryota > Viridiplantae > Streptophyta > Magnoliopsida > Lamiales > Oleaceae > Osmanthus > Osmanthus fragrans. Next base: position 5,517,358 of record CM033354.1, on the reverse strand, counting down.
CTCCAAATATTCAATTATAACCAACGAAATAACTTCTTTGTGTTAAAAACCCTTCTCTTACTGATTTAGAGTTTGACTTGGATTTGTTGATACTGTGGTTTGAGACTGAAGTTTTCTCTTTCTGCTGTTTCTTCGCAGCACCAGTCACAACTTCAAATACTGTGGGAAGATCATTGATCATGTTGAAAAGTCGCTTCCTGCAACACGAAATGTCAGAGATGATTTATTAATTTAAGAAATGAAAACAAAAATAAAAATTCATGAAGTCAAATCAATAGACGATTAAATCTATGAGGAAAAGGGATTAATTGAAAAGAGCTACATAGTTATTTCTTCCAACATATGAAATCTTATTGAAATCAGACTTAATGTTCTGTATTTCATACGTTTTTGTACAATATGGAGATCCTATATATGATACAATGGAAGGAGTAAAAAAGGAAAAAAATACTAATCTCCTAAATTGGACAATAAATCAATCAATATAATTACAACATTATTTTTGGTAAGGAGAATCCCTGTCAATCATCTTCAATCAATGCAAATATGCAATCATTCGAGATTTCAAAGACTCCCCCTCAAGTTGGATCATATCCAACTTGTATATGAAATCATCGATTTTTTGTCGAGGTAGTCATTTGGTGAAGATATCTGCGGTCTGTTCTTGTGTAAGCACGTAGGTCATGCAAATCGTTACTTTCTCAACATTTTCTTCTATAAAGTGTTTGTCGACTTCAACATGCATAGTCCTATCATGTTGAACGAGATTGAGTGAAATGTTGATCGCTGATTTATTATCACAATAGAGTTTGACTGAAAACTTTATTATGACATGTAGCTCTTTCAGGAGTTTCTTCGGCCTCAGTCCTTCATATATTTCTTGTGTCACTGCTCTAAATTCAGTTTCAACACTACTTCTGGCTACTACATTTTGTTTCTTGCTTCTCCATGTTACTCTTCTTGAAAAATAATCATTTACCTGAGGAACTCTTCAGATATCTAAGTATCTTGTATACTACTTCTAGGTAACTTTCCTTTGGAGAATGTATATGACGGCTTACCAGGCCAACTGCGAATGCGATATCAGGTCAAGTGTGCGACAAGTAAATCAATTTACCAACTAGTCTTTGGTATCTATCTATCTCAACTAAGTTTCCAACCTCTTCGATTTTCTTCCCCACATCTATATGTGTATCGCTTGGTTTACATCCTAACAAGTCAGCTTCAGTTAGGAGATCAAGGACATATTTCCGTTTTGAAACACTAATTCCTCTTCTTGATCTTGAAATTTCCATTCCCAAGAAATATCGCATTTGTCCTAGATCCTTTACTTTAAATTCAACGATTAGGCTCTTCTTTAATCTCTCCATCTCCACTACATTATCCCCTGTTAGGATTATATCATCAATATATACAATCAAAATTGTTTTAGTACCATCGTCAAACTGTTGAAGAAACATAGTGTGATCTGATTGCCCTTGTTGATATCCTGGATTTTCAATACCTTTGCAAACCAGTCAAATCATGCCCTTGATGACTATTTGAGTTCATATAACGACTTCTTTAGTTTACGTACCCGATTTTTTCATCAATTTTGCAAAAATTTGATGGTAGTGTCATGAAGACTTATTCTAATTCTCGATTTAGAAATGAATTTTTAATGTCCAGTTGCTGAAGTGGCCAGTCCAAATTGACTGCTAGTGATAAAAAAAACTCGAATATTGTTTAGTTTTGCCACCGGTGCAAACGTTTCTATGTAGTCGATGCCATATGTTTATGTATATCCTTTTGTCACCGAGTTTTGTACCGTTCTATTGTCGCATCGGCTTAGTATTTCAAGTAGAAGACTCATTTGCATCCAATTGGTTTTTTTCCTTTTGGCAAGTCAGTCTCCTCCCAAGTTTCATTTTTCTCCAACGCTCGCATTTCCTCCAATACTGCATCTCTCCATTCAGGAATTTTCCGGGCTTCTTGGACATTTTTTGGAATTTTTGTACTGGTCAAAGTGAGATGTAAAAGCACAAAATCCTGAAGATAGAGCATTATAAGACATGAATTTTGAAATAGGGTGAAGAGTACATAATCGTGTTGACTTTCTGAGAGCAATGGGTAAGTTGATATCAGAGATTTCTAATACTTCATGGGGATCTGGAGCTATCATTGTTTCAAATTCTCTTGGTGTTTCAGGTGTGAGATTCTCCTTATTCCTTGATTTTGGCTTCCTTGAATACACTAGTATCTCCTTATCACTTTGTTTTTCTGTGTCTCCCCATGGATTTAAGTTTTCTCCTATTGATGGCATATTAGAACTAGGTGGTGGAATAATCATAAGCGACGAGATAGATTCAGGTGGAGAGATATCGAAGTCCAAAAACCGATCTTCTTGTATATTCTCCCCCTGAAGAGAGGTCTTTTAAAAGTATGGGGTGTTTTCAAAGAAAGTGAAGTCAAGACTTACAAATGTTCATTTTGTGGAAGGGTCATAGCACTTGTAACCCTTTTAGGTAGAAGAGTGTATCCAATCAAAACATGCTTAATCAATCGAGGATCAAGTTTACCTCCATGATGGGAATAAATCTGAACAAATGCAGTGCATCCAAACACTTTTAGAACTAGGTTAAAGTTGATGTGGGAGGCAGGAAAAAACTTTAGAAATTTTTGGATGGGTGATTCGAAATTTAGAGTGCAGCTCAGCATTCGGTTGATTAGCTAGGTGGATGTTAGGATAGCATCTCCTCAGAACATTTTAGGCAAGTTTGTCGTAAACATCATGGCACGAGCAAATTTCAAAAAGTGTATTTTTCCGTTCAACAATCTCAGTTTGTTGGAGAGTGTCGACGCATGAACTTTGATGGATTATCCCATGTGTTTCAAGAAAATACCCCATGATGTTATTGAAGTATTCTGTGCCATTGTCGATGTGTAGAATTTGAATTTGCGTGTGGAATTGAGTTTGGATCATGGTATAAAAATTGATAAACATAGAACAAACATCTGATTTGTCTTTTAATAAGTAAACCCAACAAATTTTTGTGTGGTCATCAATAAATGTAACAAACCATATTTAGTGATTACGGTTAGGGTTTCGCGATGGGCCTCATAAGTCATGTGGATCATAATAAATGGTTTTGGTGTTTTGTATGTCGATTTCAGAAATGATGTGCGCTTATGTTTTGCAAGTTCACAAATTTCGCATTGAAGATCAACATACTGTTTATTCAAGAAAATAGAAAGGAATACACGTTTCAAGTACTGAAAATTAGGGTGACCCATTCTAAAATATCATAACAGAATTTCACTATTTCTCTGAACAGACGTAGAATCACAAAATGAAATTTGGCATGATTTACTCACATCAGCCTCCTCAAAGTAATAGTCACCCACATTCCTTAGCACTGCTAATCGTCTTCCCCGGTGATAAGTCCTAAAAAATACAGTGAAATGGAAGAAATTTAGCAGAGCAATTGGATTTTTTTTGTCAGCTAACTTATAGATATTAAGTTGTAGGATAAATTTAGGATGTTGAGGACAGATTCTAGAGTTATAAAATCAGAGATTTGAATACTCCCTTGTTCTGCGACTGTCGAGAGTGATCCATCTGCAATTTTAACTTTAAGGTTACCAGTACAAGTTGAATATGAAGAAAATAAGTGGTGAGAGTCTCTCATGTGATCGGATGCTCAAGAGTCAATGATCCAATAAGTTTTGGATTCAGTTGTTGATTTTAAGGCTCTCAGAAAGTTACCTCGGTGTGCTAGAGAACTTGAAGGACTATTCGCAGAGGTTTGGCTTGGTAGTTGGAGACTCAAAAAAAATCCGTAAATTTGCTCTATCTGTTCGGAATTGAAGGCACTGGTAAACTCCTTAGGTTTCTCTGTTTGATAGTCAACAGATGCTTGGTATCCATGACTTCTATTATTTTGCCACGGTTTCCAATCGGTTGGCTTTCCATGTATGTTCCAACATGTGTCTTCTTTATGTCCTGGCTTACGACAATGCTCACACTAGGGTTGTGCCTTTTGCAATTTTGGCCCTGACCAAGTAGCGATTCCTCTTATAGGCCCATTTCTTGAATTTTCAGCAGGCCCACTTCCATTAGATAGAAGGGCTGAAATTTCATTAGGCCCAAATCCCTTAGTTGATAAAGCAGAGACTTCACTCCCAATTGGCCCAAGATCCTTGAGCATCGTCTTTCGCCGGTTCTCTTCTCTCCTCACCTCCAAGAAGACCTCACGCGTTGAAGGTAGAGGTCGTCGGCCAAGTATGCGTCCCCTGACGTCGTCCAAATCTCGATTGAGTCCGGCGAAGAATTCATAAACCCGTACATTCTCCAGCCTCTTCTTGTATCGGACACTATCGCCACAACACTCCCACTCTTCTTCTACACTTAAGTCCAATTCTTGCCACAACGATGTCATCTCCATATAATACTCCATCACTTCCCGTTTACCTTGCTTGGTCTGCCATAGACAAGTCTTGCTTTCAAAAATTTGTGAGCAGTCCTCCGAGTCAGAATACATCTCTCTCATTGCATCCCAAAAATCCTTTACCGTCGGTAGGAAGAGATAGGTTTTTCCTATCTTGGGCTTCATGGAATTCACGAGCCAAGCCATAACCACTGAATTTTCCAAGTTAAATTTTTTTAGCAGTGCAGCGTTTGTCGGTTTCTTCGTCTCATCGGTGGTAACCAATCTTCCATTTTCCAATCACAAGTTTTATTGACTGTGCCCATTCTTGAAAGTTCCCTTTATTTAGTTTCTCAACTGTGAGTTGGAAGGAGGAGGTGTCTGGGCCATTCGAACCTATTATGGAGGTGGCCTCGATTATGGAGGTGACATCTGTTTTTGAATTTGGAGTTTCGAGGGTCATCGACCCCTTATTGTTGATTGGGAATTTAGTCATCGGTTGCTAGGTTTTGAAGAACTTGGCTCTGATACCACGAAATCAGACTTAATGTTCTGTATTTCATACGTTTTTGTACAATATGGAGATCCTATATATAATACAATGAAAAAAAAAAAAAAAAAACTAATCTCCTAAATTGGACAATAAATCAAACAATATAATTACAACACTATTTTTGGTAAGGAGAATCCCTGTCCATCATCTTCAATCAATGCAATCATTCAAGATTTCAATACTTATAAATCAGAAACAGCACTGGAAATGTACCTGTCAGCTTTATCGAATCCAAACCTTGAACCAAAATAAAAAGCTGTTGACAGCAACCAAGCATCACTGTGGACCGCAACTAGAGATAACCAGTCTTTTTCTTGCATCCCGTCTCTAGCAAAGTTGATGCCCAGAGCAGGCTCAGGGAGTTCTGGAGGTACTTCTTCAGCAGGCAAATTAACCTCCCACAGCTCATTAGGAAGCCCGTACAAGCACAAATTCTCCTTCTCTACAAGCACAGCATGCAATTACTGTCACTTGCTTAACTAAAAACAGATAACTAGCATGGGGAAAGAAACATAACCCATCAGTTTCTGCAAACCAGCAAACAAACTAAAGCCTCTGTACTGAGCTATGATTTAGGTAGTCTAACAGGAAAAGTTGACCTGATAGTGCGCTAAAGATGGATGTTAAAACATAAGAAAAATCTACAGTGAGTGTAAACTTTGATAGGGAATAGAAACAATGAACATACTACTTACAAAATAATTCTCACAAATTCTTGACAAACTTTTCTGTTAGCTTAAAATAACCTGTTAGACAAGATCAACCCTCTTCCCATTTTTCAATTCCCTTTAATAATTTTATGATTTCCACAGAACAAAATCAACTTTGCACCCATAGGGTGTCATCAACTTTTCTGTTAGCTTAAAATAACCTGTTAGACAAGATCAACCCTCTTCCCATTTTTCAATTCCCTTTAATAATTTTATGATTTCCACAGAACAAAATCAACTTTGCACCCATAGGGTGTCATCAACTTTTCTGTTAGCTTAAAATAACCTGTTAGACAAGATCAACCCTCTTCCCATTTTTCAATTCCCTTTAATAATTTTATGATTTCCACAGAACAAAATCAACTTTGCACCCATAGGGTGTCATGAGGTGCTATTTCATACAGAAAAAATCACCAAGCAAGGGCCAAATATAGTCATTCTACCTCATCAGTTGAGCACAACACCTACACTGAGTATGTCTTTCAATTTATCATATCAAGGACAAATAAAGTACAGGTATTCATAAAATCTTAAAACTTATTCACTTGTATAATCAGATATACGCAGAAATTCACCCTTCACAGTGCAAAATCAATTAAAAAAAACTGGGTAATAAGAGCACACAATGCAACGAGGGCAGGTATATCTGCAGCATGCTTTTGAATACCAGCTCAGAAAATACACCAAATATTATTATAGGATGTTATTGCAAGCGTCAAGCAGCTAGCTGGAACAAAATCCAAGTTATATATGGTTAAAGAGAATGCAGATCTCAATGACCAGAATTCTGGTGTGCAGATAGTAAGAAACTCTTGAGATTGCTTCCATACAACCCATCAACTGACCATGGAATAAGAAATGTTCTTGATGCAGGAGATAGGAGGAATCGAGTAGCAGATGAAACAGATAAAAAAAAAAAAAAAAAAAAAAAATAATAATAATAAAAACACGGTAGAAGCACTTGTGCCCTTTCAGAACAGTGTTTCAGAGGGCTTTTCTGAAGTCCAAAAACACTTCTTGGAGGGCAAAAGTGCCATTGGTAAAAATTATAGATGTTTTGTTAAAGTGAACAAGTGCTTGTTGAACAAAATAAACAGCTTGAAAAGCCGTTTTAGAGGGGAAAAAAACCTCTATTCAGCTTTTATGAAAAGCAAGAATCTGCATTTTCTAATTACGGGGTGGTCCTCAATTGAAATTTTAATGAATTTTAGATTATTATTATAAATTCTAATGAATTTCATGAATTTGAATAAATTTCACATAATTCATAAGAATCTCATAAAAAATGATAAATTTTCATAAGAGTTTGAAATGTGTAATCTAAACTTGAAAACCATCCAAATTTTTTGAATCCTTTGGTTAATGAAATACTTATAAATCCACGAGTTATTGAGGATGACTACATTTTTTTTTTTTTTAAAAATGAAATCCATTAAAATCTCAGTTGGAGACACCTAAATTTATAATGACTTTTATAATTCATTAAAATCTTGATTGTATGACACCCATGCTAGTTTTCCAATTATATTCAAATCTTCCTACAAATCAATATATCAAAACAAAAAACTTTCTGACACTTGTATTGGTGTGTTAAAATATATAGTTATATATTACAAATTACATATTATTATGTGTAAAATTTAACAAATAAATTTTAAGTAATATAGTTATGTCATGATAATTAAATTAAAATATTAAATTAATAGATTTTATAGTATATTAAAATAAATAAATTTATGAAAGAAAAAAGTATGAAATATAAGAAATAATTAATGTTTAATCAAATAAATATCTAGCTTATATAAAAGCACTTTTATAGTTATGCTGCCAAGCAATCAATTTAATATTAAGATTGAGTCAACAGATTTTTAATGACATCTCTTTTTAAGAAAAACTTTACTAACAAAAAGATCCACTCACAACAGTTGTGCCAAACGGATCCCAAAACTCGTAGGCAGCCGCAAACAAGTCTAAAATGAATTGATATTAAAATTCCCTGAAAAACTTGTCACGGTAGATGTTGCGTGTATTCTCAAGCAGCAGCATACAAACAAAACTAGATAATATGGGCAGGTCAGAGCTAGAAAAATATTTTAACCAAGCATTCTACCCAGCACTAAAGAAAGCTTGTTATTGCCACCAAATATTTCCTAATACCTTACTGAAAGTAAATGTGAATCATTTCACACCTCAGTAACCTAACAATTAATCTCTACCATGAGATTTTTCACGACTCACAAGAATGAAGAGGAATGCATAATTTATACTCATTTATTCCTTGTTTGGCCTCCATTTCTTAAAACTCATTTTTCCCCAAACTCATTTTCAACCACAAAGTTCATAGGACGCACAAGTTTTATCAACTTTATAACTCCATATTTTACCAAATTTTATCAAAATCTACTACAAATTTAATTTTTATCCAAACCAAACAGTGGCTTAATGAAACATGAAACCTTTGACTTATATGCAGAGGTTGCGACAAAAAATGATTGAAACCTAATTGCATACCACGCCAACAAACTTAGTTGATTTTGAGAAGACGAAATTAAAATCACACTTGGTTGCCACATTCAAAGCTCTTCAATGCAGGACTGGTGAATGGTGTTCAATGTGTCATATATAGTCCACAATTACTACCTAAATATCTTCCTTTCTAGTGCACTAAAACAAATTGGGATGACCCACGATCACAAAAGGTAACTATTTATTCAAAAATTCATCAAAAATTTATAAACTTCAAAACAAAACTAGCAAACCCACACAGATAATTAAATGAAATAAAATACATAAATCAGAATGTTAAATTTGCATTCTGACATTTTGGGAACCATCGTGAAGGATTTTTTTTTTTTTTTTTTTTTTTTTTTTAAATAATGCTATCTATCTAGAATGCTCGTCAGTAGTCTGAGTGTCAATTAAGTGGCACTGATGATTGGACCACTTCAATAAGGGATATGGGTCCATTAAGCCCTTCTTTGACAAGCATTATTTTCAAACTATTTTTTCTACGTACACATTTTTAACCACACATTCATGCAATAAAATATTACACACGTAAATCCAAAAATTTTCCTACTTTTTAACCACACATTTTCCTAAAAAACACTATTCAAAAACTCTATTTTTCCCAGATCATGGTTGTCAAACTGGGGCTAAAGATGTCCAATCACTTAATTGAAACCTATAATGATGAACATCATTATTATGATAAATAACATTACTCAAATTTCTAAGCATAGAATTGGATGCAATAATATAATTCTAACTCGACGTAAAAATTTCTAAACAGACATAAGGTATGATCAAATTCAGTAAAACAGTCACAATAGACCATTCAAGCAGTTTCCATAATTCAGATAAAGCAATATTTAATAATTAACAACGTGATGTTCAATTTCCAAGAGTCCTGTTCACCGCTAGACTTCAGAAAGAGTTACATGCGTATAGCCCTCAATTACCCAATTGATACAACTTTCCATTCTTGAAAATATTTCATCGAGAGTAAAATTGCACAAAAATGTCCCCCAAAATTCATTATAAAATTAGAAACAATTCAAATCAAAGATTAGTAAAAATGCAATAACAGTAGGAAATTAGTATTTTTCCAAAAATGTACATATCATTCATATTCCAAAAATCATATACCATAATAAGCCAGAGGTTTAAAATTTAGTACACGTCTTAATGCTCTCACCACATAATTTAAAACTCGTTTATCAAATAAAACCCGGAAAATTAGGACCATATTAGTATCAATTTTACTGTTTTTACCACAAATATCGCCATTTATCAACAGATAACTAACATGCAATCATATAATAAGCACTGTGGAGTATATTGAAAAATAAAAAAAAAAAAAATTCCCAGAAAAAAAAAAATTTGAGAAAATACCAGGATCGCACTGCTGGTAAAATTCTTCAACATCTGCACCAAAAAAACAGCAGGCAAAAAATCCCACATTAGACCAAAGGGAACAAAATCTCACAATAAGAAGAGAGAGAGAGAGAGAGAGAGAGAGAGAGAGAGAGAGAGAAATAAGAATTAAAAAAAAACACCTATTGTTAGTGCTTTGATAAGGCCAGTTCGACGACCCTTGAAATCTCTAAAAACTTCTTCGACAGTTCGAGGATTGTACTGTCCTCCGTCCATTTTCCCTCAAGTTCAACTTTAACGAAATAAATAAAAAGATGAAAAAAAAGGGTCCTTCAAAACCCAGTGAAGTATAGAAATGAGCGAGCGGTTTAATGGAAGGACTGAGGGGGGAGTGAGACAAGAAACGAAATTTTCCAGAGGAAGAAGAAGAAGAAGAAATAATAATATACTGGATTGGGCGGATTTGAATCTAATTAAAATGGTCGGGTTTAACTAGATACCAGAATTGGTGAATGAGTCCGAGAACGCACCACAGGGTCGGGTCAGGGTCGCTCCCTAATCCTGTTGAAAACTAAAAAGACCGTAGGATTTTAAAGGCGATGAGTTAAATGCATTGTGGTCATCTAACTTTCAATGGAGTTGCATTTCGATCACTCTTCTTTAATTTTGTACAGTCAAATTATTCAATTTTGATTTGTTTGTGAATACTACTTCGATGCTTGCGAATTTGACTTTGTAGGATGTCGACAAATTACTTTAATTAGACAAACATGAGCTATCAAAAGCTAGATTTGCAACAGCAAAATGAAGTTTAAGTGAATTGATTGTACAAATTTAACTACTTTATAGGAAGTTGACAAATTACTTTAATTAGACAAACAAATGTTAACATAGGCCATATTTGCAATAGAAAATCACATTTAAGTGAATTGATTGCACGAAATTAAATATGGGCGAATCAAATTCAAGTGGTTGTCCTCTACGCATTTAGCCCGAAACTAATTTTTCTTAATCATCTTTTTTCAAATTAATTTCCATTTTGATCACTCATCTTTAATTTTATACAACCAAATCACTAAAAATCGATTTGATTGCAAACTTGAATACTTCAATTTGCTTGCAAAATATAACTTCTTCGTCGACTATAGTTAGCAAATTACTTTAAGTACACTAACACTCAGACAAAGAGGCCATGTTCGAAAATGATTGAAATGATTGTGTAAAATTAAATATACGTGACTCAAAAACAATTGGATGGCCACAATGCATTTAACTCGAAAGTTATTTTATCTTGTTGAATTCATTTTTGAACAGATCGATCACTCATCTTCAATTTTTACAATCAAATCATCTAACATCAATTTTTATTTTTGCAAATCTAATTACTTTGTCGACTGTCATCAACAAATAACTTTAGTTTAATTGAATGGAGATGCGAGAGTTGCATGAGCAAATCAAAGCTGACTGATTGCATGGAATTAAACAGAAATGCTTGAGGTACAGGGGGTGGTTCACAGGGGGCTTACAGGTCCCTCACAGTGGTAGAGCCCACATAATTTTTTATTTTAATTCACTGTGGGACTGTAAGGCCCCTGTGAACTACCCCTATACTTGGGGCTTTATTTGGAATTAAAATGGCGATTCACATACAACCCGCCAACCGCAATGCATTTAACCCAAAAGTAAATTTGTCAAATTATTTTCAAATAAATGTTAGTATAAAAACTAAAAATTAAAGAAAATGATACTTAAAGAAGATATAAAGTACGGTACAAATGTTTTACTAAAAAAAAATTTATACAAATTCTTAGTAATCTTTATTAAATTATTTTAAAAATTATGTTTCCTTTGTTAATTATTCATAAATTGTATTCGTATATAGAGAGAGAAAAAATCAGTATTTTTTTTTAGAATTAAAAAGAAATACGTTTCAATAGTTGAATATCCTGAAGTCGCATTTGGATCACCAATTTTTAATTTCATACAATGAAGCCACCCAACTTGGCCACTATATCTACTGTTGTTGGTCCAATTAACATAGAGGGTGTTTGGTAGGGATTAAAATTATATTTTTTTAGTAGATTGTGATAGAAGTTTTTGAAATGCGTGATTGAAAAGTTGTGGGATTCATGAAAGGTGTGATTAATATTGATTGTTTGAATTTAACTTATATTAAAATCATATTCTTATCTAGCCCAAACAGGCTGCTAATATGCTGGCGCAGTGGACAGAGTAACTAAATTTGCAAATTAATTAAAGTTGGGTAGTTTGATTGTACGAAAATAAAGATAAATGACTTGAATGTAACTCCATGAAAGTTGTGGGGACCCAGAATGGATTTAACCCCACAAAGAATTGTAAGCATTTTATCCTCCATTTTGGAGTTTATAACAATTAGGTCATACTGACATAAGCTCCACATCACCACTTGACGAGTCTACACATGCCACCGTTATCATTTTAGTGGGATATTCCATGATCCCCATTTGACAAACACACTTTAAAAAAAAAAAAAAAAAAAAAATTTGTTTTGAATAGTAATTTTTAGAAGAATGTATATAATTAAAAAAGAGGAAATTGCATTGGGTGACACTTTTTTCCTTTGCATTTATAAAAATGTCATTTTTTTGTAGTATTTACAATAATGTCATTTTGGCATGTTTTTGCACATTTTTGCCCCTATTCATAAATTTAAATACCTTTCATGTATTTCAATTAAAGTGATTTGACTATTTCAATAAAAGTGATTTGACTAGATGAAATATTGTACAAATTCGACAGGTTGACTACTTCACATTAAAGTGATTTGACTACTTCAATAAAAAATGTCACATTAAAGTGATTTGACTATTCCGACAGTTTCAAAATGTCGGGTCTCGACAGTTCAAATGTCGTTCCCGACATTTTCGAAATGTCTAGTTTGACATTTCAACTGTCGGAACTTGCCGAAAAAGATGACACATTGTCCGGTAGTCGAAATGCTTGAAAACATCATACAATGTCCAGTACCTTGGAAGAATGTGTTAGAAATATTAATGGTCATAATTAATTCTCAACTGCAACATCTTATCAAAAATTAATAACTCAATGTGCTTCATTAATTATGGTTCATTATGAAATTCTTCACATTTACCAAAATGATATTGTTAAAATTTTCCTTTTAAAAAATATTTCAAATATCAAGCACTCATCATCAATAGTAGTTTAAAAAGTTTAAAAAAAATGTGATCATATTGTATTTAACATTTAATAAATAGTAAGCTATAAAAAAAAATATAAACACTTTTTATGAACTAACATCTCAAAATGAATGGAGATTCCAATAGCTTGATCAATGAATGAAGAAGATGTAGGAAAAATTAGAGTTTATTAATGGAGAAGGAAGATATTAGAGGAGTTAACATAAAAAAAATTTGGAGAATTTTTGTATTAACAAAATTCATATTTAACAATTTAATATACAAATATCTAATATTTATAATATAAAAATTCAATCATCGCATCAAACATTAATGGTAATGAAAGTTAGTCTTAATGAGCATTAAATAACATTAAATGCTCCTAGAATTGTGAGTTTAAGGGTAATATGGACTATTCACACCCAAAAAGTGACATTTTTGATCAAATCATGTGTCAATGAAAATTTTTGGTGCATTTTCAAAAACGGTGACATTTTTGAAAATTTCCCATTAAAAAATAGTGAAAACTTTTAAGTTTATGTACAAAATATTTTATTGTATGAATATATGACTGAAAAATAAATATATAAAACAAATCTAAAAAGTATAATTGTCAAACAGGAGTTTAAATATCTTATCATGGGGTTTTATAAATTCAAGGGTTAAAAATTTAAAACTCTTTCTTATTCAAAATCTCATCCAATGCAAGTAACATTTTCTTTATTTTTCTCACAGAAGCTTTAAATATATAACTAAGCCCGCGTCTGAACCCTATTTTTCATTAATACATTTTTTCTCCAAATTTATTTTTAATTATATATTCTCTTAATAAAATAATATTACATGCAAATTTATTTATTTTTTTCTATTTTTCAACAACACATTCTCTAAAAATTCATTATTCCAAAATCTATATTTACCAAATAATGGAACTCGAGCAAAATCTAAGCCCTTGTTTGTTTTGGATTAAAATCCAATTAAAATCTCAAGTTAAAGTCAATATTTAATTTTAACCATATATTTTCATGAAATCCACAATTTTTTAATTACACATTTCATCATTTTTTTTATTTATCAAAATCTATTAAAAATCAAATTTTAATCTCCAAATTGATGGGAGGAGGATGACCATCAATTTGGACCGCAGAACTTTGAAACTGTTAGTTGTCTGGCCTTTAATAAGTATGTCAGCTAATTAATCTTGTGTAGCAATATGGAGGACTTGGGTGTCTTTGCTCACCACCTTTTCACGAACAAAATGATAATCAACCTCCATATGTTTGGTTCTTGCATGAAACATCAAATTTGAGGGTAAGGCAATAGCGCTGATGTTGTCACACTAGAGAGTAGGTGGTGTAGAAAGTGTGACTCCTAATTCAAGCAGTAGCATCCTAATCGAATATAAATCAACACAAGCAATGGCCATAGAGTGATATTCGGATTCAGTGGATGATCTGGAGACAACACGGTTCTTTTTAGAACTCCATGAAATTGGTTTTTCTCCCATAAACATGCCATAACCAATAGTACTTCGCCTATCATTTGGACTTGCTGCATAGTCAGCATCACAGTATGCATTAATCTGAAAGGAAGACGGTCTATAGAATAAACCAAGATCCAGGGTCCCCTTCCAAGTAGCGAAGTACTCACTTGATTGTACACCAGTGTGATTTACGTGGTTGTTGCATGAATTGAGACAATTGATTGACGCATAAGTAATGTTAGGTTTGGAAATTGTGCAATAGTATAGGACAACAACAACCTGTCGATATTCAGTAGGATTATCTAGTAAAATCCCATTGTCAGATGACATGAGATCGTTGGTGAGGAAAGATTTAGCCACTAACATTAAGCTCTTGTTTGGCCCCCTATAATATCATTTTTTTTTTATCTCTCCCACTTTCAACCATACAATTTTTCATAAAATAATACTACACATAAACTGAAAAATTTTCATTCTTTTTCAACCATACATTCTAAAAAAAAAACACTATTCCAAATACTTTTTTTGAAAGAAACAGAGGGGGGGAGGGGCTCAAACAAGGGCTGAAAACAAGATCAAGGTTAAGGAGAGAAGCTAATCTAGCAATATTTGATTCAATATATCAAACATGCTTCTAATGTCTAAGTAGAGAATCTGGAGGAATGATGACATAGCTCTTCACTACAGCAAAATTCAGCATTTTTACTCTCTTTTGGTAATGTAAAATTGAGAATTCAACAATGGCGCCCACAATAATCTGGATCGTATAATTCCTAAGCTCTTCCTACACGGCTACACCTTAGAAGTGCTCCTGGATCCGTTATATCTTGAACTCTTGCGAAAATTGTGTCCAAGCAACAAGAACAAGACTGTTGAAAATGAGGCTTTGAGAAGAGTCTAAAAGTTATTCCCTTTATTTGGCATTTCCTGCGTAAACAAGTACCAAATTGTTAGCCACTTGTTATTCGTCCATATTTCTTTTGTCAACAGCCAATAGTATCTTTTCCTCCTTCAGATTGGCAAACCAGGTGAGAAATCAATATCATTTGTCCTTTAGGTTAAAAGTGGAAGGTTAGAATCTCTTAGAGGTCATCTGAAAAAATATTATGAACAGACTCGGCAATATTTTGAATCACAACCAATCTTTTTTTATAAATGTATAATATATACTTCAATTTATCGTACAGATTTTGTTTAAGATTCACGACAAGGTTCTTTTGACTTTTTTTGCAGGATGGACATATTGATTACAATAAGTTGGTGTTGCATGATACAAATAGGGATTTAGATTGCCAGTGGTAAGCATGGCCTAGAGACTAGTTTCAGCATAAATTTCAACAATCATGCTACCTTGCTCTTATGGGTGACCTCAAGTTTGACCTCAATCCCACCACTTCTCTCACATGGAGGTCGGGTCCCACCTCATTAAATTTAATATTTTTTCCCTCCATGTGAGGGGAGTGGTGGGACCGAGGTCATGCTTGAGGTCACCCATGAGGGCAAAGCAGTTTAATTCAAATTTCAAAGATACGCTCAAACTTTTACTTCCTCGTCCTATCAAAGAGTTTACGAGGTTGAAATGGTATAGTAAGAGCCCTTGTGGTTAACTCTGTTGGAAAATATTAAAT
This sequence comes from Osmanthus fragrans, assembly GCA_019395295.1. Lineage (NCBI taxonomy): Eukaryota > Viridiplantae > Streptophyta > Magnoliopsida > Lamiales > Oleaceae > Osmanthus > Osmanthus fragrans. Next base: position 5,501,523 of record CM033354.1, on the reverse strand, counting down.
GTTTGAATGAAAACCTCCTCCATTGATTGAATCCATTTGAATTTGAATTTCATCCCACTATACAAATGTGTGTAACTCCTCTTTTCAATGCTATAATTCATTTTCAATATTGTAACTCCTCCTTTGATGCTCTTGTTGTAACTCCTCCTTTGATGCCCTTTTCAATGTTGTAACTCCTTATTCAATGAAATAAAGAGTTGGCTCCTCCTCTATGGGTATAAATAGAGGACCTCTCTTGGTGGAAAAATAGAGAGAAAAAAAAAAACAATCTTTCCTTCCAACCTCAAACCGTCCGGATCTTATTTTCATTTCTTTGCTAAAATTCTTGAGAGATAGACACGGCTAGTTCGTAGGCGGTTAACGTAGTGCAGCGTAAACCGACAACCGATTGTATCCTGGGAATCGAACACCGATCAAAACCTCTTGCACCCCGGTGAGGCGGCGAATTCGATTTAAGGAAACCGTGAAAACACGGGCCTTCGGTTTTGGCTTGATTTATTTTGATTCTCCAACTTTCCCCTACAAACTTAAATCGAATTCTCATTTCGGGAAATGTTGAGCATCAGTTTTTTTTGTTTTTCTTTTGTTTGATTACTGTCATTTTCTTTCCACCTTCAAGTTGTTTAATGTTTAAATGAGTTGTCTCTTACGGAAAAGGCTGACAATCTATCTATTTAATTACGCATAGTAAAGTTTATTAGGTTGAATCAGTAAGGTCGAAGGAAAGAAAAAAAAAACCAGTTCCTGTCTTTTTTTTTTTGTTTTTTTTTTATCATCATCTGTGAGTTTTTTTTTCTTCCCAGTTCGTAATTATTTCCTTTTATCATTTCATGGTTTCATCAATTATGTTCATCATTTACATAAATTTCATTAAAATAGTTTGTTGAATCGTTCAAACTGAAAGGAAAAAAACAGAAGTTTTTAATTCTGCATTTTTTTTCCTGAACAAATAATTCAGATCTCGAGTTTATACACACCTTTATAAATTTATTCTAAATTATTTGTTGTTTGTTTTAAGGTTCAATGGCATCACATGGAAATGACGATGTGAACAACGGAAGCAACATTGTTGGTACCGGTGTACCAAATCCTACTATGAACACTATTAACCCTATGGAGACCACAACTGGCATTCCTCCCATTGACGGGATAATAGGAGGCGAGATTACTCATGTTGGAGTGAACTCAACTTTGCCTACGGCTGCGGCCTTGGCAATCCAGTTTGGCACAATACCTTTGCCAATGCCTAGGGCTGCGGCCTCGGCATTTTTGCCAACGTTTCCAGCTCCATTTCCGGTGAATCATGCAATTCGACCGGATAAGTTTGCTGGCACTGATTTTAAGACATGGCAGAATAAGATGATTTTTTATCTTACTACTTTGGGCCTTGCACGTTTTCTCACCGAGGATGCCCCGGTCGTGGCTGAAAATGACACTGATATGCATAGGCGTGCAGCGTGGGATGCATGGAAAAGTGCTGATTTTTTGTGTCGCAACTATGTCTTGGATGGCCTACAGAATTCTCTGTATCACGTGTATGTGGTAAAGAAGTCTGCTAAGGAGCTTTGGGAGTCCTTAGAAAAGAAGTACAAATCCGAGGATGCTGGGTCTAAGAAATTCTTGGCTAGTCGATACATGGACTTCGAAATGGTTGATTCACGTTCAGTGGTGAGCCAAGTGTAGGAGTATCAAGTGCTCTTGCAAGAAATGCATGCTGAGGGTCTGACTATGTCAGAATCTCTACAGGTGGCTACTGCTATTCACAAGCTACCTCCTCAGTGGAAGGCTTTCAAAAGCTATTTACAGCATAAGAGGAAAGAGATGTCTTTCGAGGATTTAATTATCAAGCTGCGCATTGAGGAGGATAACAAAAAAGCTGAACGTAAGTCAGGAAATTCTTACTCTGAGAAGGCTAATGTGTTGGAACACGGCCAAAGTTCTGGCACGAAGAAAGGTCAGTCCTTTAAAGCCAAACAGGGTAATGGAAATTGGAAAGACAAAAAGCAGACCGCGAAAGGGTCTCAGTTGAAGCCTATCGGTGGGGTAGGAAAGAAGCCTAAGTTCCAGTTCAATGGAAAGTGCTTCAACTGTGACAAAGTTGGGCATCGATCAGCAGACTGCCGTCAGCCTCGAAGGGATAACAAGCAACGTTCTCAGGCTAATATGGTTGAAAATGAGAGAGATCATCTCTCAGATGACATGTCTGACCTAAACCTCACGGCGGTGATTAGTGAGGTTAATCTGGTGGGGTCTAACCCTAAGGAGTGGTGGCTGGACACTGGGGCCACTTGCCATGTCTGCTCCAATAGGAGCAGGTTCACTACATTTGCACCAGTTACAAATGGTGAAAAGTTGTTCATGGGAAACTCTGCAACTTCTGAAGTGCTTGGTAAAGGCAATGTGATCCTAAAGATGACATCTGGCAGAGAGCTTACTCTGACTAATGTGCTGTACGTGCCAGAGATTCGCAAGAATCTAGTCTCTGGGTCTCTTCTGAGCAAGAATGGTTTCCGCATGGTCATTGAGGCGGATAAGCTGGTGATTACCAAAATAGGAGTTTATGTTGGGAAAGGCTATATGACTGATGGCCTGTTTAAATTGAATGTAATTGCTGTAACTCCAACTATTATGAATAATGAGAAAACTCCTTCTGTTTACTTGCTTGAGTCTCCTAATCTGTGGCATGGTAGATTAGGTCACGTAAATTACAATGCTTTGCGCAGACTAAGCAAACTAAATTACTTGCCTAGGTTTCAAATTGATTCAAGTCATAAATGTGAAACATGCGTTGAGGCTAAGCTTACTAGGTCTTCGTTTCATAGTATTGAAAGAAGTACCGAGCCATTGGGACTAGTCCACAGTGATGTGTGTGACTTGAAACTTGTCCAAACAAGAGGCGGCAATTAAGTACTTTATTACTTTTGTCGACGATAGCACGAGATATTGTTATGTGTACTTGCTTAAAAGCAAAGACGAAGCTATCGATAAATTCATTCTTTATAAGAATGAAGTTGAAAATCAACTTAGCAAGAAAATAAAGATACTACAAAGTGATCGTGGTGGTGAATATGAATCACCATTTGGTGAATTTTGTGCTAAACATGGAATAATTCACCAAACTACTGCACCTTATTCACCTCAGCAGAACGGAATTGCTGAGCGTAAGAATCGAACGTTAAAAGAAATGATGAATGCTATGTTGATTAGTTCTGGATTACCACAGAACATGTGGGGAGAAGCTATTCTTTCTGCAAATTACATATTGAATAAAGTGTTAAGAAAGAATATGGATAAGACTCCGTATGAACTTTGGACAGGTCATACACCTTCGTATAAATACTTACGAATGTGGGGGTGTCTTGCAAAGGTCGCAGTGCCTCCTCCTAAGAAGGTCAAGATTGGACCCAAGACAGTTGACTGTGTGTTTATTGGTTATGCACAAAATAGTAGTGCATATAGGTTCCTTGTGCATTATTCGAATGTACCTGATATTTATCCGAACACGATTATGAAGTCTAGGAATGCACAATTCTTTGAGAATATATTTCTTTGTAAATCTCCTAAACAGTTAACTCCTATTAAACGGACTATGGAATCTTCTGCTTCTGGCAGCAGTAAAGATCCAGTTGAAGAAGGTGAGGATGAGCCTAGACGGAGCAAAAGGACCAAAACTTCTAAAACGTTTGGCCCTGATTTTCTCACATACTTGATGGAGAATGATCCTCAAAGTTATAAAGAAGCTATATCTTCTCCAGATGGTCATCTGTGGAAAGAAGCCATCAAGAGTGAAATCGATTCTATCCTACAGAATCATACCTGGGAATTAGTAGATCTTCCACCGAGCTGTAAGCCTTTGGGCTACAAGTGGATCTTCAAGAAAAAGATGAAAGCGGATGGCTCTATTGATAAGTATAAAGCTCGGCTAGTAATCAAAGGTTATAAGCAAAAAGAAGGCTTAGATTACTTTGATACTTATTCTCCAGTGTCGAGAATAACTTCTATCAGGATGATAATTGCTATTGCGGCCTTGCGAAATCTGGAAATACATCAAATGGATGTAAAAACAGCTTTCCTAAATGGAGATTTGAATGAAGAAATCTACATGGAGCAACCAGAGGGGTTTTCGGCTCCAGGTCAAGAAAAGAAAGTCTGTAAACTGGTTAAATCGCTTTATGGTTTAAAGCAAGCACCAAAGCAATGGCATGAAAAGTTTGATAATGCTATGCTTTCTAGTGGTTTTAGAATCAACGAGTGCGACAAGTGTGTATATGTCAAAGACACTAATGATGGATATGTCATATTGTGTCTGTACGTCGATGACATGCTCATTGTCGGCAGCTCTGATAAGATTATCAAAGCCACTAAGAATATGTTAAACTCAAAGTTTGACATGAAAGATATGGGTCTCGCGGATGTCATTTTGGGAGTAAAAATTACTCGAATACCGAATGGACTTGCGTTATCTCAATCTCATTACATTGATAAGATACTAGACAAGTTCAACAAGTCTGATACCACTGTGGCCAGGACTCCAGTGGATTTGAGTCTACAATTATCCAAGAACACTGGTGATGGTGTGTCACAGTTAGAATATTCTCGGATAATTGGGAGTTTAATGTATTTAATGACTTGTACGAGACCGGATATAGCATACTCAGTTAGCAGATTGAGTCGCTACACGAGTAACCCAGGTACTATCCACTGGAAAGCCATTTTCAGGGTGCTACATTATTTAAGGTACACTCGTGATTTTGGACTGCATTATTCTAGATACCCTGCAGTAATCGAAGGGTATGCTGATGCAAATTGGATATCAGATATGTCAGATTCAAAATCTACTAGTGGATATATCTTCACTCTTGGTGGTGCAGCTGTCTCTTGGAAATCGTCCAAACAAACTTGCATCGCAAGATCTACAATGGAATCAGAATTCATCGCTTTGGACAAAGCAACTGAAGAAGCAGAGTGACTTCGCCAGTTTGTTGAGGATATTCCAAGATGGTCAAAGCCCGTGCCTGCAATTTGTGTTTATTGCGACAATCAATCGGCAATTGGCAGGGCACAGAGCAATATGTATAATGGTAAGTCTCGACATATTCGAAGACGACATAATACCATTCGACAACTACTCTCACAAGGTATTATCACTCTGGACTACGTAAAGTCAAAGGATAATATTGCGGATCCGCTAACCAAAGGGCTAACTCGAGAGCTAGTTGAAAAAGCATCGAGGGGAATGGGCTTGCAGCCTATAACTTTGAAAGGTATCATGGTGGAAACCCAACCTAGCTGAATGGAGATCCCAGGATCTAGGTTCAAAGGGACAACTAAATCATGTATATTCGTGGAAATCACTTAGAAGGTTCTCCTTCTGCTCATTCCTATGGTGCTCACAGTGATTGAAAGATGTAGGTTAAGCTGTGCTTTTAATGACCATTAACCGTTATTGTGAAAGACTGAGTTAAGAGGTCACCTATGTGAGTGTGAAGTGGGGCCGCTTCTATAAGGATTGGAAAGGCTACATCCTTGAACAAACACTTGCAGAACCAGGCGACGTGTTCATGGCCAAAATGAACACAACATTGAGAACTACGCTGTGTCTAGAATGGTCCTGTGTGAGATCTATTGTCTTGGTTTACATAAATGGCGAAACAGTTCAAGGCATCAAATCCACTGGTTTGCTAGTAATTCCCGATAGGTTTCACAAGGGAAGGTTCAAAGCTAAATGCTACCTATCCTATGCAGGATTGTTTCGTTCTACGCTTCTTTATCTCTTGAGTTTTTTGTTCTAGATTTTCATTCATGTGGGGGATTGTTGGAAAATATTAAATGTTTGAATGAAAACCTCCTCCATTGATTGAATCCATTTGAATTTGAATTTCATCCCACTATACAAATGTGTGTAACTCCTCTTTTCAATGCTATAATTCATTTTCAATGTTGTAACTCCTCCTTTGATGCCCTTGTTGTAACTCCTCCTTTGATGCCCTTTTCAATATTGTAACTCCTTATTCAATGAAATAAAGAGTTGGCTCCTCCTCTATGGGTATAAATAGAGGACCTCTCTTGGTGGAAAAATAGAGAGAAAAAAAAAAACAATCTTTCCTTCCAACCTCAAACCGTCCGGATCTTATTTTCATTTCTTTGCTAAAATTCTTGAGAGATAGACACGACTAGTTCGTAGGCGGTTAACGTAGTGCAGCGTAAACCGACAACCGATTGTATCCTGGGAATCGAACACCGATCAAAACCTCTTGCACCCCGGTGAGGCGGCGAATTCGATTTAAGGAAACCGTGAAAACACGGGCCTTCGGTTTTGGCTTGATTTATTTTGATTCTCCAACTTTCCCCTACAAACTCTTCACACGGTGGCCTTCTTCTTTTGGAGAACTTGTTAATTTCTTAACGAACCCACTTTTTCATTTATTTTTTCTGAATGTCGTAATGTGAAGACAACAAAACCCTATTTTGCTATAAAATTCACTCTTTGGTGAAGAAATTATCCTCTTTTCATCTCTGTATATTTATACGCAGTTTCTATTTAATAATTAAATAATGTGCAACTTAAACCGTCTCAAATGTGTTCAGTACATAAGTAGATCTTGAAAAGGTAAGAGGAGAGGAGAGGTTATCACAACTACAAATGTTGATTTTCCTTTCAACAATGAGCACAATCTATTAGAGGTTACAATATCTTAGAGGCAAATATGAGATAAAATCACCACTGTTGTTTGACCATTGCCTAACCAAGAGGGATCTCTTTTAATTTTTATATATGAGAAAAATTAAATTATTTTAATTTTTTAAAAATAAATTAGCAAAAATAAAATTTGCATTGAAGACACTGAGTTTTATGAGGATATTAAGACAAGTAATAAAATATATATTATATTTTTTCTCATTAAATCTTATTAGTTGAACAATTTTTAGTTTATTTATGTTGGTTAATTGTGATTTTTCAATTTTTCTCTTAGAGTTTCTTAGTATCTAGTATGACAAGTCAAGTAATTGATGGTTAAATCAAATAGTTGGTAAGTACTACTATATTAGCAATATTTTAAAACATTTTATTTCTACGACTTTATGACTTCTAATTTATATGGACCACCGATGTTTTAGTATTACTAATTTACTGTCTATTTTTTGTTATTTGTATACATTGGTAAATTAATTTTATTGGACAACTTGTTATTTATATGTTATTAAATTGGAATACGTTAATTTGTAAAAGTTAGGATTAAACATGTCAGACTGTAGTGTTGTTATAAATATTAAAAAAATTAATTATAGTATGGAACCGAATGGACTCGAACTGAACCGAACGGAACCGAACCCGAACGGTTCCAAAATTATATTTGAACCCGACAGTTTTGTTTACTTACTACCCGAAAATTTCCGGTTTGGTTCTCTTCAGAACAGAACCGAACCGGACCGTGCCCAGACCCAATTGTATATGAAATATATCTAAAAATACGAACTTACTAAAAATATATCACGAACAACATTCTATAACTGAAATCTTTGAATCTAGCAAAGATTATGCCTCTCATTTAACGAATCTTCCAAAATCAGAAAAAGCAATTGAAGATGGACAAAAGACAAGCAAATTCATCTGTGGCGTAAACACCCTATTTTTCCTTTCCTCTACGGATATCAAGAACTGGCCAAATTTGGAATGCATATTCTCAAATATTAAGATCTACGTCGTAGCTACAAATTTAAGGCCCTCCCAAATTGCTTTGACATGGCTACAACCACTGCCCCTTCAACATCCTACAGATAACACCCACGACATAAAATCCATCACCTTCCTTAATAGTCATATCCACATTCATTTTCAGCAAATCAAGTGGAGGCAGACACCATTCCACTAATGCATTTGGGTTTGGTGAGATAAAGTACCATAGCTGACTACAAGCAATCTAGTTGTCTGATACGCTCAGGATCCCTCCTCCATTCTGGTTGGCTCACATCTTGATCCAAGAAATTTCTCCGAGTTCCTATCCATCCAAATAGACCTTAAAATTACCTAAACTTCTATTTCAAACACCAAAAATAACCTCCAAATATGCAGCAGAAACATTCCATCATTATTACCAGCCCAATCCCATACCAGATCGACAAAAGAACGCATTTGCTAGACATCAAAATGTAACAAACAAAATTTTAACTTATTTTTACTGTCCAAATCACTTTACTAAACATAACTCATTCTCACACATTTTCAAGGTCTATCTAATTTAAGTAAAAGCATTAATCTTTTTCTATCAATGACTTCATCATCTTGAATTTACGAGATGACAAGAACACCCAAAAATTAACGGTCAAACCACTACAACATTTACTACATTTTACGAATTTCAAATACAAAGTCAGAACCTCTATTTATTCAACAAAAAGTAAATAATTGACACTGAATATTATGAATAGTAGGATAGTTCGATATTCTTCTTGGATTTTTGTCGTTTTGGTTCCCGATTCCGTTCTTCCTCATTTTAACTTCTTTTTTTCATTCTCTTTCCTCTAACACTCTTTGATATCATCGATCTTGTACTTAATTCGTTCTCGTTCTTGATTTGGGTCTCGAGTCAATTTTCGAATAATTGCATCTTAGTCCCTAAACTTTGACTTTCTTCCGTTTTGGTCATTTCTTGCTCATTTTCACTCACTTTTCGTTATTTTCATCGCTATAGTCCTGCAAACACAATTTACATAGAATTAAACCATATTTCAACATAATTACAATCAATTGTCCATATTTTGTGATCCAAATAAGTGCGTAAAACGCACTTATCAATTTTGAAAAATTATCCTTTGTATTTTTTTGGCTATTTAAGTCCAATAACTACTGACAATAATACTTATTTGGTTCTTGGGCAATTTTTTTTTTTTTTTTTTTTAATTTCTCCTTGACTTATTTTTATAAAGAGGAAATAGGAAAATAAGAATTCCTTTTAATTTGGTAAGAAAGCGATAGGGATTGAAAGAGGGAAATATTTTTGAGATTTCCATTCAATATTCCATTACTTCAACCATGAGGTCGACAATTATGCTTCTTGTGAGTAGTGACATTTATCTTTCTTTTTCCATTTAAGAAAATAAAGAAATAATCCATCTTCCCGAACAGGGACGGACCCACATGGGGTCATGTGGCGTCAATTGACCCCACTTTTTTTTTTTTTTTTAATTTTTTTTTTCCTGGAATTTTTTAAACGGTCCAGTTGCCAAAAAAAGCCCAAAGCCTAGTTGAAAAACACCAAAATGCAATAACCCAAACCCAATAACCGTCCCTGTTTTACGATTTACCCATATCCATTTGGCCATTTCCATTTGACCCAATAAAAACTCACACCGACGCCGTCACACCGCACTGATTCCGTCGAGGAGTCGACCGTCCCTGCGACTTGCGAGGCTGCGCCTGTGACTGTGAGCGACCAACGAAGCTACGCCTGCGAGTTTTCGACTGCCTGCGAGCGAGGTGAGCTAAACTCCGATTTATGTATTTTTTATTGGGGTATTATGATTTATGAATCCCCAACTGCTCAGATTTACATTTTTTTTTGTTGGGTTTCATTATTTGAAGTTGAGAACTTGAGATTGTGTCAAAAAAATTTACGAATATTCAATTTTTTCTTCATATTTTCTTGACTTTTTTGGGCATATTTTAATGTGAAAATTTGGTGGTATTAGCTTCATTTGGTGGTATTAGCTTCATTTTAATGTGAACATTTTCTGGGCGGATTTTAATGTCAAACCAAATGAATCAATTTTTGACCCCACATCATCAAATGTCTGGCTCCATCCCTGTTCCCGAAGTTAAGCATACATGCACTATTAAGAACATTTCGATTGACAAAAAGGGTGACGGGTGGAATTTTTAAGAACATTTCTACTCCTTTTTTTTCCAACTCCCACAAACTCTGCATCAGCTAGAAACATTTCACGTGTCATTATTTCTATCAAAAAAAGTGTACAAATAACTTAATTCTAAAAATGTGTTACGGAGCAAATCTGCCACAATGGACTCATCTCAGGACGGGCAAGAACACGACTTGGCTTTCCTAAACTTATAAAACAAGCACATCTATACCTTTTCAGATTATGTGTCAGTACAATTGAAGCAAGAGGAAACTTGTTCTAAAATGCATTAGGATTAAAATCAGACGCATATTTATTTATTTGCTTTATCAACTCACACGGCAAGCAAAGTATAGTCTGAAGAAAGCCTTGATAGTGAAAAATTGTGCCACGTCTTTTGGAAACAGTCCTTTCTTTAAAGAATCTACTTTAGTGAGTTCCATTATTACAAGTAAAAGTTCAAAAACAGTCTTTCAAAAATACAAAATCTAATGTACTCTCAACTATTGGCATATGGTCCAAAAGCTAACAGTATTTATATGCTGAGAAAGGACAAGCCAACAAGTGCCCATTGTAGGCCACGCATACTGTGGATAGGAGATCAGATCTATGCCAACAAGATCAAATATATTTATGTTGAAGAAAATCTCATTTCTTTTCCGTAATTTGGAATTTTCAAGATGCTACGATGTACATGAAAGTTTATGCGATGAGAGCATGTTACACCTCCCTCATGTGAGGGGTTGTAATGCATTTGGTACACCATGAGGTATACAAATAACATTTTTCATTTATAAACCATAACAACGTAGATGATGAGTTTGTTACGGAGGTGTCCCACATAATTGAAATTCAGATGCACTAGTAATTTCTAACACGAATAATCTTATAATTTTTTTTCCCTAAACATTGATTCTGGAGAAGATAGTGGTGTCTCCTAGACACACTAGTAATTTCGGACACTGACAATCTTATGAATTTTTTTTCCTAAACATCGCTTCTGGAGAAGATAGTGGTGTCTCCTAATATTGAAACACTTAAGCGTTGCAGAGACTACATTAGTCTTACTGGTGATGACATGTGTTAATATGAGCATACCTTACTTAGAGTATGCTTGACAAGGTATTTTAGGTGTTTATAAATATTTTGTTCAAAAAATACTTTTGATCAAAGTTTTTTATCTACATTTTGTATCATTTATAAGTATTGTTCACTTTTTCACCACTCATTTACTCCTATTTATAAAGACATTACTAGACATAAGCTTATTTTTATCCAACAATTAGCATACTATATATTCGGAAATGCTATTTGTGCTGTACAAATTTACAGCCCCTCACATGAGGGGGCTCCATGTTGATTGTGGGATCTCCTCATGTGAAGGGGCTGTAAGTGTACAACAAGGAAGGTTCTACTATGTTCATATTTGATGGGAATTAAAATCAGATTATTAGTAGATTCTGATAAAATTTGATGAAATATATAATTAAAAAGTTTTGAATCCATAGAATGTGTAGTTAGAATTAATTATTAATTTTGATTTAAATTAAAATTAAGATTTTAATTATTACCCATTCTCATCCCCTAAGCTTAGCCAAAAATGTTTACCCCGTCTTCCTCAAGTCTTCGGTAACCTCTGCCTCGAGAACCCAACAAATCTGGACAATCATCGCTGATCAAATGATCCACGATCCCTCTTGATTTTTTATTCCCAGGAGCAAAATAGCAAAATATAAAAATAGCACACATGGCTGCTGGTTTCTCGCTCTTTCCACCCATAACTTCGGGGGAGAGACAAGGTGTTCAATTATAATACTACTGAATTTAAAAACTGTACACTACTATGAACGGCCATTTTGATCTAGTTTCCAATTTCTAATCGTCAGAACCTATGCACTGTACATTACACTTCCGTCTTTAACGCCTGGGTTACACCCTACTCTTCTTACGAAGAGTCAAGGGCCATTTTCACACTCAACCCGTTTCTGTCTCTTCCACTTCTACAGCAGATTTTCTCAGAAGAAGTTTTATTCAGAGGAATGTGTCTTGGTTCTATTGGTTTTTCTACTTAAAATGTAACTGCAGATTTTCTGGGCCCGGTGTTTCTTGCGTTTGCTGTATTTTCATTGTAATGATTTTATCTTTTGTGATGTAGGCCCTCAAAAGTTTGATTCACTATTCTATTCAATTCATGATGTGATTTTTTGTTTTTTCAGATTCTCAGTGAATCTCGAGTAAACTGGGGCATTGAATCGAATATGTTAACTTGTATAGCTTGTTCAAAGCAGCAAACTGCCAGATCTCTTCGCGACCCTCCAGTAGAGGATGACACCGCCGTCACTCTGTCCAGTAAACAGCCAATCAAAGCCCTAACCAACCAGGTAATAGACAAGTGCAAATTTCTCCGTAATTAATCATTTATTATTTGTGGGTTCTTAAATATCAATTTAAATTATAGGGTATTTGTGTTTTAGATCAAGGATATGGCAGTAAAGGCATCTGGTGCTTACAAGTCCTGCAAGCCATGTTCCCGCTCCTCAAGCAACAACCAGGGCCGAGCCTACCCTGACTCGGAAGCCGGCTGTGTGTCGGATAGATTTTACGGCACCTACAAGAGGTCAGGGAGCTTAAACAACCATCCAAGGCTACGGGGGAAGGAAATGGAGGCCAAACTAAAGGCCCTTTCGAGCGGTGAAGCCACGCCCTCTTCAGTTAGTGGTAGAAGTGTATCGGTAGTGTTCATGGAGGAAGCTGAGCCCAAAGAGTGGGTTTCACAGGTTGAGCCTGGTGTGTTCATTACTTTCGTTTCATTACCTCAAGGAGGAAATGGTCTCAAGAGGATTCAATTCAGGTACTGCTGTCAGCTTTTGTGTTGAGATTTGTCGAATATAAATTTTAATTTCGCAGTGTATTCAGTTTGAATTATACAATTTAATTTTTTGTTAAAAAATGATAAAAACTGAGGAGCAATAATTAGATGAACAGAGTAAGAATGAGTTGTAAGTCAATTTGAAATTGGAAATATTCAAAAATTAAAAGCAAGAAAACAGTTTTAATCAACAACCGAGAAAAATTATTTCCAAATAGGATTCGATGAAATTATTTCAGATGAATCTGAAAGCTGTGTTTTGTTTGGGAGCTGTGAAACTAGTAAGTTTCAAGGGATCGGTATTGACGGGTCGTTGTGTCTGGAGTATCATGCGACTGAAAATAGAATAAATCCCAACAAGTAGAGAAAGAGAAATGAGGAGGGACCAAATTCTGATGGTCCTCACTCGTCACTTTCATAGGCTTCTTTTTACCACATAAATCCATCCAACACGGACTGTTTGTTTACTAGAGTGTCATTTGTTTTGCTAAATGCAAATTGACGAATTATCTATTCCATTTTGGGGATTAACCAAAGAGGTTCATTACTTGAGTTTTAATTGAAATTTGGATTGCTTAGACAAATTTTTTTTGTCGATAACTTCAGACCTTTCAATTGAATATTGTTTAAGACGTAATTGATCGAACACTACTTGCAAATAGCTTCACCTCGGAAATGAAACATTTCCGTCGCGTAGAGTCAAAGGTTGTATCTTACGTACTTAATGAAAGGACATGTCAGGTACTGGTTTCAGTTAATGAGCTACTGGATGCTATTTCGACACCAGACACAGTAAATAAAGAACTCATGAAAGAACCTAAGTTAGACTCGTGTCCCTATGCAGTTCATCGGACTGTCTTCTAATGATTGGGGTTAATTTTTGTACCAAGAATTTGTTTGGTTTACGTGAGTACAAATGTTTATTTCCTCTGTTTGATATTCTCAGCGAGTTGTGCCCAGTCCTTTCCTTGACACGGTTGGTTGCTACTGTAATGTCGTACCTAAATTGTGTGTTAATCTAATACATAAATTTACTGGCTAGAATCTTCTTTTCCCTTTTTGCCACTCGTTATCATTTTGAAGGGTTTTGACCAAATAATTGCAAATATTAAATTCAAACTTCTCCTTCATGATTTTTCCAGTCGAGAGATGTTTAACAAATGGCAAGCTCAAAGATGGTGGGCAGACAACTACGACAAAGTGATGGAATTATACAATGTGCAGGGGTTGAATCGTCAAGCAATACCAGAAACAACTCTGCCAAAACCTGAAGAAGAGGTGAGCTTTACTTCTGCCATAGTTGGTTTTCTGTTTTTATTGCTTAGTTCCTGACTTCCTGTCTTGAATTTTGACAGTGTAATTATTCTTTTCTAAAATTGACATCTTCTTTGAATAAATTTGAATCCTATATGTATGTGATTATTTGTTGATGGTTCTTATAGTTATTAGTAACTAAATCCTTGAAATGATTTGGCTTTCTTCGGAATGATAGTTGACTTGATCGGTTCCCTGGATGTTACCAGGGAGCAGATAATTGGTAATATACATGCTTGTAATGCATTGAACATGGGGATTTAGTGGGAATCCATCTTTTAACAAAGGGGTAAAATGTTCTAATTTTAGTTACCAAGGGCTTTAATTTGGAAAGCTATTTCATTTTTGTGAACAATGTGTATCACATCAAAAATGTTTTTCTTTCAGAACTCAAAAATTGAATCTGATGAGAATAGCCCTGTCGAACACCACCAAATGCAATCTCGCCATTACTGCGACTCTGGTGATCTTAATACGACACCAAAACTGTCCAGCCTTAGTGCTGCAAAGACGGATGCATCATCCATTGATGCTTCTGCACAGTCTATTTCTTCAAGAGAGTCTGACCACTCCGGGGAGCTTTCAGTGAGCAATGCCAGTGAAATGGACACTGAGTGGGTCGAGCAAGATGAGCCTGGAGTTTACATTACTATTGGAACATTGCCAGGTGGCACTCGTGAGCTTAGAAGAGTACGGTTCAGGTAAGTGGTTCTGTATGTATGCATAAATTTGAAACTTCTAACAATTAATGTCATGTAGAACATGATACTTCTTTTAAAAATTGTATTGAAGAATTTCGTGTTCTAGTCTCATTTACAAGCCAAGTCAATAAAATTTTCATGTTTCTTATGTTTACAAGTAGTCTAAAAAACATGAATTCTATTTGACTTGGAAATGTATGTTTGGCGCAGCCGAGAGAAGTTCGGAGAAATGCAGGCACGGTTGTGGTGGGAAGAGAATAGAGCCAGAATTCAACAACAGTACTTGTGAACTGCGATCGACTTCTTCTACAAATAGGCTTTTAAAGTGTTCTGTGACTCTTCTTCAATGTACAAGATTCACCAGCAAGTCGGTTATATCTTGAACTGTGAATTATATCACTTCTCTTCTTCTTTTTGTTGTGCTTCTTTGTGGGTTATGTTGTTGGTGGGGAAAAGGGGGGGGGGGGGGGGGGGGGGGGGGGGTGTGTGTTGTTGAGCTATACTTAGTTTTTCTTTATCTTTGGTTTTTACTTAATTCTACAATGGTGGCTAATATTTGTAACGATGACTTTGTAACATAGAAATTGTCGTCTTGTCAAGTGTTGTTTTTAGGTGTAGTTAGACTGTGGATGGAACTTATAAATTGTGTTTTTGAGTGTTTGATATGCAACATTGGACAAAATAGAAGAGCTGGTACGTTGGTTGAGATTTTAATTTTAATTTTATTTTATATAGTAGTGTTTAGTGTAATCCAACAAAATTCAGGGTCACGGAGTGCAACGCATGGAGAGGTAATTTCCTATTTTGGAGAAGGTTTTGAGAATGGTGAATGCACTAGCAACTCTTCTTAAGGACACGACAGATATGGGAAAAGGAATAAAGGGGAATTTTGAAAGTTCGTATCAAAATGTACCAGAACAAGATGCAGGACAACTTGAAAAGATTCGTATAACATTTAAGGAATCGTAAATGCAGCGTGCTATATAGAAAGAAAGAATTGGAAACACATTTTCTTTTCTAGATCTTTAAATTTCAAAACTGAGTTGAACACAAGAAACTGCTGTAGAATTCCTACTCCTATTGGTGAACAGAAATTCTTTCTTTGAGTTAGCCATTTTTCATAAGAATTTCTCTACTATTTTTAAGCCGGTGTAAGCTCATTATGTTAAGTAATAAAACCATTACCATTACGTGAAGGAGCCATTAAAGCTCGAGTCATGTAATTTCAATAAGTTATTCACCTCTTTTTTTCGAGTCCAAATTTGTTGTCCCCTTTACTGTCTCGTCAAAATATTTTTGACACCCCACATTTGCTATGAAGATGTAATATGTCGAGGTGTTAAAAATGTATTGATGAGATAATAAGGGGACAATTTTGGGACGGCTGATCTTGCCTCCTCATTTCCATCATTTTTTCCTATTTAGAAGCTTCTCTTCTCAAGAGATACGAGTAATGAAAGTAGAAAAGTAGTATAGAAATGTACGCAAGAAAGCAAGCTTGTGAAAATCTTTAGCACCAATAAACTTTAAGATTTGATAAAGACATTCTAAATCCAGATTTGATAACATGAAAATGCTGTTAAACACTTGCTCTTTTGTGAAAGAAAATGTCATGTCTTTGATGACGGTTAAGGTTAACAAAAATTGTAAAATTCACTCCAAATTTAGTATCGAAATTCAAAATTCCATCAATTGCTGGACCTAATTCTCTTCTGCCAGCAAGATTAGCTAATTCGGCCTCAGTCAAACCCTCCATCTATGATTAGCGAAAGGGTTGGAAAGATCCGCGTAGAGATCGACCACCCTTCTGAAATTATTGTTGAGCTCCCGAATTAGACCCACATTCCGAGTCAAATTATCTGGGATCTTGGATTCGTGATTCTGGTTAATATCGTTAATTAACAGAGTGTTTTGATCCAAAATGTTTTGAACTTGCACGAGGTTTTTCTGAAATGTCTGAACAACTTTACTGTCAATTTGTTCCCCATTGCCATTGCCAATTCCAAAAAGAAAAATAGTTCGTCATCCATATTACCTTCCAGAAGAGAGACTGCTATAGGTACAAAATTTCTGTACCTACAAAAGAGAGACAACATTGGGCGGGAGGGGTTTTTTTTTTTCAATATTTTATACATGAATCCCACTCCTTATATCTAAAAATTCAAATTTCTGTCCAAAATCTGTACTCGCAGATTAATTCTACCTTCCAAGCTCCAATGCAACTAAAACCACTACACATTTTGAAATAAAATTAAATTTAACTAAGAAGTACAATTTTTTCCCCCCTTTTTATTGGATTTTAGTTCTACAGAAGCTAAGCAAAGATCTGGTTTAAATGCTAAATAATTGTATCCAAATTGACTCCAGCAGGATCAACAGAAAGATCAATTTTTTCAAAAGATTAATTTTCAAAAAAATTGATCAAAGCGAAAAATTCTCATTGGAAATGGAAAGCATACGAAACATTGAAATATCCAGGACGTGCTCGTGCAGCCAAAGAAATCCAAATAAAACAAAACCAAAGTTCAAAAATATCCATGCATCCAAGAATTTTTTTTTAAAATGCAAATCTCTGGGTTTACCTTCAAATTCAGCAACATTTCCCCCAAAGAAGCTCTGTAGAAAATAGAAACCGAAATTGGAAGCACAGAGGCCCAGAAATTTGAAATCTGAGCGTACACACAGAGGAAGATTCTGGCGGACCGACGACTACTGGTGTGGGGGCTGTTTCTTGGAGTTTTCTCTCTATATCTCTAGACAGATTGATAGACAGATATTTGTCTCCTTCTCCTCGGTTACTTCGCTTGCGAGATTCTCTCTTCATTCATTGCTTGCTTTTTTCTACGAGGAATAGCCGAACAGAATAGGATGATCAAAAGTCTTTCCAATCTATGACTCTTACACTTTCTTTGTGATTTCTCCACTGTAAGCAATAAAGAAGTACAATCGTGCTACCTTACCATTTTGATTGACTTCATGAATGATCTAGACCTCACCACTCCCTTCACATGGGGGACAAAAATATTAAATTTAATGAGGTGGGACCCGACCTCATGTGAGGGGAGTGGTGGAGCCGAGGTCATCCATGAAATCAACTAAAGTGGCCAAGTAGAATAATCCAAAGAAGTAATCCTTCGGAGCCGTCCCTGCCACCAAAAGGTATATCGTATACTAACATTAGCTGTAACGTAACCTAGGCCTAGATAAGCCATGTCCGAATAATAGGTTTTCACATTTTGGTCTCATTCAATTGTATAGGCATCTAATTTGGTTTCTAGTTTGATGCACAATACATATATAAGAAAAGAATAATGTTATTCATATCGAAAATTATTGATAATTGTTTTATTTGATACACACGTGACACTTTGTTATTTGATACATTAATATGATAATTTTTTGTTGTTTTATGCATCAAATAATAAACTTTCATGTGTATGTCATGAAGAGCGATTATTAGTAATATTCATTATGAATAACATTATTCATAAAAAAAATATAATAATTCTTAGACGTGCTCCTATTTGTGTTTATTTATTTAAATCATAAACTTTAATAAAAGTAAAATATTTAGACCTTGTGTGAAGTGATTCTTTTGAACGATATGAGGTTCAAAAGTAAGGAAAAATTATAGAAACGTGTGAAAAATCAAAATTTTTTTTTTTGAAATTTAGTTAAAAATGAGTTGAAGGAAAAGTAATTTAAAAAAAATTAAGTTTCAAACAAAGGTTTAGAGCAATTGAAATTTTGTTAAGGGTGTGTGTTTAGTTTGATTGACCGGAACTTTGGCATTTATATGTATAAACTAGCACGATATTAGTAGGGTAGCAATGTACTTTGGGCATATATATTTGTTAAAGGTATATTGAGTTTGTTTTAGAGTTGTTTTGATGAATTGTGATGGTAATGACTTGACAATGGGTGCCTTGGTATGGTTTTTGAGTTAATAAATTAACATTTTTCTGGTTTCTATACTGTACATATAATTTATCGAACAAAAGAAAGGGTCGAGAAGAATTTTCCAGCTAGCTTGTTTTTGACGTGCCCCAGTCAAGTCAAAGTGCATTTAAATTCTATTGGAGTAAGTTTTTTATTTTAAATTCTATTTTATCTTGAATACATATATAGATGGTGAAATTGAAGCTATCGGTGAAACTCCTTCAACAACATCTCTTCCTCCACTTCCACCATCATGTTTAGGGAAGAGAAAAAAAAAAAAATCGGATGTGCGGGAACTCTTCACAATTATTGGAAATTCAAATGCAGAAGATGTTAGGTGTGCATGCAACTATTGTGGGCATGATTCTGCTTGTGAGGCTAAAAGGTATGAGACTAATGCCTTGAGGAATCATTTGGTACCTTACTGTAAGAAGTATCCCGAAAGATTGAAAGACAAACGACAAAAAAGCCCAACTGAGGGTCGTTGGCTTTAATAAGAAAGAATGTAGGCTTGCATGTGATAGGATGATAATATTGGATGAATTACCTTTTAGCTTTGTTGAAGATGAGAGGTTTAGACAAATTTGTAAGGTAGCATGTCCTAAATTTGATCATCCATCTTATAGAACTGTTGTTAGAGAGATATTTATCGGTTATATTTGGATCAGAAATTGCAATTGAAAAAGATCATCCAACATCAAAAAGTTTCTCTTACTACTGATACTTGGAGTTTCATTCAAAACATTAATTATAGGTCTCTCATAGTACACTGTGTTGATTCTTATTGGAAGCTTTATAAATAGATTTTAGGCTTTTGTGTGATTGCTAATGATAAGGGTGAAACCGTTGGTAAAGATATTGAAACTTGTTTGCGTGTATGGGGTATCGAGAGATTGTTTACAATAATAGTTGACAATGCAATTGTAAATGAAATGGCTATTTCTTGTATTAAGAGGAAGATGATTCGTTGAAGTGGTGATGGATATGTTTTAGATAGAAAGTATTTGCACATGAGGTGTTATGCGCATATTGATTGTTTGTAAGGGTCGAATGAAGCACATGATTCAATTGTTAGTATTTGCGATAATGTGAAGTATGTTAAATCTTCTCCTACAAGAGAACAAAAGTTAAAGAAGTGTGCGAGTGAAGCTTACAAATTTCATGTTGGACGCCACTTACAAATTTCAAAAAGCTTTTGAAAGGTTAGAGGATGATGATGTGCAGTATGTAAATTATTTTCAATAGTATGATAGTTGTACAAAAATAAGTGGGCCTCCTACAACTTTTAATTGGGAAAAATGCTTATGTTTTTCTGAAGTTCTTTGAAGGCTTTAATGAATTAACTTTGAAGTTCAGTACTTCAATACACGTTAATTATAATGTTTATCTTCATGAAACATGTTCACTTATAACTGAATTAGAACAATTGAATTCGAGTGGTGATTATCTTTGGGGTATCATGAAGGAAAAGTTTGAAAAATATTGAGAAAAAATGGAAAATGTTAATCAGTTGTTGCTTATTACTATTGTGCTTGATCCACGATACAAATTGGTGTATGATGATTTTTGTTTTAGTGATATTTATGAGGATAAATAAATTGCTTGTAATATGACAAAATTTTAAAAGGCAATATGATGTTTATTTACAACGGGACGGATCCTCCTACTCATAAATTTGACACACTTATTTAACAAATAATCGTGACTTTTAATTTAAGTCAATCTAACTCTCAATATCTCATGAATCCCAAGTAATTATAACAAACTCTTTCATGATCTTAGTGAAATATATATTGAGCGTTAGATTGAACTTAAATTAAATGTCGTGATTATTTGTTAAATAAGTGTGTCAAATTTAAGAGTAGGAGGATCCGTCCCGTATTTACAATTGATATGTGAGATGTAAAGCAAATTCTGAAAGCAAACAAATATCTAGTGATGTGAATTCTTCAAATGGGGTTTCTTTTGTAAAAGAAACACCTATTTCATGCATCTCTTTCTTGTGTTTCTAGGTTTAAGAGAACACAAGCACCAATAGATTTAGTTGAATTGAAAAATAATGTGGATAGGTACTTGTTAGATGATTGTGAAGATATAGAGAACGATGCTTTTGATGTTCTTAATTGGTGAAGAATTAATGAAAACAAATATAGCACATTGTCAAAACTTGCAAGAGATGCAATGTCTATTCAAGTTTTTATGGTAGCTTCAAAAAGTGCTTTTAGTGTCGAAGGAAGAATTCTTGAACCATTTCATAGTTCTTTAACTCCTACGATGGTGGAAGTTTTGGTGTGTGCACGAAATTAGATTAAAGAGTCTACAAGCATGAAGAAATTCTATATGAAGATTTATAAGTTGGATGAAAATAATGTAGCTATTCTATGAATTATTTTGAATATTTATTTTATCTAATTTATTCCTAATTTAATCGTTACTTTTTATAGAGATTTTGGAATAAGAGAAATCAAATGAAGGCTAAATCAATGTGATTAGTTCATTTCTATTTTTTTGAGGTAGACATATATTCTAATGCGCATGACACTTCAATAATGTAATTATCCTTTTTCTTTTTCCCCTAAGTATTTCTATTATTTTATTGTAGAAAATGATGCTTATAGCTTAAGCGACAATACGAAAGTTATTACCTTATTATTTGTTTTTTTATAAGTTTAGATTTTGGATGATTGTAGAATTTTCATTTTCTTATTTTTTGAGTTTGAATTACTGTAATATTTTTAATTATTGAATAATTGCAATAGTTTAAATTTTCATTTCATATTAGATGGCTATTTTGATTGTGTTTTGTTTTGTTAGTATGTTTTTAATTTAATTAAATTAACTTATTTCGGTTAAATTTTTTACGACACCATGGTTTATAAAAATGACAAACTATTACTAATAGGAAGAAAAAATATTAAACTTTTTTGTGATTTTATTTTAGGCAAATAAAGATTCATTTGAAAGTTTGAAACTATTTTAGTATTGAAAAAAGAAAAATAATTATAATAATTGTTGACTCGATCCGAACCGAGTTGGTTTCTGTTTACCGAACCCGGTTGAGTTTGGGCAAAAACTGACCGGCTCATTTCCCACCCTTACGTAAGTATTGCCTAACAAAGTTATATAGAATGCTGATAGTCAAAGTCATATGCTATGGGGTTTGTGTACGTTCGAGCCCAATCCATTAGCCCAATTCAACGGAAACTTTACAAACCAAAATTAGACATTCACGTAGCAAAAAACAATTTTGAATTCTACACACAATATATAAGGGAAACATTACATATATAAAAGATGGTTGTAAAATACAATTTTAAAATTAAGAAATTAATTTTATTATTTCAAAAATCAGGTTTTAATTAAATTTTTTATATTAAATAATTAATTAAAATATATTTTATTAATTAAATATACCAAGATCACGATATTATAAATATGTGGTCACAGTTATGTATTAATTACAATTACAGAAGTCACAATCACAAGTTATAAATTTTATAGGTCACGACTTATTTCTCAATCACAAATTATCAAATTAATTGGTCACATATTATTTCTTGATCACAATTTCTTTATCGATCACAAAATTTTTCAAATTAATAAGTCACATATTATTCTTCGATCACAAATCACAAATTTTATAGGTCACAATTTATTTATCGATCACAAACCACTAATTTTATAAATTACAACTTATTTTACGGTTACAAATTATCAAATAAATTATTATAAATTATTTTTTGATCAAACATTATTAAATTAATTGGTCACAACTTGACAAATTGTAAGTCACAATTACAAATTTAATCGAAATCTCACATTTCTTAAGTCATAAATGATCTATTTCGATCATATATTATTTATTGATTACACATTAATCAATTTATTGATCATAATCAACCAAATAATTGGTCACAAACATTCTTCCTACGTTACCCCCACAACTACAACAACCACCACTCCACCTCCACCTCCACCTCCACCTCCACCACCACCTTACCCTCCGAAACTAGTATAAGAACTTTTGGTTTTGAAATTCTTAAGAAGATCGATGTTTTGATCAAGTTAATAGCTCAACTTGATTTATAGTGGTGCCAATTATGAGGTATGATATTTCGCTCAAATTTATTTGAGCGAGTACTACTACTCGCTCAGAATAATTTGGATTACACATTGTTTCGACTCCAAAGGAGAAACAGCGGAGGAATTGAAATGTCTTATCTCAAATATACCTTCATCTTTCAAATAATATTTTTTTAGGACGTTTTGAAATGAGCAGTTAGTCGCTGCATTATGGTTAAAATTGGAGCAATTATGCAAGATGAAAAGTCTTACCAGGAAATTATATCCTAAGCAACATCTATGTTGTTATCGTATGACAGAAGGTACATTTTTTGATGATTACCTAATTGCTTTTAAGGAAATCGTCGATAAAAGTTGATTAAATTATTGATTGAAAAATTATAAATATCATAAAATATAAATGTATGATTAAAATTAATTAACAACTTTGACTTAGATTTAAATTTTAATTTTAACACCTATTTGAATCTCATTAAATTAAATTACATTATATTCCATTTTTCTCTCTTTTATTTTTAACAAGCAATTTTTCATAAAATAATATTACACGTAAATCGAAAATTATTCCTTCTTTTTCAATCATTTATTTTTAAAAAAATACTATTTCACTCACTTTCATTCCCAAAAATGGGGCCAAACGGGGCTTAATCCTATGAGAGAGGCCTGTTTAAGACAGTGAACCGAAGCCAAACAGAAATTGACAATGTAGTGTTCGGTAATAGGAATTATCAACTTAAAAACCCCACCTACAAATCATACTTTGCCACGTATAGTCCTTCTAGTCTAATTATTATTTGACTTTTGATTAAAATTTATAAGTTGTTTTAATTATTATTTGCAGGTTGATTATTACTAGCCAATGGGGACTAAAATTACACAGCAGATAAATAACTATAGACCTGCGTAACAGGAGATGATTGCCGCACCTCTATGACCACAACCTGCAAAACTTCAGAAAATTGAAATGCAGGAAGAAGGTTTTTATTGCAGAATGCACAGAACAGAGAACAGTGACAACAAACGATATACATACGGTAGATTCTGAAATATTACCAAAACTATTTTCTTACAGATCAGGGTTTTTGATGACGATAAGCATTAACAGTCTGTATCTATCTTATGCACTGCTGTGCTTGTTTTGTTTTGCTTTATTTTTTGAACCACAAGTTAATTATATGCAAAGTCTTTTCTCCTTAGCTTTGAAGTTTGAGCTCAAATTGATCGACTGGTGAGGGCTTTGTTGTGATCTTTTCGAGAGAGCAAAATATAAAATAAAAAATAAGCAGAAAGCATAGTTTTATAGTATGAGTAATTGGCTGGGGTTTTCTCTGACTCCACACCTGAAAGTTGATGATGATGTTCACGAAGCCTTTGGAAGAGATGAAAATCCCTCAGAAAATGAAAATCCGGAAGAGGGTTGTTTTCACACTCCTATTTCTATCATGCCTTTGCACTCTGATGGCTCTCTTTGTGCATTGGCTCCTCTTAGGCAATCAAATGGCTCTGGTGGTTTGCATTTATCCTATTTTCTCCAACAATTTTCTTCTGTATTTATGTTATCTTTTATGTTTCTTTATCATCTGAAATGAATCTTGAATATGTTTAAACTGTTTCTGTTCAGAGTGGAGTATGGGGGCTGCAAACCCTAATGGGGAGGGTCCGAAATTTGAAGATTTTTTGGGGTGTTGTTACTCAAATTCACCTCCAACTGAGCCTACTGTTTACTGTCAATCTGAACCTGGGGAAATAAATGTTAATATGCCATCAAACCTGTATACATGTGATGGAGATGCTGAAAGAGGAGAAAATTTTACAAACCCGTATTTTTTTCAACCGTATCACTACGGTATAATCCCAGCTGGTGGGCAGATTGAAACCTGTTGTGCAAACCCTAGCCATGCCGCCAATGGCGTGTACCATGTACCATTTGATAGTGCTGCAACTTCAGTTTCTGGATTCAAGTCCTGGTTGCGCCAAACTCAGTTTCCGGCTGAAAAATCTCCAGCGGAGGAGAATAGCAGTAATTTTCAAGCTCCTTTTCTAACTATGAATCCCAGTTCTCATCCGGGGTTGGCGGTGGCCTCACCGCCTTTGCACTTGGCCGCTGATTTTAAAAAGCGTAGAGTGTGGTCTGATGCTGCTAGGGAACCTGTACCACGTAAATCAATCGATACTTTTGGACAAAGAACCTCTCAATATCGCGGGGTTACGAGGTAAAGTTGTTTCTCAAAACAAGAACAAAAATTATTTAAGAACCTCGGGGTTATGCAATTCCACTTTTTTTTGTTTTTTATTCCCTCTTTTCTTCTTAACTTTCTATTGATGATGATACTGTGCTAGGCATCGGTGGACTGGAAGGTACGAGGCTCATTTGTGGGATAACAGTTGCAGGAAGGAAGGACAAAAAAGAAAAGGAAGGCAAGGTGAAAGATACATTAAATTTTTTTTTTATTCATTCATGGGCTCTATATCCATGTATTTTCTCGCCTTGAAGAATAATACTAATCAGATTTTATTTTATTTTTTGCAAATTTTGGTTTACTCTCCCTTCACTGAATATTTTCAACCAGTGTATCTTGGTATGTAATTCTTCCTATTGCAATTTTTTTTCTTTTTCCCCTTTCGTCTCAAAATTTTTGGGGCAAACCACTAATAATATTTTATTATTTTCGTTAGATGGACTACTTTTGTGTAGATTATTAATTTCTGCACATATTTTTTTTTTTCCCTCCAGGAGGTTATGATAATGAAGAAAAGGCAGCTAGGGCATATGATTTAGCTGCTTTAAAATATTGGGGTTCAACTACTCACATTAATTTTCCTGTAAGATGATTTTTTATGTTTTCATGTTCTCTCACAGTGGGGCCCTTTCAATTGCCTTAAGTGAAATTATCAAAGGTTTGTGTTGAGGATCAACTTTAACCTTAACTTCAATCCTGTCAAATCTCAGTTAAGCACGTATGAGAAAGAGCTTGAAGAGATGAAAAACATGACCAGGCAAGAATTTGTGGCCCATTTAAGAAGGTATATATTGATATATACATGTGTTTTTTTTACTTTTTTTGAAGAAAAAGTTTTGAACTTAAATAATAAAAAACTGCTTTTATATCGTCAGGAAGAGCAGTGGATTTTCCAGAGGGGCATCAATGTACAGAGGAGTCACAAGGTTGTGACAGGAAGAAAAGAAAAAAATGTGTTCATTATTTACTGCATTTTTGCAGCTCTAATTGCACTTATCGTTTTTCAATAACAGACAAAAGCAAGAATCTTATGAATGTACATTGGAACTCCCACTGTTGTATCAATTATTTTCTTTGTGACAATTTGGTGGGTCTACTCTCAAGCAGGCACCATCAGCATGGACGGTGGCAAGCTCGAATTGGAAGGGTTGCTGGCAACAAAGACTTGTACCTTGGTACCTTTAGTAAGTTTGCTAATCTACTCGAACATAACTTTGTGATTATCTCCAGTGGTACCTTCGTGTATGTCAAACTTTAGGATTCGATTTTGCAATTTATTAGTGAATCATATAAAGAATCCATGTGGATATTTCTGAACTTTTGAATGATGCTGAAATCAGTGCTGGTCCTATCCTATATTTCTTTCTTTGGTTTTGATTAAAAGTTAGAATTAGCTTGTGCAACTATGTAAAACCCTACAGAAACGTACTTTTAGTCTCGTGATCTTTATATTTAGAGTAATGCTAGATTTACACTTCGGTGTACATCTTGCATGCCGTTCCTCTATAGATCATACCACATGGAAGAATGTAATCCATAATGTAACCCATAATGCACCTGTAACAGCTTTGTTATATTTATTACATCTTTCGTATAAACCTAGGTACACAAGAAGAAGCTGCAGAAGCCTATGATATTGCTGCAATTAAGTTTAGAGGGACGAGTGCCGTGACCAATTTTGACATAAGTAGGTACGACGTGAAGAGGATTTGCACAAGCTCAGCAGGAGACCTCATTAAGCGTTCCCCCAAGGACTCCGGTCCATTTTTCCTCGAGGATTTCAATTGTGCATCGTCCCCTCCTCAACCTCTTCTCCCAATAACTAACGGAGAACCTTCTGATGAATTGACAGACATGATATGGAATGTTGGCACTGACGAGGAGAACCAGGTTGCAAATGCCAATAATAATGAACATTTTGCAGGATCGACCAGCAGGAACTCCTCTAACCCGCAAAGTCATATGTCCGGAATGGATGTGGAGTTTGGAGGTGCAAATTACTCTCAAGCATATTTCTAGGCTCAAGGGGAGAAGTACAGAGAAGGACTACTGAAAGCGATCAAACTAGTGTTACCATGATACCAAATTCTGGATGCGAACATCAGGTCCCCCCTATGTTTGTACTGTGGAACAACTGAAGAATATTGGTGCGGAATTACAGAATTTGGAGCCTGGAAGATGCTAGAATAATGTTTACTTTGAAGTTTTAGTTATTTTGCTATTAAAGTTGCCAAAATGTCGAGGCATAATCAATTTTAACTGTGTTTTGATGATCTGAAAGAAAGCTATAAGACAGAAAGAAACCAAGGAGAATTTTGCTTTGTGAAGAGTCTGTCTTCGTTTTGATTATTTTCATTTTATTACGAAGCAATTTTCAAATGAATTGGTTAGATTCTGATTGTACGTGCGTATTCTCCTTTTTCTGTGTAGTGTGGTAGAATCAAAATAGTCTGATTCTGACCGTGACATCAGACCTGCCTAAATTTGCGTGCCATCGTCTGCATATACAGTTGTACACTGTCGTAGACGTAAATGGGTGGCTCTTTCGGCAAGGAGAAGCAACAATTTTGGATGATTTCTTATTTAGGGGATAGATTCGATCTCTGACGTGTTAGATTATTCAATGCGCATTCGTAGTGACTGAGAGTTCTCATAAATAAAAAAAAAAAAAAAAAAAAGTAATAATAATAATAATTTCCAAGTAATTTTTTAGAATGCATAATAATTGGTTTCACAAAATATTTGATTAATAAAAGAGGATTAGTTGTGAATGTATTAATTGAAATTAATGTTTCAATAAATTAAATTGGACTCAATACAAAATAACGCATAAATAAATAAAATTTAAATTGGATGGAAGATGACACCTTTTTTTTTTTTTTTTTTGTGGGAATTATCGACTATTTAATGAATTTTATTTAGAATCTTGTAGCTTGAAATCTCTCCTTCGTTCAAGAATCTTGTTTACACTTTCGTACGTTATATTCAATAGGACTATAAGAGACACATTTATTTCTTGAATAAAACACATTAATTTACTTACCTTTATGAGTGAAAGCTATTTATTTTGTTAGTAGAATGAGTGTTATTATCGAAAGATAACTTCTTTATTTATAATTTCAACATAGAAAAAAATAAATTATAGTTTGATTATTCATCTTTTTGTTTTTTTTTTCCCGCTAAAATAATCACTCAACGTCATATTTTATTTGAGATTAATCTTTCCTTATGTTTGGCATTTAACAAAATTGCTAACATAGCATACAAAGTTAATAATGTGACGGAATTAGTACTTATTTGGGTTTTATTACTATCTCCTTATAATTTAAAGTCAACGTCAAAGATAATTTATACATACTTCTCTTCACTATAATTTTTTCCAAACAAACTCTTAACTCTCAAACTCAAGAAACGCTGGTCAATGGGCCAATGGACCAGTAAGAATGGAGTTGTAATCCAAAGAGGAAATTACACTCCACCAGGTGTTTCAAGAACCAAGTGCAAAAATCAGGTACAAATAATTTTAACCAAAACTCAATAAAAAAATAATAATTAAAATATTATATTTACAAACCCTAAATCATTTTAACCATTTTACTCTCTCACTCTCCTTCTCAACCCGCCACCTCTCTCTCTCAACGAAGCCGGAATGAATTTCCTCTCTCTCCTTCTCAACGAGATCCGTGAGTGACGGCGTTGTGCTCGACTCCAAACTCCTGTCACAGCGATGCACGCTTCTCAACGATTGTAGCGGCGGCGACGTGGGTGTGGTTTTGAAGACAGCGAGTTTTAGGGACGACAACGATATGTCAGGGCCAATTTTGCGCTCCAGTCGTTGCCACTGCAACGACGTTGTGTGCTCTGATCTACGCGATACAGTTGTTGCTGCAGCTACAGTTCACGATGACGATGATGATGTTGGTGGTTGATGGCGATGTTGATGTGGTTGACGGTGATGGTTGTGTTGTTGTTTGACCGTGGAGGTGGCGACGACGATGTTGGGATTTTGGTCGTGTTGTGGTTGACTGTGGATCTGTGATTTTGGGTATGAATTTTGTTGGTGGATCTCGTGACGGAGATTAGGAGATGGTGGATATGGCAGTGTTACGATCGATGTTATCATTGGCGATGACCACGATCTAGGTGGTACAGATGGCCGTGGTTGATTGGAGATATATGAAATTTGGGTCCTGTTCTATTGGTGGCGATGAAGGTGTTGATGGTGTGGTGGCGACAATTGGTGATGGTGATGGTGGTGTGAGTGTTGGGGTAGTTGTGTGTGACAAAGTATTAAATTGTAATCTTAAAGTTTTATAACCTGTGACTAAAAAAATAATGTGACCAACAAATTTGAAAATTTGTGACTTGTAATTTTTTTTATTTGTGGCCAACGAAATAAACTGTGACCTAACATTTTTTGAATTTGTGATCTCGAAATAATCTGTGACCTACAAAATTGATAATTTATGACCTCAAAATAATCTGTGACCAATTAAATTGATAATACGTGATTGTGACTAATAATTATGTATATGTGACATTTAATTAATAAATATTTTTAATTAATTAGCTAATACTTGAATTTTGCATTTTAAAACTTGATGCCTGAAAATTAAATTGTGTCAAACTTAACACCTGACGTATGAATTTTTCCCTAATCCTAATTCAATCATGGGCCAAATTTTACAAGAGAAAAATCTTAAATAAGATATTAAGTATGACACATTTCAAAATTAAGAAACACAGTTTTAAATTCAGATTTTTTTAATAAAATATTTATAAATAAATAAATTAAACATATATTTTATTAATTAAATATATTAAGGGTGTGTTTGATACACGTTATTTTTTAAGAATATATTTTAAAATAGTAGATTGATGAAGAATATGCGGTTAAAAAGGAAGGAAAAGAATTTGATTTGCGTGTAATATTATTTAATAAAGAATATGTGGTTGAAAAAGAAGATAAAAAAAATTTGGAAAAAAAATGTGAATCAAATAGGGGCTAAGGTTACAATTCTATACAATTTGATCACAAATTATTTCTCGATCACAATAAAAAAAAATCATAGATCAAATTATTTCATGATCACAAATAATTTTTTTTATAGGTCACAATTCATTCATCGATCACAAATTTATCAAATTAATAAGTCATATATTATTCATCAGTCACAAATCACAAATTCTGCAATTCACAACATAATGTATGGTCAAATATCTAATTAATTAGTCATAAATTAATTTTTATTCACAACTAATCAAATTATTGTTCACAACTTATCTCTTATCACAAATCAAAAATTTTACAGGTCACAAATTATTTCTCAACCACAAATTAAAAATTTTATAGGCTACAAATTATTCATCGATTACAAAAATGAAACTTTTATTGGTTATAATTTATCAGTCACACGTTATATTTTAGTCACAAGATATCCAAATTATTAGTCAAAATATCAAATAATTGGTTACAAACCCTCCACTGTAACACCAACACTTCCAACAAACTACCATTTTCAATTTCACCACTACCACCTCACCACCACAACCTCCAACAAACCACAATTTTCAACTACAGTATACAAAATCACAGTTGCCATCGAGATATCCAATCCAGATCCACAGCCATGAGCATCACCACCAGCACCACCACCACTAGATCCAACAAACTTATTTCAGATCTACCACCTTACCACCAAAACCTCAATCACCAACAAATCATCATTTTCAACTACAAACCCACCACTGCCATCGACACATCCATGCTAGATTTACCATTGTCACTGCCTCCACCAACAAAGTCACCTCCGCCACTAGATCCAACAATCCTTTTCAGATGTACCACCGATCTAACACCACCGCACCAACAAAAATCATTGCTAAATCACGACGCAAAGCATAGACACACCATCATTACACTGCATCGTCGTTGTTGCAGTAGCAATCTCGAACCATCGAGTACTACAAATCATTGAAGAAACACCACAAATTGACAAAACACCACAACTCGGGATCAGGTACAGATCGCCGAGAGGGCCGAGAGGCGGAGTCTCCACGATGCTGGACTAGTACAGATCGTCGTAGTTGCTATGCCTCCGCGCGCATGAAAGTCATGCCTCAACTCCTCGTTCAGAGGCGTTGCCTCGAGGCTAGACTGTTCAGATCACCGCAGCTTTTGTGCCTTCGCACCTAGAGGCTTCGTTGTCGAGCCTACCATGTTGCTTCGTGGGGTACCGCAACAATAGTGCAAGGGAGGAGAGCAGGGTCGCCGGAAGGAATGGCGACGCCGTAAGTGGCTGGTAGAGTGTGAGACAAGAGAAATGGTGAAAATGTTTTCAGGATTTGAGAAGAAAAAAGAGGTGTGTATGAAAATTATTTAGGGTTTGGGATGAAAATTGTATATTTAATATTTAATTTATGAAATATCTAATTTGTGAATATTGAAACATCATCCCTGTTCTTAGAATAATAATTTTTAAAATAGTGTGTGATGTTATTTCCACATTTTACAAAGTGTCAATGACGGGCCAACCTTGTGACGTTCACATTAAAACTTGATTCAAGCACTTGTCATTTTGGGTTTGGGTTGCCTATTATTGCCATCGGCGAAGTCGTATAATTGGGTAATTATATGGGAAAAATTCATAAATGAGAGATTAAGTATGACACATTTCAAAATTAAGAAATAAAATTTAAAATTTCAAAAATCAGAGTTTTTAAAATTTTATTTATAAAATAATTAATTAAACATATATTTTATTAATTAAATATATTAAAGTCACTATTCTATACAATTTACTCACAAATTATAAATAAATTAGTCACAAATTATTTCTGGATCATAATAAAAAAATTTATAGATCACAAAAAAAAAATATAGGTTACAATTTATTTGCCGATCACAAATTTATCAAATTAATAGGTCACATATTATTTATCGGTCACAAGTTACAAATTTTAAAAGTCATAATTTATTTTATGATAAAAAAAATTTAATTAATTAGTCACAAATTAATTTTCAATTACAACTTATCAAATTAGTTGCCACAACTTATTTCTCGATCACAAATAAAAAAAAATTATATGTTACAAATTATTCATCGGTCATAAAATCAAAACTTTTATTGGTCACAATTTATCGGTCACACGTTATTTTTTTAGTTACGAGATATCTAAATTATTGGTCACAAACCTTCTACCGTAGCGCCAAAACTTCCAGCAAACTACCATTTTCAATTTCACCACCAACAAACCACCATTTTCAACTATAAAATCACAATTGTCATCAACATATCCATGTCGGATCCTCCGCCACCGCCACCGCCATCACCATATCCACTACCAAAAGCGACCCCATCACCAAATCCAACAAAAACATTTCAAATCCACCACCACCACAACCACCAACAAACCATTATTTTCAACTAGAAAACCACAATTGTTATCAACACATCTATGCCAGATTCACCACCATCACCACTTCCACCATCAAAAGCCACCTACCACCAAATCCAACAAATTCTTTTCAACCACCGATCTAACACCACCGCACCAACAAAGACTATCGTCAAATCACGATGCAGAGCACAGACAAACTAACATCGCATTACACTGTCGTTGTTGCAGCAACGATTGCGAACTATTGGGCACCACAAATCGCCAGAGAAACACCACAAATCGACAAAACACTACAACCTGGGATTTGGTACAGATCGTCAAGAGACGAAAGCCCTACTAGGTTGGATCAATACAGATCGCCACAACTATTGCGCCTCCACGCGCATGAAGTCGTGCCTTAACATCGCGCTTAGAAACGTCGCCCTCGAGGTTGGATTGTTTAAATAGCTTTAGGTATTGCGCCTCTGCACGCAGAGACTCTGTTGTTGTACCTACCATGTTGGTTCGTGCGGCGTCGCAACGATGGTGCGAGGGAAGAGAACAGTGCTATCAGAACAGGTGGCGGCATCGTGAGTGGCTGGTAGAGAATGAGACGAGAGAGAGAGAGAGAATTGTGGAAATGGTTTTAGGATTTGGAAAGAAAAAAGATGTGGGTATGGAAATTAATTAAGGTTTGGGATGAAAATTGTATTTTTAATATTTAATATTTAAATATAAAATATCTAAATTGTGAATAATGAAACATCCTCCCTATTTTTAGAATAACGGTTTTTAAAAATAGGGTGTGATGTAATTTCTACATTTTACAAAGTGTCAATGAAGGGTCAGCCTTCATTTAATCTCTTGTCCTTTTAGGTTTGGGTTGTCTATTATTGTCATCGGCGGGGTCTTATAATTGGGTAACTATAATCACACAATACTTTTTTATATCTACATCGCATTTTAATTACAAGAAAGGTTTTTAATATTTGCGTACTTCTTCTTTCATGTCTTCAAAATTTTTCTCATTGTATTATTATTCTTTACCTTCAATTAATTAACATATTTTTATCTCTAACCACAATTTTTATCAAAATATTCTACTAATGTGCATTTAAAATATGGGCACATATTTTATTTTACTTTTGTATTAGCTATTTATTTCGGTTATTTAAAAATACTAGAGAAAATATGCCTTTTTGGCTCTCATAATAAACATTTTGGATGAAATTGTTTCCATAGACAAGATGTGAAAATTAATAGAGGGTTGATGATAAAAATTTAAAATAAAAATTTGAGAACAATAATTGTAATAATAAGAAAAAATTAGGTATATTAATTGAAATTAATATATAGTATAATTTGTTGTAAAATGAAAGTTTATTAGGGTTTGTAGTGAATCACAATTATACCCCTGTAGCCCTAGATATTATTACCATTGCATCACTGATTCTTACCTATAAATATAGGGTTTTGATCATTAATAAAATACACACAAGTCTATTGACTTAATTCTCTCTTCTACTTTTTCTCTCTTTTATAACACGTTATCAGCATAAAAGCTCAATTCTTTAAAGTGTAGAGAATATAGTTATTTTTTTTTTACATAATCATCTATCATTTATATCAAAATTAATTTGATAATACGTGACTTTACATATTCATATGTTGAAATCATAAAATATCCATCTAATCTCTCTCTGTGTAAATATGATTTCCACAAATTTTGTGCTTATCAATTCTACCGTATAAATCTGTTCTTGCCACACGTTAAATTCATTATTCTTGATTAAAGTTTGCCCTCATATCATTATTCTTTCCATGCTTTTTTTAATTACTAAATTCATCCTTAATTATTGTTGCTCTCGAAGTTGCACAATATTATAATTGATATTCCTGAAGAATATTATTTACTCCTGAAAAGTATAAATTATAATTTTCAATATTCCAGAAGAATATTGTCATATTACTCTTGAAGAACAATAATAAAATACAATGTGCTCCCGAAGTAGCACGTGTTTCGAAGAACATATTATTTTAAATTAGTGTTTATTCCCTGAAGGAAAACACGTAACTTATGTTGATAATTACTTAATTAACTATTATGTATTATTCGAAACTAATTGTATTTTTACTTACTTTATTGTGTAGTTAATCAAATGGCAAATATCATAAAACTTGAGTTTGCTGCACTTGAAATATCTGGCAAAAATTATTTATCATGGGTACTCGATGCCGATATTCACCTTGTCTCAAAGGGTCTGGGAGAGACAATAAAAGAAGGAAGCAAAGAATCCCTGCAGGATCGTGCAAAAGCACTCATCTTCCTTCGCCATCATCTTCACGTTGGATTGAAAATTGAATATCTCACTGAGAAAGATCCACATGCTCTTTGGAAAAAATTGACTGAAAGATTTGATCATCAAAGGACCATAGTCATCCCCAAAGCCCGCTATGAGTGGATGCACCTTCGTTTGCAAGATTTCAAAACTGTAAGTGAGTACAATTCTGAACTCTTTAGAATATCTTCAAAATTGATCTTGTGTGGAGAAAAAATTACTGATGGAGATATGTTGGAGAAAACTTTCTCTACCTTCACGCCTCAAATGTGCTCCTGCAGTAATAATATCGTGAGCGTGGTTTCAAAAAGTACTCAGAACTTATATCTTGTTTGCTTATTGCTGAACAAAATAATGAACTTCTGATGAAAAATCATGGGTTACGTCCAACTGGTTCTGTACCATTGCCTGAAGTCAATGGTACTGCATTTCTTGAAGCAAATGCAATATCAAGATAAGGACGTGAACGTGGACGTGGACGCGAACGTGCACGTGGAATAAATCATGGACGAAATAATCAACAAAGTTATCATCAGTAAGGCAACAATTTCAAAAGGCACAAAGCAAACGAAAGTAGCACACCCAAAAAGGTGCATGAAGAAAATTGTTTTAGATGTGGAATGAAAGGGCACTGGACACGTACCTGTCGTATGGCAAAACACCTTGTGGATCTTTATCAAAAATCAATCAAGGGAAAATGAAAAGTTGAGACAAATTTCGCTAATTATGATGGTCCGATTGATGTGACTCATTTGGATGTCTCTGATTTCTTTGCCGATCCAAATAGAAATATTGACCACTTGATTGGGGGTGGTGTGATGGAAGATATAGATTAATTTATTTTTATGCTTCTAGCATTTCACTTTATTTTATAAATTTAGTTATAAATATATTTTTATTTTTCACAAAAAAGAAAAAAGGAAAACTTTATTATGTATCGTCAATTTCATATTATTGAATCATATTTACTTCTTTAAATTCATAAATTCAAATTTTTATTAAAATATGTGTATTTTGTTGTATTTATAGATTGATGATGGATTGTCGAGATACTTGTTTGATAGATAGTGCAACTACACATACAATTCTTCAAGACAAAAAATATTTTTTGGACTTAACATTAGCAAAAAATAATGTTAATACAATATCTGGTGCATCGAATATCTTTGAAAGCTCTGGAAAAGCTTGTATTATTTTATCAAATAATACAAAATTATATATTAACGATGCACTTTACTCTAGCAAATCCAGAAGAAATTTGCTTAGTTTTAAAGATATCCGCTGCAATGGATATCACATTGAGACGATGCAAGAAAATAGTGTTGAATATCTTTGCATAACTTCCTTTGTATCTGGCAAGAAGCAGATAAAAGAAAATTTTCATGCACTCCCATCCGGCATGTACTATACATTTATAAAAATGGTTGAATCAAATAATGTCACGGACCAGAAGTTCGTTGACCCAAAAAATTTTATACTTTGGCATGATAGACTTGGGCATCCAGGAGCTATAATGATGCGTCGAATAATAAACAACTCATATGGACATCCTTTAAAGAACCAGAAGATTCTTTTACCTAATGATTATCCATGTGTAGCTTGTTCACAAGGCAAGTTAGTCATTAGACCTTCAACTACAAAGGTCAATGTTGAATCTCCAACTTTCTTGGAAAGAATACATGGAGACATATGTGGGCCAATACACCCAACACGTGGACCATTTCGTTATTTTATGATATTAATTGATTCTTCTACTAGATGGTCACATGTTTGCCTACTTTCCACTAAGAATGTAGCATTTGCTAGACTACTTACTCAAATCATAAAATTACGAGCACAATTCTCTGATTACTCAATCAAGACTATTCGTCTTGACAATGCTGGTGAATTCAGATCACAAGCATTCGATGATTATTGTATGTCAATTGGGATTACTATTGAACATTCAGTTGCGCATGTCCATACACAAAATGGTTTAGCAGAATCATTTATTAAACGCTTACAACTTATTGCTAGACCATTACTTATGAAAACAAAGCTACCAGCTTCTGTTTGGGGACATGCCATATTACATGCTGCATTATTGGTTCGTATTAGACCAACTGCCTATTATCAATATTCACCTCTGCAACTTGCATTTGGTCATGAACCTAATATTTCTCACCTACGAGTTTTTGGTTGTGCTGTCCAAGTCCCTATTTCACCCCCCCACAACGTACTAAAATGGGTTCCCAACGAAAACTTGGGATTTATGTGGGTTTTAATTCACCATCCATTATTAGGTATTTGGAACCTTTAACGGGTGATCTATTTACTGCACGTTTTGCAGACTGTCATTTTGATGAAATGACTTTCCCAATTTTGGGAGGGGAAAAACTACATTCTAAAAGACAAGGTACAATTTCTTGGAATGAAATAACTCTATCTCACTTTGATCCTCGCAGTAATCAATGTGAGCAAGAGATTGAAAAAATTATTCATTTGCAAAGAGTTACAAATCAGTTACCCGATATATTTGTTGACACGAAAAAAGTGACAAAGTCATATATACCAGTAGAAAATATTTCAGCAAAAATTGATGTCGCTGCAGGACAATCTGCTGTAGTAAACGAATCGAATATACGCCAAAAGCGTGGTCGACCAGTTGGTTCAAAAGATTTTGTACCTCGAAAAAGAAAAATACAAGAGAAAAACCAACCAAAAACTTCGAAAGAAGTAACATTAGAAAAAATCGATTAATCAAATATTGAAAATATGGTTCCTGAAGAACCACAAGTGTCCGAAAATAATGAGATTTCAATAAATTATATGTTATCTCATAAATTATGGGAACGAAATAATGTTGTTATAGACAATATTTTCGCATTTAATGTGGCTCTTGATATTATGCAAAATGAGGATCCTGAACCACAGTCAGTTAAAGACTGTCAAAATAGAAATGATTGGCCAAAATGGAAAGAAGCCATACAGGCGGAATTGAATTCCTTAGAGAAACGAAAAGTGTTTGGACCTGTAGTTCGAACACCTGAAAATGTAATCCCTGTAGGATACAAATGAGTTTTTGTACGAAAGAGAAATGAAAATAATGAAATTACAAGATACAAAGTCCGACTAGTAGCTCAAGGTTTCTCACAAAGACCAAGTATTGATTATGATGAAACATATTCTCCCGTAATGGACACCATCACTTTTAGATTTTTGATTAGTTTGACTGTGTCACAAAAACTTGATATGCGCCTTATGGATGTAGTAACTGCATACTTATATGGTTCACTTGATAGTAACATATATATGAAAGTCCCTGAAGGACTTAAAGTACCAGGAGCAAACGATACATGCCCGAGAACCATGTTCTCAATTAAATTGCAAAGATCATTATATTGACTGAAACAATCCGGACGCATGTGGTATAATCGTCTTAGCGAATATTTGTTGAAGGAGGGTTATAAAAATGACGATGTATGCCCATGTGTTTTCATAAAAAAAAACAAATATTGGATTTGCAATTGTCGCAGTTGATGTTGATGATCTAAACTTAATTGGAACTCCTGAAGAGCTCAACAAAACTGCTAATTATTTGAAAAATGAATTTGAGATAAAGGATTTAGGAAAAACCAAATTTTGTCTCGGGTTGCAAATCGAACACTTCCCAGAAGGATTGTTTGTTCATCAATCTACATATACAGAAAAAGTTTTGAAACGATTTTATATGGATAATGCACATCCATTGGCATCACCTATGATTGTTCGATCACTTGATGTGAAAAAGGACCCATTTCGTCCACTTGAAGATGGAGAAAAGGTTCTTGGTCCTGAAGTACCATATCTTAGTGCAATTGGAGCATTAACATATCTTGCAAATTGCACTCGACCCGATATAGCTTTTTCTGTAAATCTCCTTGCAAGATATAGCTCTACACCAAGTCAAAGACATTGGAATGGTGTTAAACACATTTTTCGTTACCTAAAGGGTACGATTGATTTGAGATTATTTTACTCCCAAAAGTCGAGATCTACTTTAGTGGGATATGCAGATGCAGGTTATCTATCTGACCCACATAAAGCTAAATCACAAACAGGATATGTGTTTACACGTGGAGGAACAGCTATATCATGGAGGTCTGTGAAGCAATCCTTGACAGCAACATCCTCAAATCATTCTGAAATTATTGCAATCCATGAAGTAGGGCGAGAATGTGTATGGTTGAGGAACATGACCCATCATATTCAAGCATCATGCGGGTTAACTTCAACAAAAGATAGTCAAACAATTTTGTATGAAGACAACGCAGCTTGTATTGCACAACTCTAAGGAGGCTATATCAAATGTGATAGGACGAAGCATATTTCTCCAAAATTCTTTCATACACACGAGCTTCAGAAGAATGGCGACATCGATGTTCAACAAATTCGCTCAAGTGACAATTTGACCGATTTATTCACAAAAGTATTTCCAACATCTACATTCAAGAAGTTAGTCCATGAGATTGGAATGCGTCGACTCAAAGATTTTTAGTGATCAACATCAGGGGAAGTAGCTGTACTCTTTTTCCTTCGCATAGATTTTATCCCACTGGATTTTCCTAACAAGGTTTTAATGAGGCAGCATTTGTTTTTAATACTCCAAAATAACTGTACTCTTTTTCCTTCGTTTGATTTTTTTGTCCTATTAGGTTTTTATCGAACAAGGTTTTAACGAGGCAGATATTTTGTAATGTGTCATTCAAGGGGGAGTGTTATAAAAGGAAAATTTATTAGGGTTTGTAGTGAATGACAATTATACCCCTGTAGCCTTAGATATTATTACCATTGTATCCCTGATTCTTACCTATGAATATAGGGTTTTGGTCATTAATAAAATACACACAAGTCTATTGACTTAATTCTCTCTTCTACTTTTTCTCTCTTTTATAACATAATTAACAAAAATTGTGTTGTGAATATATATATCCTCTCAAAGGACAAAAAGTTCCATTAATCAGAAATAATAAATTACGAAACAAAAATTGTGTTGGATCTTCTATTTTTTTTAATAGTACCAAAAACATTTGAACTTTAAGTTGTATCTTGGGACTCAACTGGATATCAAAATGTTGTTCAAACATTATGAACTTTGTCAAAATATTCTCCATTCATGAATATTTGGAATAAGTGGATTGTAATTTGTGCCACATGTAAATTCTCATTGTCGAGTAAGCAGCTTCATCCAAGCTATCGAACGGAGTCCTAACAAGTAATGAAGTAAATGAAGAGCATTTTGACAAAATTCAATACTGTTTTAATAATATTTTAAAGTTCATTAAAGTCTCCATGATGTGACCTAAAATTCAATTATTTTTGAAACAATTAACCGTACATATTCGAGATATGTCGAATTAAATGTAAAAACATAGTAAGCTCTTGTTTGGTACATATTTTAAAAATTGATTTTGTAAAAATAAATATTTTTGGAGAATGTATTATTGAAAAGTAAAAAAAAATTGAGTTTGCGTGCAAAATTATTTTATTGAAAAAATGTGTTTATCGAAATGAATTTAAGAAAAAATAAATTTTAAAAAATGGAATCAAACAAAAGTTAGGTTAAGCTTATCATTTAGTGTCACTTAATAGTTAATACATCATAAATTATTAAACTGATACTCTCTCTATTCCATTTATATATGCTGATTTTATTTTTCACACGGATTAAAATTTTTTATTTACTGTTATTGAAAAAACAATATTTGCCATAAACTACCTTAGTTTACCCTTATTTAATTATTAATAACTAGTAGTAAATTATTGTGGGAAGTATTAAAGAAATTGAATGATTAAATTTTCTAGAAGTGGGCATCCCTATTTTTGCACAATTTTAAGTGTAAACAATTGGTTATATAACTAGACAAATTAAGTAAGGATATATTATTAAATGTTCAAAACAAAACATTTTTAATAACAAAACATGATTATATAATTGAAACAAAAAATTAAGGAAACTCAATCTATATAAATAAAACGGATGGAGTATTTTAACAACATTATTATTTCAAAAAAAGGTAAGGATATATTATGAATTTTGAGGGGCATTTGTAACTTGCGTGAACAAAAATGTTGTAATTTGTTATGCCACCGCCTATTGCATAGAGATGGCACCCGTCTTGAACGAGGTCAAAAAAATCGGCCCACCTATTTTGAATGGAGCCAAAAAAATCTGCTTTGTCTCGGGTCGCATTCTCACACCGTGGAAAAAAAAAAGAATTTTGATGAATTGTCAGTTTTAAAATATTGTTGAATGTATTTAAAATTTTATAACATATTTCTAATTCAACAATTATATTATACAATTGCCAATTAAAAATTTTACATAACTAACAATTGTTTTATATAATTTATAAATACAGTCACCCAATCTTTTATTATAATTAAATTATATAATTCGAAATTTTGAATTATGATAGTTAAATGAATATTCTTTACTTTTGAAAGATTTATACCAATTAATCAAAACAAGTTTATAATATCTTGGTCGAAAAAACAAGGAAAAAAATTTAAAATATATGGAATGACCTTTAGGTTTTGAGTTAAGGGTTGAATTTTGAATAATAGTATAATTTCAAAATTATATTTTATTTTATAATAATAGCATAACTCGAAATTTTGAAAATGTAAAAAAAAAAAAAAAAAAAAAAAAAAAAAACAGGGCAAGCTCTCGTCCTAACCCGAGCCCCGCCCCGTCTAAGACGGAATGGGGCGGCGATCCACTGCCATTCCTACCATTGTAGAGAGGAAATGGTGGAAGATAGACGGGTGACTCGGCCATCTTTCCACAATGGCCATTGACCAAATTTAAAAAAAAAAAGATAAAATAAAATAAATTGTTAAAAACTTTAAAAACAAACAAAATCCAAAATTATCCTCATTGATATCTTGAGAGAAGAGTGAAAAGTAGAACCAGACGATCGGATACTTCATATCCAAACGACCGGATTCTCCATTTTTGTTTAAGAAGGTGAGCTCTTGAACCACCTTCTAGATCCATTATTTTTCAATTTTTTTTTTTTCATTTCTCGAATCATTGACACTTTAGTTTATTAATTATGCCGAAAATTGTGTGTGAATATTGGGGATAAGAGAGATCGCCACCTCCATATCTGGATCCATACGTGGATCCAGATTGAAGCGGTCCAGAAGATAATTTTTGTTCTTTTTAATATTTAATTTTTTAATTAATATGTAATTATATATATGAATTGGTTGAGTAATACTTAATTATAATAATTTATTTTGTATTTAATTAAATAATTTATTTAGTATTTAGTATTTAATTATTTAATTTAATTGTTTATTTAATAGTTAATTAATTATTTATGAATTGGATATGTAATATTTAGTTATTTATGTATTATTTAATTATAATTAGTTATTTAATAGTTAAGAAATTAATTATTATGTTTATGTAATATTTAATTATAATTAGATAATTAATATGTAATTAATTTAGTTATTTATTTGACTTGGTGAAGTAATTTTAATTATTTATGAAATATTTAATTACTTAATTATTAAGTGGTTAAGAAATATAATTAGGTAGTTAATATTTAATTACGTAAATTAATTGTTTATTTAATATTTAATTATGTAATGTAATTGTT
The DNA here is from genome assembly GCA_019395295.1 of Osmanthus fragrans. Taxonomy (NCBI): domain Eukaryota; kingdom Viridiplantae; phylum Streptophyta; class Magnoliopsida; order Lamiales; family Oleaceae; genus Osmanthus; species Osmanthus fragrans. The sequence goes on along the minus strand of CM033354.1, from coordinate 5,459,169 downwards.
TAAGTAATATTAGCATTAATATTTAATTATTTATTGATGAGTTCTAATAATTAGTTATTTATGTAGTATGTAATTATAATTAGTTATTTAATATTTAGTTATGTAAATTAATTAATTAATTAATATTTAATTATGTAATTTAATTGTTTATTTAATATTTAATTGTTAATTTGGTTATGTAGTATTTAATTATAATTATTTCATTTAATTGTTTGTTTAATGTAATATTTATTCATTTATTTATGAGTTTGTAAAGTAATAATTAGTTATTTAAGTGGTTAATAAATATAATTTGGTAGTTAATATTTAATTATGTAAATTAATTGTTTATTTAATATTTAATTATGTAATGTAATTTTTTATCTAATATTTGATTATTTCATTGGTTATGTAATATTTAATTATAATTATTTATTTAATAGTTAAGTATTTAATTTAAATGTTTATTTAATATTTAATTATTTATCTTAATTGGTTAAGTAATATTTAGTTAATATTTAGTTAATTATTTAATGTAATATTTAATTATTTATTCATTAGTTCTAATATTTAGTTATGTATGTAGTATGTAGTATGTAATTATAATTAGTTATTTAATATTTAATTATGTAAATTAATTAATTAATTAATATTTAATTATGTAATTTAATTGTTAATTTAATTATGTAGTATTTAATTATAATTATTTCATTTAATTGTTTATTTAATGAAATATTTATTCATTTATTTATGAGTTTGTTAAGTAATAATTAGTTATTTAAGCGGTTAATAAATATAATTAGGTAGTTAATATTTAATTATGTAAATTAATTGTTTATTTAATATTTAATTATGTAATGTAATTGTTTATCTAATATTTAATTATTTTCTTGGTTATGTAATATTTAATTATAATTATTTATTTAATAGTTAAGTATTTAATTTAAATGTTTATTTAATATTTAATTATTTATCGTAATTGGTTATGTAATATTTATTTAATATTTAATTATTTCATTTAATTAATTATTTATTCATTAGTTCTAATAATTAGTTATGTATGTAGTTTGTAATTGTAATTAGTTATTTACTATTTAATTATGTAAATTAATTAATATTTAATTATGTAATTTAATTGTTTAATTGGTTATGTAATATTTAATTATAATTATAGTTAAGTATTTAATTTAAATGTTTATTTAATATTTAATTAGTTAATATTTAATTATAAGGTTAAAATTAAATTGTTTATTTAATGTAATATTTAATTATTTATTTATGAGATAGTTAAGTAATAATTAGTTTTTTTTTATGTAGTATGTAATTATAATTAAGTAGTTAATATTTAATTAATAAATTAATTCTTTAAATTGGTTAAGAACTTAAGAAATGTCAAATTGTTTATGTAATTTATATTTGCTTATTTAATATGTAGTTATTTATTTAATTATTTATGTTATTTATTTCTAATATTTGAAATTTTGCAAGGTCATCGTCGACGGCGGAGTTTGGATCGCCGACGATGTATGTGACATATTCAATTTATTATGTGCTTATGTTTTTTTAGCCAATGCATTACAGTTCTAATTATTTTTTGGTGTTTCTGATGTAGCATATCGACTCGGTCATGGACTTATTGCGCAGTCGAGTTGAACGATATCCGAGATCATTTCATGTTCCCGGTCGAGTAATTTGAACACGAAGTTCGTACGGGCAATCAACATAGAGTTTCAGTCGCGACAATAAATGGGTGACACATACACGTGGCAGATTACATGCTTGCGTGAGTAATTGGGATATCACCTAGTGTCGGGGGTAAGCCATGTGAGGGGTTTACGCATATGTACATTCTGGTGATCGTGAATCATCATTGCATTACTGTAGAGATCGTATCCGCGGAATCCATTATATATGTGTATGACCCAGATCATTCGTGTATGATACAAGGTCAACTTGAGTAAAATCTGTAGTCGTTAGATGTTTTCGTTCCACTTCTCTCTGGACAGGCCATAATTGCTATGCATAATAGACTGGGCATCGTTCGGGACACAACGACGACGAGATAAACTATTTCGTAAGTCTTTGTAATTTTTTAAATTCATAATTTTTTTCTAATAATATGCGGTATCGAATTAACACATTTATTGTTCAACTGCAAGAGCGACTGTGGCATCTTCGTTATAAAGTATATTGAATTTTTAAGTATATGACAAAAGGTTGATCAAATCAACCAATCTTAGATACAAAATTCGATGAATAAATTAGCGACCGATTTATTTGAGTTTAGTTATGATCCATGATTATTTATTTTATTTATTGAATTGTAAATATTGTATATATACTATAAATAAAATTTGTTTATATGATTATGAAAAATTGTTTATTTTAATTCTGCTCGTATTGCGTTATATGCATAAAAAAAAATATAACAGACAAATTATTATGTTACTTATTTGAATACTACTCGTACATTCGTCTTTAAATTGAGAAAATACATGAACATACATGAAAATCGATAACATGCAATAAATACATAATACATATGAATTAAAAGGATATTACACATCCGTCGTGTTATTATGTAATGAGATTTGACTTGTACAAAATTGGCTCGTATGTCCTGTTGCGCCACACCTTCCGCACTTACGCAATCGGGGAAACTCTCCGTTGGATGGTATCCTAGAAGTATGTCTACATCCAGGAGTACGCGATCGAATCTCGGGTGACAACAAATTATTCAGTGGAAGAATGTGATCGGGAACTTCCCCCTCGATTTCATTTGGTAAGGAAAATATAGTTTCGATATATGCTGCTCTCCAAAAATCAGCCATATAATAAGAAGTGCATAAGCTGTGTAGTAGAATTCCTCTATGCCTAGCAACTGTGACTACATGAGTACATGGAAAACTTTCCAACTTAAACTGCCTACATGTGCATGTGTTATCCATCAAACTCACGTCGTATCCAATATTACGTCCGCATTTCACAGAGAAACGAAATTGATCCAGCGGTTCTACACTTAGCTTTCTCGTTACCTCCAGAGTTTTGAAGAGTTTATCCTCATGAGCCGGGGTCAACGTTGTTGTGCAATTCTATGATTCTTCACATCTGTCATGAAACCACAACTGCAGTTTCATCCGAATATTCTTAAGCATTGCTAGAATTGGTAACTCTCGATCCTTCTTGAATAATAAATTGAGTGACTCCGTATTGTTCGACGTCCTGGAAAATGTGACCGTGCCCAATGTTCAACCCCCATCTCTGTTAGATATTCCTATGCAGCGTGTGATTTATGTTCTATTTCGATCATGAACTTATCTAACTCTTCAAAACTATAAGCTTCTGCAACTTTTCTGAACAATGCAACGATGCCACTGCCACAATACTTTGTTTTAAGATTACCCTGTATATGGTTCATGCAATAACCATGATGTGCGTCCGGAAAAACTTCAGCTATACCATTTATTATTGACTGCCCCGGGTCAGTCACAAATGCATGGTTCTCGGCGTCCCCAATAACTTCTCTTAACTTCGTGAAGAACCAACACATCGTTATATCATTTTCTCCATCGACTATGCCAAACGCAAAAGGGTAAATTTAGATGTTGGCATATTGATATGTAGTAATAATCTACTTCCCTTCATATCTAGTTTTCAGAGTTGTACCATCAATTAGAATTAGGGATCGCATCGCACTTTGAAATCCTCTAATACATTGTCCGAGAGTCATAAACAAGTACTTGAAGCGATTCTGGTCATCGCTCTCAATAAAAAACGCCGAGCCAAGATTAATTTTCCCCATATTATGGCAATACCTGGCTAATTTGGCAAACTCTCCTCGATCGATTCCATTAAATCATCAAATACACATTCTTTAGCTTTCTAGGCCTTTTAATAGCTCATCTCCACCCCCATACTCCCGATACACGTCGTTGATGATATCTGCGGGTCTGTAAATAGTCCGTGGGTCCTGAAACCTGCGCATTATCTCTCACCCAATAAATCATGATCGAGCTTGCATGTGATCATTTTGACGAATACCCACTTCGCAAGTGTGTTCTCGTGCATACTTGCGAACTACAAAGCACTCATTTGTTTCCATCTTAGTCGCTCTCAAATGCCAACTGCAGTTATCGTCCATACAAATAATTGTGTACGTAGATTTGTTTGATTTTTCAACTTTGAACTCAAAGTTATGTTTCATTGCAATTTGGTGCACAACTTCCTGCAAATATCTTTTCGACTGAAACAGTTGATCCACATACAAATATTCATCTTCAGGAACCACACGCGAACAATTAGAGGAGTGTGTACTCGGCCCAGCATGTGAACTCTCACCAAACTCATGTCTCTGCTTGTGTAAAGCAAGTAGATTCTCATTCGTAAATTGCCTTCCAAACTCGTTGTGTTGAACTTCATCATGAATTCTGTGTGTAACAATGAGACTGTGGTGAGTAGCAACTGTCTCGGGAATAACCACATTGTCCTCACGAACAATCTCAACTGTATCCTAAAAATCATTTACATTACGATCCTCTCCATAAAAAACTTCGTGATCACCCTCAAGAACATTCTTTCTCGATAAAGTTACGTCAATAGGAGTCGACTTTCGGTCTTGGTTCAATTTAATTAGATATTTCATTTGCACTTCAGAAGTAACTTTCATAGGTGGAATACTCATGATTGAATGCTTCTGAAATAAAAATGTCAATTCCATATCGTATTGAGAGGGATCGACATTAAGCATGTTTTGTAATTTTTGATACATTTCTGTAAACGATGTATCATTTGTTATAAATATTGCATTAACCCAATTTTCTTCACTCGTCCATTTCCATTCCCATTGGCCACTTGTATTTGTTTGAAATTCACCGAAGTAACAAATTGGGACTCATGCTGATGATGTCATAGCTGTATTGTAAATCATATTAATACACGTGAAAACAGAGAAAAAAATTCATATCCCAGACGGGCGGATCCAGATACAGATCCAGACCTCATAGGTTATTTTTTAACATCTAGATCTATCTGTGCTTCTAAAAATTATAAATCCAGTTGCCCTCATGGGGTTTTTTTTTTTTTTTTTAACGATCTAACATACTTCAAAGAATTATAGATACAGATTATAAAAATTTATCTGCCATAAAATAACGATTCAATTTTCTAATTTAACTAAAACAAAATTAAAAATACATAAATATACTTACCAATTCTGAGTGATGGCTATAAAATTTTTTTTTTTCAAATCTTTGATAATTTTTTGCCTTTTTACGCTCGAAACAGATGAGAAATGAAATTTTTTTTATCTGTATTGAGAGTAAACAGATACAAAAAGTGTTTTGATTTTGAAATTTTAAGTGAGAAATGTTTGAATTTATTTATAACTTAAAATAAGTATTTTTATCTTTTAAATATTAATTTATTTTTATAATTACATAAGATATATAAGGATAATAATATTATTTTAATATTAAAAAGTCATGTGATAAATGGTAAAATATTTTTGACGAATGTGATGATTGACATCTTTCAGAGTCATTAGTAGATGAATTTTCCAAGCCCAAAACCCAAAAGCAGACCAATCGTTGTACTTGTCGGCCACCCCTCTCTCCTCTCGATCCTCCATTTCTGAAGAAGAGAGAGATGTGGGCTGCTAACAGAACAACGAAAATATCACATTCACATCTCAATATACCCGGACCCCGATTTCAGTTTTACTTCATTATTGCTGGCATTGACCAAGAACTGTGAATCAGTTATCCGATGTATTGTCTGAACCCTAGATTCTTGAATATCTTTGGACGTTTCTTGTAAAATCGAAGAAATCAACATTTGGGGACCAGGCATATTCGTCGCTTTTCTTCGATCCTGGGAAACCAAGATCTTCGCCTGGAGGAAGTCGCAATCTCCAAGGTGAGGATTTAAACCATTTCAAAGTGCAAGCCTCATAACCAATTGATTGGTATGATTATATGGATTTTCCATTATTCACTTTGTTAATTGCTTGTTTGGGGTTTTTCTTTGGTTTCTTTCCACTGGAGTCTCAGCAAAATGTGAACCCTCCACCGCCAAAGGTTCTACATCCTCCTCCGCACCCGCCGCCACCTCCACCGCCGCCACCGCCGCCACCGCCGCCGCCGACGCTGTCTCCTCCACCATTTGTTACCCTACCACCTCCACAAACTCCGCCTCCACCGTCTCCGTTCCTGCCTGTTCCATCACCTCCATCTGAATCCCAGTGGCTTCCCCAACCTTTCCCTCGCTCTCCCCATCCCTCCAAAGAAACGCCTCCGGCCACCACCTCCAAATGATGCAATCTCGAAGCATAGGGATCACAATCACCAGTATTCACTCAAAAATTTGACACGGTCGAAGACGAAGAACCTTAACGAGGGGAAGAAAATTGGGTTGATATTTGTGGGAGTTGTTGCCATCTTGCAAGTTTGTGTGGTGGCGTTTTTGTTGATCAGGAGAAGACAAATTTTAAAGGCCAATGGTGACTATTAAATGAAACAGAACAGCACATTCTATACAAATAAAATCATCTGCAATTGTTATGTTAAATTCCCTTTTCTTGGCGGAGAATACTTTGGTAGAGATCCACTGGATTGAGGCTTACAGTTACAATGGTGACTATTAAACGAAACAGAACAGCACATTCTATACAAATAAAATCATCTGCAATTTTTATGTTAAATTCCCTTTTCTTGGCGGAGAATACTTTGGTAGAGATCCACTGGATTGAGGCTTACAGTTACGATGATGGATTGAAGCGAATGGTGATACATCATGAGATTTGAAAATTAATCAAAGTATCTGCAGCTTGGTCACAGATCAAGTGAATTTGTAAACTTCCATTAGTATTTTTTTTGGTTACAGTTTATCATTTGTTTATTCATTAACATAACAAATGATCAAAGAAGAAGGTGCTCCCCCCCCCCCCCCCCCTCTTTTTATATCATATTGTGTACATTGTACCGAGTGTATTCACCGATTTAGATTTTTTTTTTTGAAAACCTTTTTGTCTTGAGTATCAAATTTATGATTGCAGGACTGAATTTTTATGGCAAATATGTGTTGACTCTATTGGAAAAATCAATTGGATTGCTGCATGGTTGGATTGTGAACCAAGATAAGCTAGCTTTGGGAAAAAAGTGTTAAAATGGGGGATTGTCTAAATGGGAGTCATTAACCCATAGGCACAAATTATTCACTAAAAGCACATTTGAGTTTCTTTCTTGTGTTCTTATGTGTTTCTTTTCTTGCATTTGTTTGTCATCTTATCTCTCTTTTGGGTGGGTTATTTGTTCGGTTAGAATAAGTAGTTGCCATTTCTTGGAATTCTTGTTTACATTTGCCATGAGTGGTAGTTTTGTAGAATGTGCTTGTTGTAAGTTTAAGAAATGAAAAGAATTTTCCTCCTAATTGTTAGTTGAAGAAAACTACATCAAGATGTTTGATGCCTTTTAAGTTCTTTGTTAAAGGAATTTATATACCTTTTTTTGTGCATAGATGCAGGATCATCTTATGGTGGAAGCACATACATAAACCCCAGGTAGTAATTACTATATGATTGATTTCATGTTATGTTCAATTCATGGTTTCCTCATGCGCCATATTTAGTGTTCTTATACTTACAGACTATGTTCATCGTAGTGTTGTTGCAATGGTAGCTTGAGATTTCTGAAACAAATATTATTCTCAACTCAGATTATTGCTGTTGTATAAAGGTTTATATAATCCCAAGGCTGAATTTTGTTGGAAGTCATTCAGGAATTATTACTGTGCTAAGTTTCAGCTCGTTAAGTTCATTTTTATCCTAAGCCATCAAATATCCCACTGATGCTTTGCGTTCACACTGACTTGGAATTGTGGTTGTCTGTGGCGAATGTTATGGCTCATTTGTTGAAGGAAAAATGCAATTTAGGAACACGAGCTTATTGATATTGGATTAGAACATGACTTATAATCATTGGTTTCTAACATTGACTGCTTGACTTATTTTTACAGTAACACTGTATTTATGATTGTAGCGTTCTGTGCTATATGAAATACATGATATCTAATCTGCCTTTGTTTGGCTAAGCTTCGAAAAGGTACATGTCTTCCCATCTCTTTATCCTTATATTTTCCATGCCAGTAGGAGAATTTGAGGGTTGTGCAGAGTTGCAGATTTGTTGGAAGCCAACTCTTCTTTGAAGAAAAAAGCTGTATTTCTGTAATTTTCCATCATTGCACCCTTTATGATCTATCGTTTAGTCTTTACTTTTCTGTTTTTTGATATTTTCGTTTTCTAGATTGCTTATGTTCATGGATTAATATTGTAAATGACTGAGTCTAGGAACGCCCATTCTTAGGTCGTAAGATTATGTTGCTAAGAATTCAATGCTGAAGTTATATACGGTACTAACTGGGTTAATGCAGACACGTGGAGATCCGACGATAAATGTTGCTCCGGCCCGAGCCTCCAGTGTGGGACAGAAGGCTTGATTTTGTGAGGATTATCTAAGATTTGATAATAATTCACATGAAAATTGAGTAGTTTTCTAGTCAATTAATTTATGGGAAAATGACAGAACCTAGCCCGCCATTGGCCTGACAGAAGCCAATTTCTGAACAAAAGATTTCTTAAAGAAATGAATGTTTGAAAGAGTTGTTAGCTGTCCGTTAAAGATTCAAACCCAGGCTCATATCCACTAGAATATCTTGTTATTTCCCCATCAATCTTTGTCTGTACGTTCCAACAACTGACTTAAACAATAATGTGTTACTAAAAACAATGAAAACGAGTTTCAATGAAATTAGAAAACATTGATAAAATCCAAAAGAACAGCAACCCAAATATTTGAATATGCCTTAAACTGTCTCTTCCCCAATAGATCAAAGCCCTATTCATTTTTTAATCTAGCCATGTTATACCCATAAATGGCCTCTTTTCGTTACTTATCAAATGCTCTAATATACTTCCCGAACTTGCCTGCCTCCCTACCCATCTCCAGACAACAATTTTCCAAACCATGACAACTGAGCCAAATGCTGATTCTGAAGATATCTTAGGATGGATAGATGATTATACGTTTTCTGATGATCCATTTGATGCCAGGGATTTTGGTGGCGATTGGTGGTGGCTGCACTGTCCAAGTCTAGAACACGAATTCATTGACAGCACCATTACTGCTACCACTACCCCAGCTGACTTACTAATTTCTGATCAGCAACTACCTTCTGATTTACCAAAAAAACGAAAAGTACCAGATGATTCGAGTCCTGTATCATCACAAAGCTCCCGGAAGAACCACAACCGTCAGATCAATAACGCTGACGATGGTTTTGAAATTGCCAAACATGGGGAGGAATCCAGAAAATCAACTGGGAGCAAAAAGGCAACCAAGAAAGCTGGTACAAATAACTGTAACAATGGTAACAAAGAAGGCAGGTGGGCAGAACATCTGCTCAATCCCTGTGCTGCTGCCATCACTGCTCGAAATCTACCCCGCGTTGAGCACTTCTTGCACGTGCTGCGTGACCTGTCATCCCTTAAAGGCGATGCTAACCAACGGCTAGCTGCTCATGGCCTCCACGCCTTGAAACACTACCTTTTCTTTCCCTGGCATCTCCTCTGCTTCAGCTGGTGGTAGTACTTTTGCTTCTAGCAACTCAAAATTCTTTAAGGATGCGTTGATCAATTTTAATGACGTAAGTCCCTGGTTCCGGATCCCAAACAACGTTGCCAATACTTCAATACTCCAAATCCTCACAGGACAGGATCGACCAAGTAATCTTCATATCCTTGATATGGGAGTATCTCATGGCGTTCAATGGCCAACGCTCCTTGTAGATTTGTCTCGTCAATCAGGTGGTCCACCTCCCTTGGTCCGGCTGACTGTTGTTACCCCTAGCATTGACGGTGATCAGTTAAGAAGCACTCCATTTACAAATGGTCTGCCAAATTACGACTTCTCCTCCCATCTCCTTTCTTTTGCTAAGTCCAACTACATCAATTTACAGGTCAACAAATTGGAGAATATACAATTGCAAAATCTGAATTCCCAGGTGATCAACTCCTCAGAAGAAACCTTGATCATCTGTGCACAATTTAGCCTGCACAACCTGAACCATAATACTCCTGATGAAAGAACAGCATTTCTAAGAATGCTGAAGAGTTTGGATCCCAAAGGAGTGATTCTAAGTGAAAATAACATAGATTGTAGCTGCAAAAACTGTGGAGATTTTGCTACTGGATTCTCGAGGCGAGGGGAATATTTGTGGAGGTTCTTAGACTCCACAAGTGTCGCATATAAAGGACGAGAAAGCAATGAAAGAAGGATGATGGAAGCAGAGGCAGCAAAGGCACTGATAAACACAGGTGAAATGAATGAAAAAAAAGAGAAATGGTGCGAGCGAATGAAAAGTGCTGGATTCATTGGGGAAGTGTTCGGACAGGAGACTATTGATGGAGCTAAGTCATTGCTGAGGAAGTATGACAACAATTGGGAGATTAGAGTAGAAGAGAAAGATGTGTGTATCAGCCTGTGTTGGAAAGGACAACCGGTTTCGTTTTGCTCATTGTGGAAGATAGATGTGCAAGTGAATGATAACTAACATCCCTTGTACAATTTTCAAACTTCAGATATGGTGCAACCAAAGATGCTATCTATGCATTTGAGACTCAACTACCTCCTAAGGTGGACTGGAGAGTAAGGCTCAGCATGGCGAGGAGGCAACGATTCAGGGCTATGCTATGTATTTTGTTATTTTAGGTTTTGTTCATATGAAATTGAACTCTTGTTCTCAGTGAGCAGGATAAAAACTTTCCATTATTAATGTGGCAAGAGAACATTACTTATGATTCTCTCAGTACGTGAGAAGCTTTTATCTTGATCATGCCTCTTTCTTCATATGCTTTAGTTACATCATATAGAGATGAAGTTCAACCAAACTGCGACCGTTACCCTTTTAGTCTCATTTTGAAACTCCACCTATAATTGTATGGTTCTTGACTTTTCAGTTCTCTTGTTTGTGGTCACACATGTTGTGAAATTCTAGTCCCAGACATTAATAACTTTAAACAAGTGTTACTACGAGCTATTCAACAGAACATAAAGGTCTTTTTTTTGTCAATACTGTACGGTATTTACCAATTAGTTTTGGTAAAATTATTAAAGAAAGTGAAAGTTTGACCAATTCGGGTCATGTGTCAACAGGAAAATAGACCCATGACTAAGAAATATATTGACCAAAGCCATTTAAAAAAAAAAAAATAATAATAATAAAATAAAATAAAATTAGGCCCCGTTTGATTTGCGTGAAATTGGGTGGACCTTAAATTTGGTGTTTGATTGCATAACTTTTCCATGGAATTCATTTTTACCAATTTTCTAGGTACAACCATTTAAAACACATTTTCTATCTTTTATTTTCCTATGGGTATGGTGGGAAAATATTCTCCATCTTTTTTTTTTTGTACCTTTTGCAATGGAAATATATTCTAAATTCAATGGTAATTTTTTTCCATTTAATTGACAATTTGCATGAAAAATCAAGTCAAACGAACGCAAAAAAATTTTAAAAATTATTTTTTTAAATTATTTATTTACTTTTTTGTAATCCAAACAAATTTTAAAACAGATTGTGAAATTTTTTATCTCAAAAGGTAAAAATTTGCATGAAAAATAAAGTCAAACGGATTAGGTAGAAAATTATACCAATCAAACACAATTAATTACAATTCTCTCTAAAACAAATTTTATTCAATTCAATTCTCTGCTTTTAATTTTCTTTCCACCAATTTTTCACCCTTGCAATCAAACGGACCCTTATAGATGGCTGGGAATTCTACCTCATACAGACTAATTAGAATTTAACCACATACTAAACCTCTCTAAATAAGTAATTATAGAATTTTCATTAAGGAAGATTCCTATCTTTGTCAAAAAATAAATAAATTTCTATGACAATCCCAGCACAAAGAATGTGTATATATATCATCTTCTTTGATTCCCATTTTTTCTAAAATTTATTTTTCCCTCTCTTCTTTTCAATCACACATTCTTCAATAAAATAATATCACATGTAAATTCAAAACTTTTCCTTAATTTTTAACCACACATTCTCAATCAATCAACTATTCAAAATGCATTATTTCTTAAAAAATAGGAATCAAACAGGCTCTGTAGCACGGACACTCTAACTAGAGTAGCGTGTCCCCGTCCGACACGTGTCGGACTAGTGTCGATACCGACACTCTACAATAATTATTTTTCTTTCTTACTATAACTATTATATATTTTTAACTCGAAATTATTAGTAAATAACAAATAAGTACTTATATTTAAAAAAATTTCGCAAGAAAAATCAATAATAAGTATAAAACTAAATTTATACTATATAAATGAACAATTTTAAAGAATTTAATCAACGTGTCGTGTCGGTACTTTTTTGAAAAATCACGTGTCGGTGCATCATTGCAAACAGGGCAATCAGGAATTTTGTTTAACGTAAGTATCTAGCGGTCCTCTTTTCCTTTTCACTTAATTCTCAATAATTCATTTCTATCTCATCACCAACCAACTATACAATAGTGCATTCCTAGTCTAAAGTGAATGCACCATGCGAGAATTGAGGGGATTTTCGATAAATAATGGTCAAAGAATGTCGAAGGCTTCATACCATGGACTCATACACGATATTAATGTGTTGTTAGTCGAACATGATTATGAGGGTCGAATTTCTACAGAAAAAATGCTAAAGTTGTGTTCATATAAAGGTAATTGAAGTTATCATACCTTTGTAAAATTTTCAAACATCAGAGAAAATCTTAAAGCCTTTTTGTTATGTTTGATTTCAGTTACATCTGTTGAAGTTGCTTCCATGGGTTTATCATTGCTTTCAAGTGGAAATTCAAATTTCGATCTTATAATGGCAAATATCAATTCTCCTGATTTGCACGGGTTTAATCTTCTACAGCTGGACGTTTTTATGATCTTACCATACCAGTAATTCGTGAGTGTCTCTCTTCTTTCCTTCCAAAAGTTGTATTAAATTTAATTAAGCTGTTGAAATTCTTTCTGAATATAGTGATGTCTGATGAGGATGATGCATTCATGGCAATGAGGGCTCTGCAAAATTGAGCTTTCCTCTGTGTGACAAAACCGGTAAAAATAGAAATGCTGATGTGCCTGTGGCAGCATGTACTGACAGCGAAGAAGTGGATTTATAAGGAAAAAGAAAGATTCAACGCCGTTGACGTTAACAACATGAACAAGGATGGAGAATATGATTTGTTGAGTCGTAACAGAAGGATTAAGAGGAAGACATGCATTCAGTGGTCTAAAGAACTTCATGAAAAATTTATGGATGCTATAGCGCAGCTTGGTGAAGGAGGTATGTAATAATTTATGTCATTTCAGTTCCTTTTTTTTGTATGTTTTCTTGTTCTAATTTGCAAAATAGGATGTTTCCCTAAGGAGATCCAAGAGCTAATGAAGGTCCCTGGCTAACAAGAATGCAAATAGCCAGCCATCTCCAGGTCTGTTCTTTCTAGTTGTTGAAGTAAATTCACATTGAAACTTCTCTCATTTACATGTTGAATGACAATTGGCTTCGAGTAATTCAAATTTCATTCAGTTTTTGTGGAACTGTGTTGTGTATGAGATAGGTGTTTGGAAAAAAAAAAAAAGTATTCTTCTTGCAATTGAGGGTGAACCATCATCAATTTTGTGTTTTTTGCTCGTTTTCTGATTCATTCTTTCAGATTAACTTGCTCTTGAGCATAGGGATTGTAGTTTAATCCACATCTTGAGACAATATTATTTCTTCATTTCTGTGTGCAGAAATGTCGGAATCACAATTGGTTAGGTCCCCAAGTGCAAAAATCTCACCAGCTCGTACTCCTTCCCAAGAAAAACCAAGAAAATTTGGGTTTTTACCTCAGTTAGGCAACACTTCTTTGTCACATTTCAAGATCCAGGAGAGCCATGAAATCTCTACTGAAAATGAATCTATGCCAAATGATGGTGGACATGGAAATCGACCTATTGCAACTTCCCATCAGCTGCATTACGAACCATTCCTTGTCCAGTTCAAGTAATGCCACACCTGCCACAAATCCTTCATCGATCCAATGATTTCTATGATTTTCCAGCTATTGGTGGTCTAATTTGTGACAAGAATCAGGGATAAATCGAAGCAAAATTTATGCAGTGCCTAGTGTGATCACCAGGAGCCAACGGTGTTTTAGAGATGTCAAACGTTACAAGAACATCAACTTCCTTTCTGGAAAATCAAAGTATGTAGTGATATTGTTCGTGTACAAGAACATAAAACTTTTTTTTTTTTTTCCTTTCAAGTGAAGAATATCAAATACATGTCTTTTACAGATTTGAAATGCTACTTTACTGTTATTGAAATTTTAATATGCATAATGTTTCCTTAATCCTGCTTTTAACGCGGAAATTGCATTTTAAAGTAACTATTAATTGACAGCTAAATTCCATTTACATGGCTTGTGGCCACATCCAAACCTAAACATCATCTTCTACTTTTTCCTGTTCTACAAGCATTGTTCAATAACTAATCCTTTTTATCTCTTTACTTTTTGCTTTTTGGACGGCTGCCGATTACCTTTTTCATCCGTTTTGAATCTTTCCACCAAGACAGCTTTATATTCCTTCCTTCTATAAATCCTCCTATTAGACTTATATCAGAATCAAGTTGGTTTTCTCATACTAACAAGAAACCAACATTTATAATTACTTTTCTTTAGTCCCTCAATGGCAACTTCTGCTTATTCTTCATATCAAAATTCATCTCCAAGAGGATTAGCCATGGTTCTAGCCATGGTGTCTGCGGTGGTGCTTTCTCCATTGTACGTAGACCGGAAAAATGAAAGCCGTTACGAGGTGGGGTGGAGCTCTGGCCTTGTTCTACCTGTGTTGCTTGCTGGATTGATTGTTGCCATTAAAACCACTTCATATAATTCAATGCAGAGAGGGAGTAGAAAATCAGTCTCTACATCTCCAGACGAGTCAACGGTGCTCAGAATTGGGAGTTCCTCTTGGGGGCTTGCTGGTATTTTGATTATGCTCGTGTTTATACTTTCATGGCAAGACTCTGTGCAACACTTTTTCTGGAGATAGAATAGCAATCTACATCTTTTATGTAATAACACAGACGGCTATTGGCTACAAATAAGGAATTCTAATATTTAGCACTTCAATTACACAATTTACCAACGTAAAATCGCACTCTATGAAATTTCTTAACCTGAAGTCGCAAGGGCAAATGAAACTGTGAAATCAACAGTATCCAACATCTGATTTTTGAGGAACTATTTTTCTTCATTGTTAATAGATACAAGATTAAGAATAACACTTCCACCAACATTATTTAAGAAGAATATCATGTTATGATGAATCTGACTTTGGGTTAAACTTGCAAGCTTTCATATCCAACCTGAGGCCTCGTCCGGTCAGAGTTTCGACTTTTTTTTCTTTTTTATTATTCTGGCTTCTTTTAATATTTTTATAGAAACATATCAAGGATGGTGGACGGATATTTTTTTTTATTTTTTTTGGGTTAACGCCCATCATGAGCGCCCCCTACTTCCTGTCCTAAGACCTTGTGGAGGAGGTAAATCGTTGGATGTGCAACGCAGAGCCAGGAATCGAACCCATGATCATACAGGGGCACCGTCATCACTAAGGCCATACTTTGCCATTGTGCCATGTGCCCTGGGGGCTGGACAGATTTTGTTCGAATGCAATAGGGGTGCAGGAATGCTAATTTTTGAGGTTTTTTGAGGTTCAAGGAATGAAAGTTATCCCTTATGATGGTGTCATAACTGTTGGGAAATAAAATGGATGGATGTAATATATATTACACGATATGAAGTATATGACTGTAAACAAAAGACAAGATAAAAGACAGAATTAATTGACAGATGAACGAGATATTTTATTCAATTGACGAATATGGAGAAAACAAATACAATAACTGTTCCTACACAATTATTTTATATTTTAGTAATGTAAAACTTGTTAAAAGAGTCTAATATTTATAGAGCTGCATGCCAAACACAAAAAATACCACAAAGATGGAAACAAGATAAAAAATAATGTGGAATAAATGAAACGTTATTTTTTTTTCAATAAAAATGCATGGAATAAAGGAAATAATATTTTTCTAATAAAAGCGCATGTAAATATATCCGACTGCAACGAGAAATCAGAACTCTTCAACAAGAACCAAACTTTCTTTTACACAAATATACTCATCCCCTTCCACTGTATCCAATACAGATATATGAACCCAAACATCGGGTTTTCCAAAATTCACAAAGAATTAGAAATTACAAAACAGTATCGAAGTACACACTGTAGAAGAACTAACTCCCAATGCTTTCATGGAAGGCCCCTAGCTAGTCTCAATACCTTAAAAAAATGTTAAAAGCACGTGTAACTAAATCAGTATCCACGTACTTATCTCCAAAGGATCTATTCCTAGTAGTTGAATACGATGGAACCGCAGATAATGGTGGCAAAACGAAATTACCCATATCCTCCAAATTCGACTTAGCAGTATTCTTCAATACGGACCCCGAACAAAATCTCAAAGGTACAGTACCAAACTGAATCTCCTCCACGGTACTAAATCTGTGCTGACTTTTCCTCACAAATTCTGCTTGATCTTGCAAGATGTATAACTGGGACCTCTTTCGCTTCTCTGATACAACACCATCACCATTTGAACACTCAAAACTCCACCTCCTCCAGAGAACATGTACCCTTTTGAACCAAGAATATTTAGCGAAATGAGATTCTTCATCAAATATGAAATATGTTGAACGTGATCAAGTGTTTTACATGTATTATCGACCAACCTCAATCTGACTCTACCAATACCAGTTCTCGATAAAGTTCGTTGTTACCCATGACAACGACACCTTGCATTACCGTTTCATGTGTTTCAAACAAATCTCGATTGTGAGACATATGAAACGTACAAGTAGTATATAAAATTCATTCCTCATCAGATTTGGATTCCATGTCAGAAATGATCAAAACATCTCTATTACTCAAATAGTTCTCGGTTATGTTGATTTTATCTGAAGTATTTGATTGCTTTCCATGATTGTAGTCAAATTATTTTTGTTATGCAATTTTTCGCAATCCCTCTTAATGTGTCATTTCTTCTTGCAATAATAACAAACCTGATTACTGAAATTTGACCTCGACTTATCCCTTTTTTGATCATTTCTTAATGTGTCATTTCTTCTTGCAATAATAACAAACCTGATTACTGAAATTTGACCTCGA
Source organism: Osmanthus fragrans (assembly GCA_019395295.1). Lineage (NCBI taxonomy): Eukaryota > Viridiplantae > Streptophyta > Magnoliopsida > Lamiales > Oleaceae > Osmanthus > Osmanthus fragrans. The sequence goes on along the minus strand of CM033354.1, from coordinate 5,441,875 downwards.
CTTATCCCTTTTTTGATCATTGTGAGCAATAAGGCATTCTCCATCTCTGGTCTCAGATCCAATCAGATCCTTCATCTTCTCTTTTGAAAACAAGACGTTATACGCATCTTCAATGATGAGAATACCACGATTATACAAGACCTGTCTTTAAATGAAGTAAACGAAGTAGCAATGAACACAAAATAATTAAAGCCAAATCTTCTTCATCATACTTTACCTCTAAAGTCTCCAGATCAGCGACAATCTCTTTAAACACAATCAGATGATCTTCCAAAGATCCGCCTTTTGCAATGCGTTAAGAATATAACCTTTGCTTCAAATGCAATTTTCTTATCAGACTTTTAGTCATGCACAATTGATCCAACTTCGATCATAATGTAGCTGTCGTTTTCTCTTTTAAATGTCCTGAAGAATATTATTAGAGAGATAAAGATGAATCTATAAAAGTGCATTCCGACTCCGTCGTTTCTATTCGGTTGTTCAAGTTGTGGCTTATTTTTTAAATCCCAACAACGCATCATCAGAATCTATCTGCGCGAGTACAACTCACATCTTCACTTGCCACAAGGAGAATCTTGTATTGCGACCCAAGAGTAAAATTTTATACTTCATGGTTGCCATCAATAACAAAAACCTCGAACAAATCACAACCAATAGCTCTGATACCATTTGTTGAGAAATAAAATGGATGGAGATAATAAATATGATATGATATGAAGTATATGATCGCAAATAAATGACAAGATAAAAGACAAATAATTAATTGGTAAAGGAACATAGTATTTTATTCAATTGATGAATATAGAGAAAACAAATACAATAATTGTGTCTACACAATTATTCTATATTTCAGTAATACAAAACTCATGAAAGGAGTCTAACATTTACAGGGATACATGCCAAATTGTCTGACTAGAAATCATGGCCATTGTAGTTCTTGCATTCGACCAAGTAATGAGCTAGTGGAACTCGTGCAATCAGAAGTGAAGGCAATCACAGAAACTATACATTCTATTTTCATGTCAACTACCAGATGTCATCACAAAGCCCTTGCAAAAAGAGGCCTTTATTGCTCTTCGGAATAGGTTGGGAGTTTATTCATATTTACCTCCTGCTTAAGTTAAGGAAACAAATTCAAATCCTGCGCAATTAGATCAACATGTTGGTGAAGCTTGTAGGGAAATGGTTGTTTGTCAATATACCGAATAAATGTTAAGTTTAATTCGCAGGAGCGTAATTAAATTCTATGAAAAAATTAAAAACAAAAAGAAAGAAAAAGAATGAAAATGTAGTAAGAAATTAGATTCGAGACGAGTGATTGACACTTTTTTCGTTAAAACAAAATTATGCTAAAGGATTATAACACATATCTCTCAAGATACAACGAATTCAACTTGTGGTAGAAGCATTTCAAACCACATGCAACAGCGAACTTGAACGAAACACTTCTCTCTACAAGAAAAAATGATTTTTGAATGATTTTTTGAGAGGTTTTACAAGAGTTTTGATATAATGCTCAATGCAAATGATATATGATGCATAATTGATGTCCAAATGATCATATTTATCGAAGAAGAGATGTTGTAAGTGAAATAACATGCTCCAAACTTCGCCACCTTACGAAGGGAAGTATCCCTTGTTATCGCTAGATTATCGATGGCCTTTCGCTTGAGCTCTAGCATCATATTTTCAATAGAAACTTTTCGCTCACTTGTCCCTCGAACGATAGTCTTTTTGCTCAAGAATTAGGCGAGTGATGAAGTTAGACAGATTTCCCGGCCAGTTTTTCCTCTTTTCTTTCCAACTTTAGACTGAAATTTCTCATTAATTCAGAATTGGTTTTGAGATTCCAAATATACCAATACAATCTTTTGACTATTGAATCAAGTCCGAATATTTGGCCGAAGTTGGCACAAAGTCACTTTCCACATATAATACTTAACCAATTTTTTTGATTTTTAAACCAAATTCGAACACAGCATGCATAGTGCTTCTATTATATCGTGGTGCATTTTTCTGCTGCTTTATATCCAACACAAGTACTCATAAGGCATTATTTTTTATGCAATGAACATGGAAGCGAAAATACTATTCCTAATATGAATAATGCATTATATTGTTCTTGAATTGGTTACTTTTTGCTGATTTGTCTTCTTTCATATTCATGCCTAACAAGGTTTTCTAAATGTGCGTTGCCCTCAAGACTTGGCAGAGCAATATTGTTAAATATTGCAGGTGTTACACTTGGCTTTTAATAAAAGTAATCTAAAACTGGGAATTGATTTGTGCATGGATTTATAGTCTGGATAAATATGGGTTGGTTTGCTTGCAGTAACTGATTTAGGTTATTAACTGTTAGGAATATGTAATACCACATATCCTACTTGTTATAAGTATAGGCTCGCACATATCTCCACATTGGTATGATATTGTCCACTTTGGGCCTAGACCCTCATGGATTTGCTTTTGAACTTACTCAAAATGCCTCATACCAATGGAGATATATTTCCACACTTGTAAACCCATGATCCTCCCCATTTTTATCCGATGTGGGATTTTGGTCGCATACCCAACATTAACTGTTATTAATGGACCCTCATGAATATTTACTGAATTACTTTAGGCCAAGATTGTGGCCCTAAAGCAGTAAATTCGCATCTCTCCGATTTACGGACCTCAGAAGTGGTCCGCTCTGGTAAATTGGCTGAAACCTTTTACATTATCGCACTAGTAGATCATCGTGTGGGGTAATCACATAGGTTTGGGGGTTGCCATTGCTTGGTAACCATTGTGTGTTGCTAGAACCTAGGATTACCTGTTTAATTTCTAAGTGAAATTATTTGTTTATCTTCGTTAGCTTAAATTGTTGAACGTTGTTGCGTTATCTCATATCTTTTTAGAATTGTACCCAAACCTCCTATTCTAGTTTCTTCCCTTGACCTGAGAACGTGATTCTCACGGAATCCTAAGGTTCTAGAATAGCGTATTATTGTGAATCCATAGGAATCTTGTTACTTGGTGTAATCTGTGTGACCTGTGACTTTTACAAGTTTGAGTTTGTGTTCTGTGCATTTTTTGGTAAGATGTCGACACATTACTTTGAATTGGGTATCTTTAATGGTAAATGAGATTTTTCTGTTTGGCAACAAAAAATGAAAGGTATTCTTGTTCAACAAAATGTTTCTAAAGCTATTGATGATTCTTTTTCTGAAACCTTGAATGCTGCAGAAAAAGAGAATTTGGACGAATTGGTAATACTTCTATTATTTTATACTTGTCTGATGCAGTTTTAAGAAAAGTTGGTAAATTAAAAACCACCAAAGAACTTTGGAAAAAGTTGGAGAGTTTATATTTGCTTAAATCTACTCCTAATAAGTTATATCTGCTTGAACGTTTTTTCAATTTTAAAATGGATCCTTCAAAGGACCTTGATGACAATTTGGGTATTTTTAACAAACTTGTTCAAGATATCGTCAACTGTAATGAAAATGTGTCTGAGACTTATAAAGCTATAATCCTGCTTAACTCTATGCCTGATTCATATAGAGAGGTTAAGAATGTCATTAAGTATGATAGGGACACTTTAACACCAGATATTGTCATAGATTCCATTAAGAGTAAAGAAATGAAAATTAAGGCTGAAAAAGAAGATAAGATGAATGGTGAGTTACACGTGTGATGAGGAGTAGAATGAAATTTAAGCAAATGAATTTGGGTAGAGCTCAAGACAATAGTGATTCGAGTAGTGACTCGAGTGATGATGGTGGTAGGAAGAAGAGCAAGGGATGGGACAAGTTTAGTTGTCGAAGGTGTTATAGTTGTGGTAGATCTGGACACTTTATTAGGGACTGTCCCAAGAATAAGGATAAGCATAAGGGTACGATGAGAGATGAGGCGAATGTGGCTATGGGATCGAGTGATGACCCTAGTGGGGTTTATTGAGTGTAAACCTAGTTACTGCATTGCATTTGTGTGTAATCCTTTTTGCATGTGTGTGAGTGGTTGATTCTGTTGCATGTTGTATGTTATGCTTTCAATGTGTTTGATGTGTGTAATTGCATGCATCAATGTGACTCGTATACTTGGTGTATGTATTTGCATGCATAGTAGGGTTAAGATGCATTAGCAGTGTGTGTGTGTGTGTTGGATGTCTATTGGTGAGGTGGAGTATAGATGTCTAGGAGTACATTGTGATTTGTACCGGGGGATGTGTATTGTGACATTTGGATCACAAGTGGAGATGTGATCAAATGTCTGGAATCCTTTATCAGAAAGAGACCCTGATCAGGTGAAGTGTGAGAGAGGACACTTCTATCAGTTATGTTAGGTGGAGCCCCATTATCCACGTAGTTTGGGAGAATTGATGAAGTGATAAATGATTATCCCAAGAACTTAGGATCTATTGTGACTTACCAGTTAGACGTGAGTTGAGTGATTAGTCTAGTGAGCATGGTGGAGCGATGAGAGGAGATATGTGTTCTCGAGGTGGGAGTCACACGGAATGAGATAGGATAAGTGTGGAGAGATCTTTTCGTATGGTCATTTATGCATTTGTTGCACATGTGTTGATCGTGTGTTGATTAACTGGGTGTTAATCTGTTGTTCTGTGTGAACGTATTTTGAAAAAGATCTATGTGTTATCCTATATTATATCGGCATCGTATGTTTATTTGCTCTTGACTGTTTGCTGTAATTATCTGCTTCTACTTGGGTGTTCTTGACCTTAGCCCTGGTGAGTATACGGAGCATGTATGGTATGTGTTTCAGGGCGAAAACACGAGGTAAGGTCCGTGAAACCAATTTTATTGGTTACCTTGATTGTGCAAATATAAACTGTGTTTTATTTGTTTACAGGTTTATTGGGAATCAATGTGGAGATTGTTGGGCTTTGATACCCAATAATCCCGGACGATGATATAAACTCAGTTTAATATTCAGTCGGCTTTAGCCAAATGACTGATCGGTATATCGACACCATTAATGAAACGACCCAACTCCTTTCCGTTTGGGCCACTCGAAGCAACTTAATTTATTAGAGTTGCTCGTGGCCCAACCCATTTACTTGGATGGCTAAATTGTGTTACCCATCTTGAGTGGCCCATTTATTCTTAGTGATTGGACCTTACCTATGTTAATTGGGCCAACCCTATTCTATCTTGACTTACTTTAATTGGACTTGACCTAACCCTATTTACATTGGATCGCCCATCTCTATTCTTTCACGTGAGAAACCCGTCCTCTCTTCTCTCTTTGTGAGACTTGCTGTGATCTTGATTTCTTCTCTTTCTCTTCAACCTTTGTGGCTATTGTCTTTGTGACATTGATTCATTTGTGGTTTCTCTAGTGAGAATATCAAGAAGCAACCGTAGTGGGAGAGTCGGAGTTGAGTTTTGAGTTGATTCCTTGGTGGTGTCGATTGGAGGATAAACTGAGTCCGGAATCCACGTGTGAAAGAAGATTAATTCTCACACATAGTTTCTAGGATATATTTTTAACATTTTCTCCATCCAATTTTTCTTCGCTTTCTTTTACCTACTTTGTTTAGTGTGGTGGGGTGGGGATGACTAGGGGTCTCGTGACTAGGGACGACAGTGTTGCAAATGTTCCTTTACAAAACCGGTCGAGAAATTTTTTTTCACCTCAAACTTTGCTTAGAGCTTGTAAAATTGAGAATGGATTTTGTGAAAAGTAATCTTTTTGGATAATATTTAGTTAAATGTACGAGAAATAATAGATCTAACAAGTTAGAAAAAAAAAATGAATTTTGAAAAATCTATATCAAATGGGGGTCAATGATTAGAGTTTTTGACTAAAACATTGCACCAACTTTTTCTTTCATTTCCTTAAGTTAGAAGGAAAGTATGGAAACCACCATGTTTTCAAGGTGGGGACGCCTGCAGAAACATTGCACCAATTTTTTTCTTCATTTCATTTAGTTGAAAGGAAAAAGTATGGAAACCAACATGTTTCAAAATTGTATAAAGCTGCACGTACAGGTCCAGCTTTCATAGGAGCCTCTTCTTATTGTAGCGGTAGCCTCACTTGTATTAAAAAAATAGTTGTGTGGACCCTGTCGCTGTGTGCGCGTCTAACAGGAACTTGCGAACCAAGTCCAAAATTGTAGACGTCTGCAAAATCAACACAATTATGGCACGTAAAAAACACAAAGTAAATAATACTGGACAATATTATTGAGTTAGAAAAAGAAATTAGAAATTTTGTGCCAAGGACTGAAGTTTTGCTTCGCCGCTTGATTACTTGCCGCTGGAATCTACTCAATTGTGATTGTAATTTGTAAATATTACTTTGAATTGTAAATTTCTTAGAGCTGCAAAAGAACAATCATTTATAAAAAATTATTATGATTTCTCAGCTTTTAAACGTCGACTTGTATAACTTAGGTTTTTTTTTTTTATTATTTTTTTTTCCCCATAAACTATTATAGAGGTAACTGGTAATCGAAAACTTTTGTAGTGCTTATTAGTGTCGGTCCCTACACATACCAGTGTAATTTGCTATTTTTTTTAATGGATGAATAAGCTATTTTATATGCATTCAAATCTTCTCTAAGCTTCGTTATTAATTCATCCCAATAATTATAATCGTTGCAATTACAAGTAGACTCAAGATTACGAGGAACATAATTTAGTGAAGAAGCAGCTGACATGAAACTGTGTGGACATTGCGGGGGAAAGAGACACAACAGAAGAAGATTAATCATAAGATTAATTAATTATTAGCAGCCATACCATACCATACCAAAAGTAAAAAATCCTCAAATTACTATGAAGTAACAGCTGACACATTTCTAAAATTAATCATAAGATTAATTAATTATTAGCAGCCATACCATAACAAGAAAATTCATGCTATAACTACTTCAAGAAAATTATTTCACGTAACAAAAGATATATTTGATAGGGATTAAATCACATATTTTATGGGATTCATAGCTTTTCAACCACACATTTCATCAATTTTTATCAAATTCACTAAAAATTTGATTTTAATTCCCACCAAACAGGAGCATGTATCATGGAGGGTTTTGTAGTTGATCATGTAATGAATTAAGCTATTTTGTTCGAAAATGGATGACCAAATGGTTGACATCCTCTCATATGTGCGCGGGTCTCACGTGAATAAAAAAGTCCCAAAAAAAGTGAGCCCGCCAATGTGAGTGTCGATCATCTTGCATGTTAACAAAATTCGGTCACTGTAGCATGATTGTATTATAATTTTCATGTTACCAATGAAAAAACTTCCCACGGTTTATAATTTATTTATTTACCGATTTTTGCTTGCCACGAGTCGAATGTACACAACTATACACGAATCTACATTAGTGGGTTGGTCTTACTTTCTAAAAATGTCGTGTATTCTCCATCTCTTACGTTGGACTTCAAATTTATCACATCTACATTAATGCCTTTGAGACAAAAAAAACCAGAAATAGATATGATTCATATCTAATAGTAATCTTTTGAAATGAAATGCTTAACGTGATCAAAGTTGGGTAAATATTCGAATTCTAAACTTGTCACAATTTATTTATTAAAAAAAATGTGTATATTTCAAAGTTGCAACATATTAAAGATACAATTTAAATACAATATTCCTCTCTAACAGCTTGTTCCAGAGCAGTAACATTTCGAATGAATGAACCCTAACAAATAATGAGTAACATTCGGACAGTATGGAATACAAATAAGAAGAAATGGGATGGTTTGCTTTCGTGGGACAGTGTATCCTTCATCCTAGGTTTTGCAAAGATTAATGTTAATTGTTTGAAACTATGCTGCTTCTGTCTACTGTTGAAGACCGTGTCTTCTTTCTATCAGCAGGAAGGCAGACAGCAGCCCACCTGCCGAGGCAATCTTTAGATGTATTTTCCACTTTCCGTTTAATATTATTTAACTGACTGAATATGCTGCCACTCCCAACTATTGAAGGCCAAGTTCCCAGCAGCCCACCTGCCTACTTTCGGTTTAATATGAATAAACTGTTAAGAGTTTACTTCATTGGTTCATGGACTTCTATGTCAAAAATTTGTGCCGACACAGAACTGTTCTGCTAAAAATAGTAGTTTTTTGTTTTCGTTTTCGTATTAAGGCTGCTTATTTTCTGATTGAGTCGCACACACAGAGGAAACTTTTATTTAGGTGTTATATCATTAAACCTCAATTCATTAGAATAAACATCAATAGAAAAATGAGAGTCGAATGATTCGATTGAAATAAAGAACAGAGATTCTGATACAGTTTAATCTTGAACTGGAGTACTTGATTTAAAATGTAATTATTTTAGTGATTCATTTGAAATTTCGTTACGATCCTAGTCAATTATTTTTTACTTTATGTAGTCCATGCACGAATCATAATCCAATCGCAGAAATTGCACAGAAACTCATTGTGGCTTTTGAAGTAAAAAAATAAAACACGAGGCTAATTTTACAATCTTCCACAAAAAAGTTGATACGCGGCTTGTAAAGTCAATTTCTTATAATTCATTTTAAAGTCATGGCATGGACAGTGTCGTTTTTCTGTACAGTCCCGAGGACCCTTCAGCGTTACACAAGCTTATTAATGTTCCTCCAAACCTCGTAGATTTCTATATTCACAAACGGGAAACATAGGATTGTTTGTAATCATTAGAAATCTCTGCCGCCAACTCCATATTTTATTTTCTTATATAAATAAACAGACATCTGCAAATTTTGATGTATTGAAGATTTCTCACAAGTTATCATAAAAAATTATGGCTCCTAAGATTTCCTGGAAATCTTTGCTAGTCAGTTGTTTCAAGGCCAAGAGCCTGCCTTCAGAAGAATTCAGACGTAATGTGTTGAAACAAGATTCTGTCCGAAGGTTATCACTTGCCGATATAAGTGATCCCGCAAGTGATCATCTCTCTAATCCTATCATTTCATCAAATCTTCACATTTTCACTCTGGCGGAACTTAAACAAATTACTCATGACTTTTCATCAAGTAATTTTCTTGGTAAAGGTGGATTCGGGCCAGTGCACAAGGGGTTCGTTGATGATAAGTGTCGGCCAGGAATGAAGGCTCAGCCTGTTGCTGTTAAGTTACTTGATCTGGGTGGCACTCAGGGCCACAAGGAGTGGATGGTGAGAACTCAACACTCTCCTGAATTTTATTTTATTTTTCACTATTTTCGTTCTGTTGCATAATATAATAGTAGTTTTTTGTTTATGTTTGCAGACTGAAGTCGTCCTTCTGGGGCAATTAAGGCACCCCCATCTCGTGAAATTGATTGGGTATTGTTGTGAGGATGAGCACAGGCTTCTTGTTTACGAATACATGGCTAGAGGCAACCTGGAAAATCAATTATTTCGAAGTAAGTTTACCATCTTTAGTTAGTACAGTAAGACTCCATCTTATCCCATCTTAATGAAAAAGTAAAGATTATGTGTACATTAACTAATGCAGGATATACTAGTTCATTGCCATGGTTGACGAGGATAAAAATTGTGGTTGGTGCTGCGAAAGGCCTAGCATTTCTTCACGGGGAAGAGAAACCAGTGATATATAGGGATTTTAAGCCTTCAAATTTACTGCTAGACTCTGTAAATTTTCTTCCCTTGGTACAAATTTATTTATGCCTCGCCTTCTTTTATCATTATTGAATCAAAATCTCTGTTTATTTACCAGGACTATACCGCTAAGCTTTCTGATTTTGGACTAGCAAAGGATGGTCCGGAAGAAAATGAAACCCACGTGTCAACGCGTGTTATGGGCACCCATGGCTATGCTGCTCCCGAATATGTTATGACTGGTAAGATCCTCAATTGTTGTTGTTACTTTGAAGATTATCACCCGTAGAATAGGCCAATTGTCACACCACATTGATTCCTTATCACTATTGTGTCCTTTGCCTAAAATCAAATCTCCAGGCTTCCAGACAATAAGCAGAGTCATAGCCCAACATTGTCAATGGAGAAATTTCCTTGCTGGAATTTTACGAAAATATGACTCTAAAAACTTGTGTCTTCCAGGTCACTTGACAACGATGAGTGACGTTTACAGCTTTGGAGTGGTTCTTTTAGAATTACTTACTGGAAAACGGGCTATAGATAAGAGCCGTCCCGCTAGAGAGCGGAATCTGGTGAAATGGGCAAGGCCTTTTTTGAAGGATCCTCATAAGCTAGACAGAATAATGGATCCAAGACTTGAAGGTCAATATTCAATTGAAGGCGCCAAGACAGTGGCTGCTTTGGCTTTTCAATGCTTGAGCCACAATCCTAAATCCAGGCCAACAATGAATAAAGCTGTGAGAATATTGGAACCTGTCTTGGAATTAAATGATATCCCAGTTGGTTCCTTTGTGTATATTGTTCCCACGGCGTGCAAAATAAAAGAGGGTGATCCAAAGGCAGTACAACATGAAGAAATTAATGAGGGAAAATTGAAAGGAAATGAGGAAGGAGAGAAAGACAATGGGTACAATCAGCGACGAAAAAGTTATAGGCATATGCATCGACTAAGGTCTCGTGCTGTCTATTGTGATACTGGTCTATATAAAATTGGTCGGACAAAATCCGTAAGCGTATGTAATCGTTGACTAGTAATAATGTGAGTTAAGTTATTGTCCCACGAAGAATAATTTCTAACTATAGTTCACTACTTTGTATCAAATTTGATGTTTGTAACACAAAAGAGTTGATTTGTTTGTATTTATTCTAACTTAAGCTAATAAGATGTAAAGAATTGGTTTCATCAAATAATGAGATGAATGTATTGGATTTCAAAATCCACCTATTGATTTCTATTTCCTATTCTTAAATCGCGTAATTTAGTGATCTTCAAGTATTCGTGACAATCGATAATCCATTAATATTTAATATTCTTTTTCAAGATATATTGAAAATATCCTAAGCACAATCCGAACCTATTTCTAGTTCAAATTCATATGCAAAGAGATACTTTCAATCACGTGATTATCAACCTAGATTGGATACACCATAAATGTTATCCCTAACACCTATTGTCCAAGTGTCAAATATGCAATGTTATAACCTATTGCGAGTCTCACAATACTATAATAAGCAATAAATTGTCTAAACGATGATTAAACATTCTAACAATGAAATAGATATGCATAACGGATAAGAACACAAGAATTCACTAAAATACTTAATATTTGAATTGAAAATATCAATCAATAAGTTTCATCATTCATCTAATACAATGTAAGTTTAGCCTAACATTATTGTATTCAAATTTATAATATATTAAATATCATATAAAGTGAGAACCATTTTTTGAACGATTTTAATTCCACTGCTATTCAATTATTTCAAAAATACGTTACTTTTTATTTTGTAATATGTAATAAATAATACAAAATTCTTGTCATATATGAATTTCGTGCTATTAATTCTCAATTAATTAACATTCACATTAATTTAGACTCAATGAATCTTGATCTACATGAATCTAGAATTATTATAGACGAATTTATTTCTATTCACGTATCTAGAAATTTTAATAGGTGTTTAAGTTCATGTATTAGCAATTAATTTTAATATACCAGATATATACAAACGTTGCTTGTTTGTAATATTTCATCATCACAAAAAAATTGAGTTATAGAAGTTGAGTTTTGAGAGTACAATTTTCTCCTCTTAAATATATATATATATATATATATATATATATATATATATATATATTTATTTATTTATTTTTATTTATTTTATTTATTTTTACTTTGTTTGAGATTCATCAAATCCTACCAACAAATTGGTACCAAATATTAGTTTTACAACACTAGAATAATGTGCAATGCATGTTCAACTCTGACTAGTTATACAAAAGATACTTAAAAGACATCACCTGTATGAAATAACTAGAAGTTTTAAGAACTCAATTTCTTCAACAAATGACTTTAATCCCCGTCTTGAATTTTCAATTCTTGTTGTAAAACTTTACTTCACTTCTTACTAGCCTCTCTTCAATGATAAAAAGTAAAAACAATGTTCTTCACGTTGTAGACCTTGGTTAGGTTATAAAAGATGCTAAAGATAACATTCCTTATAAAGCCAAACCAAGAAAAGGAAACAAAATATTTCCTCCAGAAATCAACTAGGCACGCGCCTAGTTGTAAGTGAGGCACTAGCCTCTAAGGGCATTTTGAACTTCAGGCGATCCAAAGAAGAGGTCGAGTGCGCGCCTAGTACAAACCAGGGCACGTGAACGACTTTGTCTCTGAATAGTCATCAGTATTTTTATTATAAAATATTCGATTGAAGTAATTCAATGTTTGTTAGAAAACTGACTCGAAGGAATATAATTCTTCTAGTTATATAACTTTTTAAATTTGAAAATTTACTACGTCAAAAATGGGTCTCAATCTGAGACTAAAAATTTGAAACATAATTTTTTCGATTAGAAATTGATGTATGATAATATTTTGACTATATTCCATCCCATTGACTTCTTTTTTTCATCTAATTGATCCCCAGTACTCTCAAATTTTCATTGTGAGATCCAACACAACTATTGAATATTTACATTTTAGTCTCCAAATTTTAAATCTTTTACAATTGAGCTCATTTTCAACCTTTTTTTCTCTCTCCAATTCTACTATTTATGTTGATTTGTAACTAACAAACACAATACACATAGAAATAGAAATAGAAATAGAAATAGAAATAGAAATAGAAATAGAAATAGAATTAAACCATAATTCAACAAAATAATCAATAAATGCTCTAACATAAAGGTTCAAATAAGTGTACAAAATACATTTATAAAAACCATAAGGAATGAAATGAAATCTCCCATCTCTAGACGATATTGAGCTGGAACAACCTATTCTATTCTCATTAAGAACTCAATAGGGCAGTGGCACAAATTTAGCAGGTCAAATACCTACGAGGTACTAAGGAGTTTAAACAGGGAGAACTCTGATAGTTTTCTTGGATTCTCAGATGACAATCATCTTTGAGTTTTTGATGTAGGCTGTTTAGTGAGATTTCTTCCAATTGTAGCATCTTGGCCAACGATATATTGTTGGATTTTTGACTGGTGTATTAGCCGTTAGAACTTTTGTTGGAACACAAATTATGTGTTTGACTGATTTCTCTCGACCGATAGAGTTCATTGTGTGTGGTAGGCACACATTGTGAATTTCTTTTGAAAATTCTTTTTTAGGGTGTGAGCTCTCTAGAGTGGATTTGGAGTGCTCTTGAAATGGTTCTTGACTGTTTTTGCACTATTTGTTGTTTTTGGGTCTCTCGTCATCACTATTTTTCATAGATGGTTACTGTGATTTGTGTTTCTTCTTCATGGGCACGAGCATTGTCACCTTTCATGATTGCAAATTGATGCTGGGTCAATTTGAGAGAGGATGCTAGTGGAATATAAAGCAAGCTGTCATATTTGATAGGTATCATTAATGAATTTTGTAATTGATAACTAACAGTTAGTTATGATTTTAGTTTTATATAACGAAAGAACCTCTTATATCGAGATACATCAAATCTTATTGAGTATATTTAACACAATACAAGAGTAAAACAATTACCAAAAGAAATATAAAGTCATTATTGTCATGAGACAATTATTCTTGGAGTACTCTTAATAGGAATAATAACTCATTCATCGAAAATTGATCTCTTCGTCGCTAATGATGACATAACATCGATTGCACATCCCAGTGGCCATGCAGCATCAAGTTCTGAATTCTTGTAATTCACTTTATTAACCACCGTAACCATTTTTGGGGGAGGCACATCTGTCAAATAACAAAAATTAAACATGACTAATCAAACCTCCCTCCACATTAAACTGTTACATTCAAATGTAACTTACCAAATCCATCTACAAGTAATGTATATTGGTATACGAGGTCCATGCATAAAAATGGTATATCGTCATCTTCTGCGTTAGGAAATTTGGATTTAATGTCTTCAAATTTAGTTGCGCAAACAATCTTAGCAGCTTCCTTGTAATCTTGTGGACGAATTATACCACCAACAGCATCAGATTCAAGAATTCCAGCCTTGAATCCATGGAGAAAGAATTGCATAATTAGCAATGAATTAAAAATTAATATAATTTTTACCAGAGTAAATTCTACCTGCAGTGCTGTCCAGTAAAAAGATGAAGAAATATACACATTCTTCAGGCCATCTCCACCTCCACCATTCCAAACCCCATTGAATGTGCATTTCTCATATTTGCAGGGTGCTTTAATTTTAAGAGCCTTCCTAGCCAATACCCTACATCTTTTCATATTTGAGCCAGTTGGGGGAGCTGATGCTTTATAAACAACGCCTTCATATGTATATGTACCTTAAAAAAACAACATTTTACATCATTTTCTTCGAAAAAAACTCATAAAAAGAAAGAGAAAAACAAGAGCAGGCATGGAGAAGTAAATGTATACCATCATAACCCTCCAAAATACATGGATTTGTGGAGTTTCTAGAGGTCTTAAAAATCTCAGCTCGACCGGCCTTTGCACCGTAGTTCAAGTAACTGTAAACATATTACTAAACACAACGTTAGAAATCCAATAAAAGCATGCTACACATTTTACATTTTCGAAAGATTTTTTTCAAATAAACCTGTGAACATATAGGTTGTAATTTGTTCCTTTGAAAGTCTTTTGCTCTACGTATGTTTCATTTGTTGATGGCTTCGGAGCCTTTTCGGCATTTTCATCTGAGATGGTATATGCCATTTGTACGGATCCCCCTCCAAGATCAATTGTACAAATTGTTTCAGAATAATTTTTCCCCAGAGCATCTAATGCATAGTTTATGGTCACCTGCATACCCACCAGGCAAATAACAAAATCAATTGAATAATACTATATGCCCATTACTTAAAGCTAAGTTAGCTAAGTTGCACGGAAACGGAAATGACAAAGAAACGTGATATGATACGATACATTGAAACATTATTTATGAAAAAAGTTGGACATAAAATAGTTTATAAAATTAGGATATGTTAATATCTAGCCTGTTAATTCTTTTTATTATAATAATTAAAGCCCACAATTGAGTTACTTTTAAGTCAAAGCCCATAATTAAATTTTTTTAGTGTAAGTTTCCATGTACAGAGTGTCCCATATGCAATTTGAAGATTCCTCTTCATGTTATGCTGCCCAACATCTCCAACTGGGAAAGCAGATTTTGTTCGATTATTACCTCCATCAATTGGTAATTTCGAATCCAGTTATGCAGATTTAGTTAAATCTGTCCAGAATTCAAAGTTTATTTTTGAAGATTTCAAGCTCCTTGAAGTTGCGGAATCAGCCAGCAAGGATATGAATTGCTCTTGAAAGATTCAAGTCTTTAATCTCCTCTAGGAAGATTTGAAATTGATCAACAGTTAGGCACTGTGTACTTGATCAACCGAAATTCTAATGTTTTTTATTCATGCTTCGGTTTTTGTTTAGGATCATTAGATCATTGTAATATCTTATTGTGTATGTCCGGAGTAATTGTATTCAAAATTTTAATCAATACAATTTATTTACCTGGTCGAAAAAAAAAAAAAAGTTTATCATCTTCAGAAGCATCAGTACTAGTCCATGTACTTGAAGACAAATGCTAATGAATAATATAAACTTACCCACATATAAGTTCCTTCCTGGGTTCCATCGAGAATGGAGACCCAGTCATCCTTGTACTTTAAAGTGCTTTCCTTCTTCAACAAATTTCTCACCTTTTAGAAGAAAAATATCGAAACTTTAATCATTAGAAGAAAATCAGAACAATGATTATATATAAGCAAGAATCCAACAGGCTCAGTTTACCGCTTCCAAAATTCTGTCAGCTGCATTTCCTTGCAATAACCTCAGACCTGCAGTTGCCTGTATAAAAATTCAACTCAAGATTATCTTGAGTGTTAACATATATAATGGAGTTAAAGAGCTTGTGTTATATATTAATTATCTACCCCGAGTCGAGCCGGTGTGTCGGGACGCAACTCTGTTGGAACGACATCCTCGGCTTTCTCGAGGAGGGGTTTTAGAGAGTTGGCAGCTGCCGGAGGATCGGCAGCATATGAACTCAGACCAGGTTTTGTCTGCAACACAGTATGAAAACAGGTAAAATTACTCGAATATTCCCATATCTCTTGTGCATTATATAAGGAAATGATTGGATTCGTATAGTTTATAATAGTTTTAGTTAAGACAAACTTTCTTTTTAGTAAAACCATTTTTTATTAATAATACCTTTTCTTTCAGCATCAACTCGGTTTCATAATGTTTATTGTTTGACAAATATTTTGATAAAAAATTTAGCAGATTTTGATAAAATGTGGTTGAAAATTTGATAAAAACTGTGGATCTTGTAACATATATGGATAAAAAACGCCACTGATTACAATGAACAATTAAAAGGAATAACGAGTTACCGATGCAAAGAGCTCAAAATCATCACCAATAGGAAGGAGATTTAGGTTTTCGTCAAAGCGGAATACGTGGACTCTGCTCCCTGTACTTCCAGCATCGAATATGACCGCATACTTCTCCGTGTCATGGCCAAGGAGGACACGCCGGAAAGGAAGCTTATGTCGATGAATATCGTGGGTTTGACTCGAGTAGGACAAAGAACCAACAGGTGAGAGGAAGAGGACGACAAAGACGCGTACGAGGAGGCCATGACCACCTGCTAATTGTTTCACCATATTTTTCTGCCTTGTTCGTTCTAAGACAAAGTATGTAAAGTTGGAATATTACACTGGATGTGATTCACATACACATATATAAAATTGTATCTCCTGACGAATTCAAGCCAATAATGCAAATTCATAAAACTGTAAGGCGAAAGCGAAAGGATACATGGTTAACTCGTTTTCCAAGTTAAATCAACTATTAGCTGCATATAATATATTAAATTACACTCATATACATATATATGAGTTCCAATTTAAATATGATTTTAATTTAAGTCAAAATCAAACAATCAGTATCAACCACATTTTTTATGGGTCCCACATCTTTTCAAATACACATTTCAAAAACTTCTATCACAATCTACTAAAAAATCTAATTTTAATCTCCACCAAACACTCTCATACTCAACATTTGTTCATTATTGTGATATAGAAAAAATCTTGTTGAATGGGACCAGAGTTTTAATGTCAATGTAGGCAAAGAAATCCAAAACCTTGAGCATAAATTAAATATAGGAAAGTTTACAGCTAGGGTCCCTTGTTTTTAACTTGTAAAACGAGTAAATCATGTATCGTTTCGCTTTCAGTTTAGCCCTTGTTTGAGCCTCATTTTGGATTTGAATTTTATGGGTTATTGTTTGTTATATATGGATTTGAATTTTATGCTAATTCTGTGAAGTCTAATAATTTATTCAAATTTTTTTTTTTTTAATGGATTACAACATGGAGTACAATGTTTCCTATGTCTACCTATTTTGATAGGGACAACGTTGCTCTCAAGGGTCTCGCCGAGTAAATCTCAAAACTTTTTATGACATTTGAAGATCTTTATATAAATCTAGAGTTCAGATTTGTTTTCTGATAGGTTTTTCAAGAAGTCAAGCGAAGAGGAAAGAGACCATGCTGAGAAATTAATGGAATATCAGGTGTTTGATCATTTGTTTAGTTTATTTTCCTTTTATTTTTTTCACACTTTTTGTTAAAATTATGAGTAATATTGTTTGGTCGATGAAATCCGAAAACAAACAGCGGTGGAAAAGTGAAGCTGCGGTCAATTTTGATGCCACTTTCAGGTTCGACAACGTCGAAAAAGGGGATGCATTATATGGTAATAATTCTTTTATAAGTCATGTTGCACTGCTTATAATTGTATACTATACAGAGATATTTTCTGTGGTGATTAGTGCAGGGGATGACTACTTTTACCCTACAAAGGAATGGCTATTAAATTTTATGTGCTTCTGCCTTAAATTTTTGTATTTTAATTTCATGTCTATCTATACAATGTTGACATAAAAAAAAAATTAGGACCAATTTGTCTCTATGCTTTGTTTTATTTCAAAAACTTGCATTTATTTAGAAACATTTATCATCTTATCCGCTGATAATCTCATTCATATTTTCTGGGCCAATAGAGCTTCGCCTTGTCTATCCAATGTTGACATCAACAAATGGGGACCAATTTGTCTCTATGCTTCGTTTTATTTCAAACTTGCATTTATTTATAAATATGTATCATTTGTGTCTGCTGATAATGTTTAATATTTTTTGGTCCAATGAAACTTTACCAAATTATTAAAGCTAGGTTTTTTCATTGGCACGTGTCTTAGTTGTTACTGTAAAGATTTAGGGTTCCATCTTAAAAGGTCAATCCTGTTAAGAGGAGTAGCTCGAGATCTTATAAGTTGGTCTATGTTTTTATCTTTATTCGATGTGGGATTATATCCCTTAACATACCTCTCACAATATGATGGCTCGTTTGAGTAGACCAATTTTGAAATTCATATGCTCATTTTTTTTAGTCTTAATAGGCTCGAATTGCTCGTTGAAACTTAATGAGCTCTGAAACCATGTAAAGACTTGAGATTCTATTTTAAAATGTCAATCTTGTTAAGAGGAGTTGTCCAAAATCTTATAAGTTAGTCTATGTTTTCATTTTTATTCGATATGAGATTATATTCCTTAACAGTTACATTGATGATTCGGTGTATGTGGTAGCTATATTTCAATCCAAATGTATCTCATATATGTATATTTTATTTGTTATGTCAGTCTCTGTCATGGCTTTGAATATGGTTAGTAATCTTAGGAATTACAAATAATAGCCTACAAATATGCTTTCCCTATGAAAAAATTTGAAAAATTTGTCTTATTTACGAACATGGTGCCATTTTGAGGCACCAAATTTACATGACTTGCGGTACTAATGTGGTGGTATTAGTTACATTAAACTACCTCCAAACTTTCTTTATTTGGACTCATATCGACACACTATTAGGAACACCTCTACACGTCACACCGGGACCAGAACTGGGTGCAAGAAGCTCATATGGTAGCACACCAGCACCACATCTATTTCTTAGCTTCAAATCCGTGTTTCTTTGCTCAATTTCCTTTTCTATCCTCCTAATTTCAGCCGAGAACTCGTAGAAGGCTTCGATGACATCAGCATCACCGGACCAAATGGATTGGTGATGTCTCTCCCCTAGGTACTCCTCATCAGGTGAGTGGGTTGATAATGTGTCGACCACGGCCATGAACTTCGTTGCTTGTAACAAACTCGGTATAGCTGAGAAGAAGTACTTTTGTGGATCCGCATGGAATATGGCGTACTCAGGATCATTTTCATCCGGAATTAATCGACGCATCAGTGGTGGCCGGTTAGGGACATAGCCACCGTAGGAGTACTGGCCGAAGTTTAGAGCTGCATGTTGTGCAGATGCTAGCCAGATTATAGTAGTAAGAATTGATTGATGTTGAGGTCCTCCGGGGTGGCCAATGTGGGCCACCATTCTGCATGACGGAGTTCGGCATGGCCCACGTTGATGGACTCAGCATACCAGGCTTGGAGCTCCTTGTCATTACAGACTAGGGTCGAGTCTGGGTAGTAATGGTTGACATAAGAACGGACCCAATTTTCAATTGCAGACCATATCATTAGCCCGTCAGTCGCATAGGGATAGTCCTCAATTAGTAGTTTTAGCCCGTGTGGTTGTGTCGGGTCTGGCACTGCCATTCCTCTGCATGAAAGAAAGGTGATGCTTTAGGACTTCACTAATGATCCAGAGTTGAAACAAAAAGAGCTACGAAGTATTGTGCAGACTTTAGTTACCTTCTAATGAGATCGGCTGGGAGGCCTTCCAAATCGAATTGCCAGAAATTCTTGTAGGCAGCAGCACTAATTTCCATGCAATAACATCCGGGAGTGAAACAAGATTCAATTACGGCATCTGCACTAATCAAGACCTGTCGAGCCAATGCATTGATCTCCAATGTGTATCTCATGTGGGGATCCAAAAGCTTAAATATGGGATGCATTGCACTCAATTGCCTATGTGCTGCCAATATAAACGGTTCCATTGTTGCATGTGTGCGTAACCTGCATCGATCACAACCAATAATGATTTTCTTAATATTAGATCATTAAGTGAGAAAAATACTTTACTCTAGCTAATCATGGTCCATCTATAGATGGTGAAATTAGGGATTTTTCACGGACATACCAATGGTTGACAAGTTGATGGACACCGGCATCATTAGAGCAAACATGGGCTTTAGCCAGCTTCCACATCCAATCAGTGGTGGCATCTACTGGTGGGGTCACCACCCGCTTTGAACGAGAACCTGGAGCTGTTGTTGGGAGGCTTAGCTCTATGGCAATGGGTTTGAGAGTGCCCAAATTGGTCAAGAAAAATATGGAACGTGTGGCATATGCTTTACGGCCATCGAGCGAATTAATAACATCAAGAAATGGTAGGTAGATGTCATGGTAATCAATGATAAATAGCTTTTTTGCCTCCAAAGCCTGCAAGAGTAATGAAGAAAAGAAAAATTTGATGTCTGGTCGATGACAGAAAACAACGTACACAGTGAGGACCCCGATCAATTCAATTGCCTTTATGAGGTAGAAAATGTTACACAATGTATTGACTTTGGATGAAAATATATGAAGCAACTTAAATTGACATAATTTTACACATTTTATGCACTCTACTCGGTGTCTACTACTAATCAATGTATTGTCTTATTTGACAGTATTTTCTAATGCATTTTAAAGTAAGTTTTACCTCTTTCACAGTCATCCCATTTAGATGCCCAACAATGTGTTCTTCTTTGAGAGCAGATTCTTGTGGTCCATAGATTTCAGGGTCAAGCTTGCTGACTGGTGGAAAATTATGAAGCCTCTCTATATTCACGGGATTAACACCTGCTATTGCTTGGCGGCCAAATTCATCATCTCTCAGCCACGCAAATTTGTCCTCTGTGAGCAAGCAAGCAAGATGTAAATATTTTGCTATTGCATCCACGTTTATAACTATGCATAGACACTTATCAAAATTTAGGTGCTAGTGGATTCAAAAGACAATAAAAGTACTATACTGGTAGCTTCTAGTATGTTAAATGATTTAGGCAGCCTATGGACCACGAATGAAAAGTAGAAAATTGAAAGTGTACACATGTCATACCAGAATAATCAATAATTACCAACTAAAATCACTTAAAATTAGCTACTATGTATTGATGGGAGCGTAAAGATTGGTCGCAAGTGAATTAACACGGTCTAATTTCAGCTATTATTATAGGGAAAAATTGAAGATTGAGAGGAGAGATGGGATTACTGACTTGAGATAATTTTTGGAATGTCATATTTGAGTAGACCCCCTCCTTGTATTTTGCTGACAGCTTTAGGCAATGTTATCTTCTTGAAGAGTTCATCCTGAAGTCCTAGTTTCAGAAGTAGGCCTTCACTGTAAAGGCTATCAATATCAGAAAACCCCTTGAAATCGTGGTTAGTAGTTGAGATGCTGGCCATTATCGATGGTATTAGGTTGTGAAGTACTCCCTTCAATCTCACGGTTGAGAAATCGTTCATTTTAGACTCCTCAAATTGCTCGTCTCTTGGCACATACATTGGCAATGGCTTCTCCACTCTGCTCTCAGCATTCATATCTGATACGCGTGAAATACACATTAATTTCTTCAACATACAAATAGAAATAATGCCAATTGGTGTATGGAGAATAGGACATAGCCTAACCAGTGTCAGTTGGAGGGCGTCCAGTGCGACATCGTCTAGGATATGGGATTTTTTCACATCCAAGTGTCGGTCGAACAAAATCAATTCCCTTGTCAGGATTCCCTAGATCGTTATAGACATCGAAATCATATATTCTATCCGACAACTTTCGTTCTCCCAGGCCATCCCCCCTGAGATCTCTAAGCTCCCTTTCTCTTAGTGCTTTCAACCCTGCTGGTGTTTCATTGGGAAGATATGGCTGTTCAAAGTAAAAACATATATTAATTTACTTGGCACTCAAATAACGCAAAAGTTAATTGGTTGTCAGCCAGCATGGTGCCTTTTTCATCATGTGGAATAACTTGTAATGCTCAAACCACCAGTTGGGGAATCAGACCAAAGATTCTACTTTATCAAGAAAAGGCTATAAAAGATTATCTTTAACTTCCTTGCGTTCTAAAGATGAACTTTAGCGAGAAAATTCCAAATAGAAATAAAATAATCAATCAGACAAATCCTAAGCCCAACTAGAATACTTTCTGACTATAAAGAAAAGAAAATGAGAAGTTATTCAAAATTGGAAGTTGGTGAACTTCCCAGTTCCCATGCATAAAGTTAATTAAAAAAAAAAAAAAATTGTCTTTTTTGAAATGCAAACATTTACATTCAAATAAAATTTTTATTAATGAAATGATTTTGAAAATTCATAAATGGATGCCAGAAATGCTCCAATTCAGCAATAGTTCAGCTGCAGCATAATTCTACCTTAGTTGTTAGACAAAGAAATGTCTATAGTCTTAAATGGACATTTGACTGGAGTTTAATGTGTCAAATCTTGAATTGCTGGCAAATGGAAAATCAAACTAATTAAAAAATAATAATACCTGATTTGAGAAGAATATTCTCTTTCCTGGATGGTGTTTCCTAGACTGAACCCATGAATTGCAGGAAAAATGAACTGGACCACATGCCAAACCTTCAATGGTAATACTCTCCAAGAAAAACTCTTGCTGGTGCTTATTGATCACAGTGATTGCCCCTGGGATCCCAAAATTTGAATCCACCATAAATTCTGCAATGTAATTAACTCTTTCGGTTTTAAGGTTTGATTTTTTTGACCAGTCCTTTAACACAGCTTGATTACTTGTCTTCGGACCCTTGGTTTCTTAAAAATAAGAGGAAAAAAAATTATAAGTTTTCAGTAAAAAATCACAAAAAGATCTTAAAAATTACAGCAGTAGAAAATGCCTTACTCGGATCAATATCTCTGCTAACAAGTTCTAACACAACATTTCTCCCAATTTTGTCAGTCAAAGCATCCAAATGTTTGGCTATAGTCTCCTTCAAATCTTCCTTGTGCTTGTTTTTTACAGTAACAACTGCTCTGACCTTGAATTTCACTGCTTTTTCAGGCACCACTTTTACCAAATCCAAATTCTCACTTATTGCTGCCACAAGATTAGGAACCCTTGATGCTCTATTCACTTGAATTCTCTTTCTCTGGGCAGGAACCAGAACCGTATTAAAACAGAACTGGTTGTGCTTTCGATTTGCAAGAAAATCTGATGAGCTAGGAAATGAAGATTTCTCCATTAAAGAACAGCCCATGATTTCTCTAGCCAGTGCCATCTTTGATTCTTGATTTCACTTGGTGGGTACTAGAATTTATCTTTTCTTCGATCAAAAACAGTAGGCGTTTTCGTTTGAAGAGACTAAAGTGGATACGGAATTGAGAGGCTGATCATGAACTGGGGAAAATGGGGTATATATAGAGAATTATGACAAAAATTATGACCTCACCGGCCACAAAGTCACTTAATTGTTATATAATTTATCATTTAAAATAATGAGATAGTTATTGAAGATTACAAGCCTCCGTTAGTTTTATGTTAGTTGGGTAGTTGATCTTTTAGCTTGTTGCCAGCTGTATGCTCCTGTATGGTCAGCTGTGCCAGCTGTATGCATGTATGCTCTATTTATATTGACTTTGTAGTCCATTTCCAGTCATGTTGAATGAATGAGTTTTCTTCTTTCACAATTCAGCTCTCAGATCTAATACTAGTTGTGCTATATATTTTGACATGAAAATTTCTACGCTGGCCGAGTCAAAACGAGTTTAAAGTTTCCAACATAAGATAGCAGATATTTTGAATAAGAGGCACAAACAAACTCTATACATATCAAATTCAGGCCTCGTTTGATCCATATTTTAATTTTCATTCTCATTTTTCTACTCATTTTCAACCACACATTCTTCAATAAAATAATATTTTCCATCACATCAATAACTTTTCCTTCTTTTTCAACCACACATTTCCCATCATATCACTATTTCAAAATTCATTTTTCCCAAATAATCTCTATCAAACACACTCTCAAAGAATCGAAAGGAAAAATATATAACCAATATTTAATACTAATAATCAATTAAATAAACACAATTCGTTAAATATAAGTCAAATTGAACATAACCATTTTAGACACATTTTATATACACAATTTAATAGGAGAAAAATATTAATATAGTCATCGGGATCAAGCCATCCCGTAGTTCATTCCGGCTGCACCATTATATCATGGTTGCCTACGTAACCCCTACACCGGGATCAAACCACCATAGGTCTTACCCGGCTGCACCACTTTACCGTGGTTGCCTACGTACCCTCCACCGGGATCAAGCCATCGTAGTTCTCGCTTTACCCATATACATATCATCTCCACCTAACTCCAACACCGCCCCGAAGGGCCCAAGCCCACTTGGGCACATCAACTCTCTCCATGCTGTTCCGCATAGCTACCTTGAAGGTGAAATGCTCATCAACCCCCAACGAGAGTGCATACTCAACCATATTTGATTGCCCATAGTGCCTCAGAGGCTGGTCTGACCCCAACTTCTGAACTAGCTTGAATGCTCGCCTTGGCCTAGAGGACGCCAAACTTTCCTCGAGTTGTTGTTGTTGTAGAGCCTGTACATTCTTCTGCTGAACCTCCTCATGTTTAAGCACATCATCACTCTCCTCTCGAGTGTCTCCATGATACACCTCTCGAACATGACTTGGACCTGGTCGATCCCTGGATTCTATCTCAACAACCTGTGACTTAGAACCCCCTACAGCTTCAACACCATTGGGTACCGTAGCTTTTGACCAAGCTACCTTGGAGTTCTCCTCAAAAGTAACATTCCTTCTGATAATGAACTTCGCCAAGTCTCCACCACTTCCACTTGTCTCAACCGCTACATCATCTGTAACTGTAGTACCCTGAAGAGAATATAGGTTGCCTTGGCGAATACCCTTCATCACTACCAAAGAACCCTGAACAACCTTCTTGACTCCATCCCGCATCACAATCTTACAACCACCGGAGTCTAACACACCAACAGAAATAAAGTTCTTCCGCAAATCAGGAACATGTCTCACATCCATCAATGTTCTCACCACTCCATCATGCATCTTGATTCTAATGGAACCAACCCTCACCGTTTTACAAGCATGGTTATTACCCATCAACACGGTTCCACCATCAGTGCAAGTATAGGTAGTAAACCACTTCCTATTCGGACACATATGGTAAGAGGAACCAGAATCAAGAATCCACTTACCGGAGATTTCTTCATCACAAGTGATGGTGTAGCACTCATCGATGCCCCCTTCTTCCGAGGCATAGATAACCTCTTGATTGCCATGAACTCCCTCATCTCTGTTGTTGTTGTTGTTCTTCTTCTTCTTCCTTCCGGCTCTCTTATTTTGACAATTCGCCTTGAAGTGCCCGAGCTCGCCGCATTTGAAACACGACCTTTCCGCAAGTGGTCTAGAACTCCATCTAGACTTTCATCGCATGCCCTTTGCCCGTTCGTTGCTCCTCCCTCTCACAAACAACCCTTGAGCTTGATCCTTGTTACCAATGGTAGACATGCCACTAGTTGCAATCTTTCGAAGACCATCCGCTAGAAGTGACGTTCTAGTGTCCTCCATCACAAGTTTATCACCCACAAGCATCAATGTTTGAACAAGGTTCTCATAAGACTTTGGCAAAGAAAGAAGCAGTAGAAGTGCTTGATCCTCATCATCTACCTTCACATCAATGTCCTTCAAATCCGATATGCACCTATCGAACTTGTTGACGTACTCCCGGATTGGTGTTCCTTCATCCATCTTGCAAGTATACAATTTGGATTTCAAGTAAATCCGATTAGTTAAAGTCTTCGTCATGAAGTTCTTCTCTAACTTCGACCACACTTCCGCCGCCGTTACCTCACCATCTACCAAGAAAGCAACATCCCTTTCAAGGCATAGAGTGATAGACGCCCATGCTTCGAGATCTAACTCCTCCCAATCCTCGTCAGACATATCTTTGTGCTTCTTCTCCTTGCCCCCCAAAGCCTTGTGCAACTTTAGAGAAATCAACAAATTTTTCATTTGCATTCTCCAATAGGAAAAATCATTCTTCCCATTGAACTTCTCTATCTCATACCTCCCAATCTTCACCGCTCCACTAGTAGATGTCATTTGTCCACTCGTTTTAGTGAAATCCGACAACCAAGTTCTCACAAGAATTTTATCAAACACCTTGTCTACACACTTGATTCAAGCCTACCTTCCTCAAATCGAAGCTTGACCACCTTGATTTGATATGTAGCTCTGATACCAATTGTTAGGAAATGAATGCCCAATCAACGCCTTGAATCAATGTTGAACCAACCACAAGTTTTGACAAAATTCCAACAAACTCAAGTTTTTGGGTGAAATGAAAAATTTCAATTATATATGAAGAATGAATTGGATTACTTGAACAATCCTCAAGTTAATCCCAAAAAAAAAATAAAGTTTTGATTTATACCCAAGAAAGATCAACCTCTTTACTTGTAAAATCTCTCCAAAACTCTCTTTTTCTTTCTATTTTCCCCTTGAAACCGGGCATAGTACAATGGGGGGAACAAGGGGGCTTAAATAGGTGCGGGGCGCCGCGGCGCTGGCAATTCAGTCACCGGCGCGCCCCCCCCCCCCCCCCCCCCCCCCCCCCCCCCCCTCTTCTCCCACAATTTATACAATTTGATAGGGACAACGTTGCTCTCAAGGGTCTCACCAAGTAAATCTCAAAACTTTTTATGACATTTGAAGATCTTTATGTAATTCTAGGGTTCAGATTTGTTTTCTGATAGGTTTTTCAAGAAGTCAAGCGAAGAGGAAAGAGACCATGCTGAGAAATTAATGGAATATCAGGTGTTCGATCATTTGTTTAGTTTATTTTCCTTTTATTTTTTTCACACTTTTTGTTAAAATTATGAGTAATATTGTTTGGTCGATGAAATCCAAAACAAACGGCGGTGGAAAAGTGAAGTTGCCACTTTCAGGTTCGACAACGTCGAAAAAGGGGATGCATTATGTGGTAATAATTCTTTTATAAGTCATGTTGCACTGCTTGTTATTGTATACTACACAGACATATTTTTTTTGGTGATGACTATGTTTACCCTACAAAGGAATGGTTATTAAATTTTTATGTGCTTCTGCCATAAATTTTTGTATTTTAATTTCATGTCTATACAATGTTGACATAAAAAAAATTAGGACCAATTTGTCTCTATGCTTTGTTTTATTTGAAACTTGCATTTATTTAGAAACATTTGTCATCTGTATCCGCTGATAATCTCATTAATATTTTCTGGGCCAATAGAGCTTCGCCTTGTCTATCCAATGTTGACATCAACAAATGGGGACCAATTTGTCTCTATGCTTCGTTTTATTTCTGTGAGATCTGATTCTTGAAGATTCCTTAGACAAACAAACTGCAATCAGTTGGAATAAAATTAGTTGCAAGAGGAGCCTCTAGCCGGTTTACTCATCTACCTCTTCAGTTGGAATCTCCATCTGATGGAGCCTATGTTAGTTAGCTTTATATTCCATTTGTTTACCTATAAATAGGGGTGTTAGTCTGTAGAATTGGGGCAATGCAATCGAGGCAGAAATTTATGCAAATGTAGAAAGTGAGAAAGGGTGAATCCCTTAGTAAATCTGTAGAATTCTTTTTGTGCATTAATAAAGGCCTGAGGAAGGGATTGCTTCTTGTTATAATTCTGTTCTTATCATTTTATTCTTGCTGAATTCAATCTGTTCTTATTTCTGGTGAATTATCGGATTTCTGGAACACTTACCGGAATCTGCAAGTTTTTCTTCCTGTTTCTTCATCATCTTCAACGTTTAATTGGTGTTATACGTGCTTCCGGCCACATTGTATCAACTTCAAAGCTGGGGGAAGTCGTAAATCCCCAACAATTTCATACTTGCGTTTATTTATAAATATGTATCATTTGTATCTGCTGATAATGTTTAATATTTTATCGGTCCAATGAAACTTTACCAAATTATTAAAGCTAGGTTTTTTCATTGGCACGTGTCTTAGTTGTTACTGTAAAGACTTAGGGTTCCATCTTAAAAAGTCAATCATATTAAGAGAAGTAGTCCGAGATCTTATAAGTTGATCTATATTTTCATCTTTATCCGATGTGAGATTATATCCCTTAACATGCCTCCATAAGATGGTGGCTCGTTTGAGTAGATCAATCTTGAAATTCATATGCTCATTTTTTTGAGTTTTAATATAATCGAATTGCTCGTTGGAGGTTAATGAGCTCTGATATCATGTAAAGATTTAGAGTTCCATCTTAAAATATCAACATTGTTAAGAAGAGTTGTCCAAAACCTTATAAGTTGGTCTATATTTTCATCTTTTTTCGATGTGAAATTATATCTCTTAATAGTTAAATTGATGATTCGGTGTATGTGGTAGTTATGTTTCAATCCGAATGTATCTCATATATGTATATTTGATTTGTTATCAGTGTCCGTCACTGTCATGGCTTTGAATATGGTTAATAATCTTAGGAATTACACTGCAAAGTATGAATAATGAGAAATTTTGTGGACTATTTTATATCTCTTGTGGGTTGTGTTTGTAGGACGAGATGCTTCTCAAATAACAAGAATATCTTTAAGGACGAATTTAGTGGGGGGCTGACTGGGTTGTATCCCCCCACTTAGGCAAAAAAAAAAATTAAAGGTTTTTCATATATTTTTTTTGAAAAAAAAAATATTTTTTCATGTGTACATTTTTTCGCATAATAGCCTGACTTGAAATTTTGTAGCTCGATCTCGAATCCAATCATGAATCTGTCCCTGAATATCTTGTACAAAGGGCAAGGGAGCAGTAGCTCCCTGAAAATACCCATTTGGAAGTGATACTTGTAGATGAAACTTTTTTAGGTACACGATAACATATACAAAGCATGTTTACTATTTTTATGTTTAGATGTAACCATACTCAGTTAATTGTTTTTATTTGTATTTTAGTGAAATATTTTGAATTTAATGTTACATTGATTGACACTAAATATCTTAATTTATTTATTATCTTTTTGCATCCTTATATACTATTTTGAGCGAGATTAAAATAATTATTACAATATAAATAACAAATAAAATGTATGAAAATAATTTAATTTCTCCCTACGAATTCCTTCATTGTTGAGACAAATAATAGCCTACAAATATGTTCTCCCTACGAAAAATTATTAGTAGAGAAAAGCAAAGCTTAGCCCACAAAACAATATGTATCATTTTGTCACAAATTTTTAATTGTTGGAATATATATATATATATATATATATATTAGCCCATAAATATTCTTTTCATACAAAAAATTATTTGTAGAAAAAATTACGAGTTAGCCCACAACATAATTTATAGGGAAAAGTGAAACCATTTAGTGGGTAAAATTAACTTTAGCTGACGAAAAATTTTGTAGGGGAAAACTTACGCGACATATTGTATTCGACTTCAAAGGATTCGTAGGGAAAAACTTTAGCTTACAAATTTCAAAAATTTGTCGTATTTCCCATCCCCTCGATATTTACCCCACAAATGTGCCTACAAATTTTTTTTTTTTTTTTGTCTATAAAGATTTTTCTCACAAATAAGAACATTTCCCTACAAATAAATTTTGTATGGAAAACATAGAATTCTTGTAGAGCTTCATTCAGTCAAATATAAAGTCTAATAAGGTTATTTGCAATTCAATAAGTGCATGTTTGGCTATTCTTAAAAGTAAGTCAAACATAAAGTAACCTTTTTAGTAAATCGTGTTTGGCTTTTAATTTGTTTGGAAGTTACTATATATATAGAAAGGAAAACGGCACAAAATGTTACTTTTTTTTTTTTTTTTGGTGGAGTATACATGTTGGGTCACTTTCTTTTGAGAACATATAAAAAAGGTATTTTTGACAAAGCTATAAGGTCTTTTTGAGAATATATATATATATATATATATATATATATATATATATAATGCTTCTAAAGTTTTACATGTGGAACTATATGAGCTGTTATACTAAATTATCATGTTATATTGTATCAGTTATAGTGTGCTCTCTGCTGTAAATGTAGGACAAATTCAAAATTATTTTATGCCTATATTTCATGTCCCTCATTATTATCTATTATTTGGAGTTTTTGATCTTGCATTTTCAGTACGTCTACTATTCACTTAAGACAATTGCCTTTTCTGTTTAACAACTATGGAGCTTGCGCTGTCTTTGGAGAAATTGACAAATGAGAAGCTTCTAAACTTGCATGCTGTGAGTCATGCAACTTCTTGTCTACTTAACAAAAGTGACGAAATAAGATTAGCATTGACATTGTAGCAACGTTTTAATGGAATAAATTGAAGTTAGTGTCATAAAGAAGCCAAATTCTATACCATTAGTTTAAGGAGAAATGGAGACTGACATGGTTCGACTTTTCAAAAACAGGCAGCCTCCCGAAACAATGATGTGCAGTTGACTGATTTTGTTGTAAGCGAGTTCTTGGCCGAGCAGGTAGTGGATCATCTTATCAAATATTCTTGTGCCACATTTAAATACAGAGGTATATATCCCTATAATGTTGACATGGTATGTTACCTGTATGAATGTGAAGGCCTAAAAAATCATGGGTGAATGTTCTTTTTAATCTTTCTAAAGATTACCAGAAGTAAATGTGGTAGGTTTCGCTGCCACTTTTCGAGATAGATGGAAAGGTTTTGTTGCAGGTATAACAGTAGGGATATTTTATTTCTGTTCGTGTGTTCAGCGGTTGCTTTCTTGTTGATCAAAGGAAAAATGAGGATAAAAAGGGAGAGAGAGAGGTAGTACTGGATTGGGAATTAGAATATTGGGCACGTAGAATTACTTATCAAGAAATTGACGCAAAAACTGAGGTTTTAAGGCCTTCTCTTGAAAGTTAGCTGTTTACAAATCAACTTGGGAGGAAACACCAGTCATCTGTTTGTCTATTTGCAATAACTTTGTTATGTTTTCTTTTCGTTAGAAAGGGTTGCAGTGGAAGGGAAAGCCAGACATAAATTTGACATGAAGCCCCATCATGTGAATATTGATGAGTATAAGAAATTGTGTCGTGAAAGGACAAACAAAGACTTGATGAAGAACAGACAAATACAGGTTATACACAGCTCAGCTTATTTCTTTCTTTGCAGGTTACATTGCTGGAATTTCAGTTCTTGTATGATATCTTCGTATGAAAATCTCCTTTTCGGTTTGTTCTTTTATTTATAGGTAAGCGATAATGATCATGGAGTGCACGAGGCCTACGCTTGAAATGCTGGGCATGACTATGTCGACTTCCAAAGTATTTGTATTCTTGTCTTTATTTTATCCCAGTATGGTGGTTGGTTGTTATCGTCAATTTTGTTTTCGTATTTAGTTTACATGTTCTTCCATAGTTGAAGATTGCTATTGTTATAATTATATTTTCCTAATATATAATTGACATCTTCTGTGTGTAAACGTAGCTTTGGATTGTAATAGTTGTCCTTTCTGGTGTGTCCTCCTTGGCCATGAAATTGAGATTTTAGACAAATGTTTATGTTTTGGCTTTTTTCAAATGTTAAGTAAACCATGATTTGAAACGAAATTGTTGTTTCGGAATTTTTTCAAACCCCTTTAAAGGAGTTGATCAGAAAATATGTCGAAATCCGTCGAATCAAACCATATTCACTTCTATTCTACCCTTCAAAGTTTGTCTGGGACAAAGAAGACCGGAAATTGTACTGATGTGTTGCAGGTGTTCAGAGTCGATTGAGCGTAGCTTCCGTGCCATCTTTAGTTGTGTGTTGGTGATGACTGTGTGTTGACCGGAATTGGTACACGGAACGATTTACTCCTTGTTTGGTAACCAATCGCGTCGCCCACCAGGATTTCTTGAAGAATCGCGTACATATGCACGAATTCCAGCTAAAAAATACATTTTTTAATACTCTGCTGTAATTGAATTCTTTTTAATTAAAGAATTTGATATAGACTGTGTGTGTCTAAATTCAACGAAGTCATAATTCGAAGTTTGTCTCGAAAACACTTTTGATGCTTCAAATGGTAAAACTGAACTTTGTACCAGTCAAATGAACGTGTGAGATTAGGACTTCAATCCATTGGTGACAATAATGTTTTCTGTGAATTCAAGTCTTGAAACATATTTCTTGACTGTGTGGTATTTCCGAATTTCTAAAATTTGGGGGGCGGGGGGGGGGGGGGGGGGGGGACACTGTTCGTTCTTTACTGGACAAAGCAAACCCAACAAATATCAAATATTCTAATTACTTCAATATACCCATTGTACGAACATGGTGCCATTTTGAGGCACCAAATTTACATGACTTGCAGTACTAATGAGGTATTATTAGTAACATTAAACTACCTCCAATCTTTCTTTATTTGGACTCATATCGACACACTATTAGGAACACCTCTACACGTTACACCGGGACCAGAACTGGGTGCAAGAAGCTCATATGGTAGCACACCAGCACCACATCTATTTCTTAGCTTCAAATCCGTGTTTCTTTGCTCAATTTCCTTTTCTATCCTCCTAATTTCAGCCGAGAAATCGTAGAAGGCTTCGATGACATCGACATCACCGGACCAAATGGATTGGTGATGTCTCTCCCCTAGGTACTCCTCATCAGGTGAGTGGGTTGATAATGTGTCGACCACGGCCATGAACTTCGTTGCTTGTAACAAACTCGGTAGAGCTGAGAAGAAGTACTTTTGTGGATCCGCATGGAATATGGCGTACTCAGGATCATTTTCATCCGGAATTAATCGACGCATCAGTGGTGGCCGGTTAGGGACATAGCCACCGTAGGAGTACTGGCCGAAGTTTAGAGCTGCATGTTGTGCAGATGCTAGCCAGATTATGGTAGTAAGAATTGATGTGAGGTCCTCTGGCGTGGCCAATGTGGGCCACCATTCTGCATGACGGAGTTCGGTATGGCCCACGTTGATGGACTCAGCATACCAGGCTTGGAGCTCCTTGTCATTACAGACTAGGGTCGAGTCTGGGTAGTAATGGTTGACATAAGAACGGACCCAATTTTCAATTGCAGACCATATCATTAGCCCATCAGTCGCATAGGGATAGTCCTCAATTAGTAGTTTTAGCCCGTGTGGTTGTGTCGGGTCTGGCACTGCCATTCCTCTGCATGAAAGAAAGGTGATGCTTTAGGACTTCACTAATGATCCAGAGTTGAAACAAAAAGAGCTACGAAGTATTGTGCAGACTTTAGTTACCTTCTAATGAGATCGGCTGGGAGGCCTTCCAAATCGAATCGCCAAAAATTCTTGTAGGCAGCAGCACTAATTTCCATGCAATAACGCCCGGGAGTGAAACAAGATTCAATTACACCATCTGCACTAATCAAGCTCTGTCGAGCCAATGCATTGATCTCCAATGTGTATCTCATGTGGGGATCCAAAAGCTTAAATATGGGATGCATTGCACTCAATTGCCTATGTGCTGCCAATATAAACGGTTCCATTGTTGCATGTGTGCGTAACCTGCATCGATCACAACCAATAATGATTTCTTAATATTAGATCATTAAGTAAGAAAAATACTTAACTCTAGCTAGTCATGGTCCATCTATAGATGGTGAAATTAGGGAATTTTCACGGACATACCAATGGTTGACAAGTTGATGGACACCGGCATCATTAGAGCAAACATGGGCTTTAGCCAGCTTCCACATCCAATCAGTGGTGGCATCTAATGGTGGGGTCACGACCCGCTTTGAACGAGAACTTGGAGCTGTTGTTGGGAGGCTTAGCTCTATGGCAATGGGTTTGAGAGTGCCCAAATCAGTCAAGAAAAATATGGAACGTGTGGCATATGCTTTACGGCCATCGAGCGAATTAATAACATCAAGAAATGGTAGGTAGATGTCATGGTAATCAATGATAAATAGCTTTTTTGCCTCCAAAGCCTGCAAGAGTAATGAAGAAAAGAAAAATCTGATGTCTGGTCGATGATAGAAAACAACGTACATAGTGAGGACCCCGATCAATTCAATTCCCTTTATGAGGTAGAAAATGTTACACAATGTATTGACTTTGGATGAAAATATATAAAGCGACTTAAATTGACATAATTTTACACTTTTTATGCACTCTACTTGGTGTGTACTACTGATCAATGAACTTTCTTATTCGACAGTATTTTCTAATGCATTTTAAAGTAAGTTTTACCTCTTTCACAGTCATCCCATTTAGATGCCCAACAATGTGTTCTTCTTTGAGAGCAGATTCTTGTGGTCCATAGATTTCAGGGTCAAGCTTGCTGACTGGTGGAAAATTATGAAGCCTTTCTATGTTCACGGGATTAACACCTGCTATTGCTTGGCGGCCAAATTCATCATCTCTCAGCCACGCAAATTTGTCCTCTGTGAGCAAGCAAGCAAGATGTAAATATTTTGCTATTGCATCCATGTTTATAACTATGCAAAGACACTTATCAAAATTTAGGTGCTAGTGGATTCAAAAGACAATAAAAGTACTATACTGGTAGCTTCTAGTATGTTAAATGATTTAGGCAGCCTACGGACCACGAAGGAAAAGTAGAAAATTGAAAGTGTACACATGTCATACCAGAATAATCAATAATTACCAACTAAAATCACTTAAAACTAACTACTATGTATTAATGGGAGTGTAAAGATTGGTCGCAAGTGAATTAACACGGTCTAATTTCAGCTATTATTATACAGAAAAAATTGAAGATTGAGAGGAGAAATGGGATTACTGACTTGAGATAATTTTTGGAATGTCATATTTGAGTAGACCCCCTTCTTGTATTTTGCTGACAGCTTTAGGCAATGTTATCTTCTTGAAGAGTTCATCCTGAAGTCCTAGTTTCAGAAGTAGGCCTTCACTGTAAAGGCTATCAATATCAGAAAACCCCTTGAAATCGTGGTTAGTAGCCGAGATGCTGGCCATTATCGATGGTATTAGGTTGTGAAGCACTGCCTTCAATCTCCCGGTTGAGAAAGCGTTCATTTTAGACTCCTCAAATTGCTCGTCTCTTGGCACATACATTGGCAATGGCTTCTCCACTCTGCTCTCAGCATTCATATCTGATACGCGTGAAATACACATTAATTTCTTCAACATACAAATAGAAATAATGTCAATTGGTGTATCGAGAATAGGACATAGCCTAACCAGTGTCAGTTGGAGGGCGTCCAGTGCGACATCGTCTAGGATATGGGATTTTTTCACATCCAAGTGTCGACCGAACAAAATCAATTCCCTTGTCAGGATTCCCTAGATCGTTATAGACATCGAAATCATATATTCTATCCGACAACTTTCGTTCTCCCAGGCCATCCCCCCTGAGATCTCTAAGCTCCCTTTCTCTTAGTGCTTTCAACCCTGCTGGTGTTTCATTGGGAAGATATGGCTGTTCAAAATAAAAACGTATATTAATTTACTTGGCACTCAAATAACGCAAAAGTTAATTGGTTGTCAGCCAGCATGGTGCCTTTTTCATCATGTGGAATAACTTGTAATGCTCAAACCACCACTTGGGGAATCAGACCAAAGATTCTACTTTATCAAGAAAAGGCTATAAAAGATTATCTTTAACTTCCTTGCGTTCTAAAGATGAACTTTAGCCAGAAAATTCCAAATAGAAATAAAATAATCAATCAGACAAATCCTAAGCCCAACTAGAATACTTTCTGACTATAAAGAAAAGAAAATGAGAAGTTATTCAAAATTGGAAGTTGGTGAACTTCCCAGTTCCCATGCATAAAGTTAATTAAAAAAAAAAAAAATTGTCTTTTTTGAAATGCAAACATTTACATTCAAATAAAATTTTTATTAATGAAATGATTTTGAAAATTCATAAATGGATGCCAGAAATGCTCCAATTCAGCAATAGTTCAGCTGCAGCATAATTCTACCTTAGTTGTTAGACAAAGAAATGTCTATAGTCTTAAATGGACATTTGACAGGAGTTTAATGTGTCAAATCTTGAATTGCTGGCAAATGGAAAATCAAACTAATTAAAAAATAATAATACCTGATTTGAGAAGAATATTCTCTTTCCTGGATGGTGTTTCCTAGACTGAACCCATGAATTGCAGGAAAAATGAACTGGACCACATGCCAAACCTTCAATGGTAATACTCTCCAAGAAAAACTCTTGCTGGTGCTTATTGATCACAGTGATTGCCCCTGGGATCCCAAAATTTGAATCCACCATAAATTCTGCAATGTAATTAACTCTTTCGGTTTTAAGGTTTGATTTTTTTGACCAGTCCTTTAACACAGCTTGATTACTTTTCTTCGGACCCTTGGTTTCTTAAAAATAAGAGGAAAAAAATTTATAAGTTTTCAGTAAAAATTCACAAAATATCTTAAAAATTACAGCAGTAGAAAATGACTTACTCGGATCAATATCCGTGCTAACAAGTTCTAACACAACATTTCTCCCAATTTTGTCAGTCAAAGCATCCAAATGCTTCGCTATAGTCTCCTTCAAATCTTCCTTGTGCTTGTTTTTTACAGTAACAACTGCTCTGACCTTGAATTTCACTGCTTTTTCAGGCACCACTTTTACCAAATCCAAATTCTCACTTATTGCTGCCACAAGATTAGGAACCCTTGATGCTCTATTCACTTGAATTCTCTTTCTCTGGGCAGGAACCAGAACCGTATTAAAACAGAACTGGTTGTGCTTTCGATTTGCAAGAAAATCTGATGAGCCAAGAAATGAAGATTTCTCCATTAAAGAACAGCCCATGATTTCTCTAGCCAGTGCCATCTTTGATTCTTGATTTCACTTGGTGGGTTCTTGAATTTATCTTTTCTTTGATAAAAAACAGTAGGCGTTTTCGTTTGAAGAGACTAAAGTGGATATGGAATTGAGAGGCTGATCATGAACGGGGGAAAATGGGGGGGGGTATATAAAGAGAATTATGACAAAAATTATGACCTCACCGGCCACAAAGTCACTTAATTGTTATATAATTTATCATTTAAAATAATGAGATAGTCGTGCTATATATTTTAACATCAAAATTTCTACGGCTGCCGCGTCAAAACGAGTTTTAAAGTTTCCAACATAAGAACGCGGTGTGGGAAGCTAAACAGAAAGTGCTACTTCGAAGGTGATTCTTTTGCAGTTAGTGAGTGGACCTATATGTCCTTTTCTTTAACAAGAATGGCAATCAAGTCCTAGTGCATTAAAAAGTATGGAGGAATGATTATTCTTTTTGAATCAAACTGTTCATTTTTATATTGTTTATCACTTCTGCACGTACAAGTGATCAACACACTGTCTCAAATCATTCCTTGTGTCCGTCGAGCAAGTACGGAGGCAGATATTTTGAATAAGAGGCACAGTCAAACTT
Organism: Osmanthus fragrans; assembly: GCA_019395295.1. Classification (NCBI taxonomy): domain Eukaryota; kingdom Viridiplantae; phylum Streptophyta; class Magnoliopsida; order Lamiales; family Oleaceae; genus Osmanthus; species Osmanthus fragrans. The sequence continues at coordinate 5,404,466 of CM033354.1, read as the reverse complement.
TATACAAATCGAATACTATGTTCTTGATGTTTGAATATTCATATTTGGTACAAGAAAAAGCAAATTTATATTTAAAAATTATTTCTTCATTAATTTTTCACTCATCAGCTCATCATAAGAAAATGCATATTTACATTTAAAGAATTTATAGTTTATTTAATAGAAACAATCAATTCAAGTAATCGAAAGAAAAAACACATAACCAATATTCAATACTAATAATCAATCAAATAAACACAATTCGTTATATATATATATATATATATATATATATATATATATATAAGTCAAATTGAACATAATCATTTTAGACACATTTTATATACAATTTAATCGGAGAAAATGCAAATTTAGATTTTAATTAATTGAGAATTTGATTGGAAAGTGAAAATTTATAGTAAATGTGATAATTTGTAGAAAAGTTATAGACGAATTTCAAAAAACATAGAAAGGTCAAGGTTTTGGTAAAAATGTGTAAGGGAGAGAGTCGCAAGAAAAGAGAAAAATTCAGATTTATTGTGATTTTGTCCTTGTTTGGTGGAGATTAAAAATATATTTTTAGTAAATTTTGATAAAAGTTGAAAAATTGTGAATCCCATGAAATATGTTATTAAAATTAATTATTAATTTTGACTTAAACTAAAATTTAGATTTCAATCGATATCAAACAAGATTTTTTAAAATAAAAATCAATCCAAAAGTTGGGGCGTTACGTGAACCCGCAGGACCAACCCCGTGTCTGCCAGTGCCATCAAGTTTGTGAAAATCATGCGGCGTGGCAAGATTTTTTGTCCATCTTGTTGTTAAGAGATCAAGTTATATTTATATACATCTGTATGTATTTGGATATGTGACACTAAGAATGCTTCAGAATGTCCAGCTTTCACAGAGGTGGAACGATGGTCGTGGACGCTCCAACATTCAAGTCAAAATCAGAAGTTTTGATGAACAGACAAATCAACCGAGTATACATCAAAGTGAGAATAAACAATATATATATATAAAGAATGTGAAGTGATAGTTGAGACATCAATGTGTTGCGGAGTCGCTAGTAGAACTTGATGATTGTTGTGTAATTGGTTCAACATATGTAACTTTGAGCCAACTCGAATCCTTAAAAAGAGAGTACTTATTGCTTAGTTAACCATTGTGGACCTCATCTCACTAGGTTAATGAAATTTATCAACACTACATCATTACTCAATAATTGAACTTGAAATAAATATTGCTGGTGAGGCCATTAAACTTTACAACTATATCTCCCAAAAAATGGAAAAGTAGCCCTCATAGTACATTTTTCTAAATTTTCCTTGGCGAGAGGCAACCTAGTTGACTTGTACATTGCTATTGTCCTTAGCATTGGGGGATGATTTTGTTGGAAATGTACAAATAAAAGTTTTAAGATGTGTAGGCATGGCAATCTATTTGTTGTTTGGTTAAGTTTATAATTGCTTATAATTTAATCAATCTTTATTTTTATTTCTAGATTTCAAAAGATCCAAATATATCGTAAGAATCACATATTATATACACTTAAAAGTATTACCAAACAAGCGCGGCAATGTGATCCATGGTGATAGGATGTCCATCCATATATGGCTGTACAACTGAGGGACACAATTAAGGGCCTTTCCTTCAATTCACTTTTTATTTTTGGTATGTAGTCTAAATAGGTACTTCCTTACAAAATGCATTTATTCTCTCTTTGAATTAGAGACTTGTGCTGAGCATTGAAAATTATGTATTTTGTAATTTGCCATAACAGTTTATCTCTTTACAAGAGAGTAAAAGAGTATTGTAAGTTTGAAACAATTACATTCATTAATATACATATGTTTTTGCTCTAACAAAAAAAGGAATGTGAAAAACAAGGAAATGATGTTGAAAGATGGTTGGATTTTAGCATAATTTTGAGTGGGGTCCACTTCTTAATTGTGGAAGATTAAAGTAGATTTGTGATCTTCTCTGTAAAAAAAAATAGAAATTGTATATTCACAAGCTAACAATAATGCTTGAGAAATTAAAACTCAAAGTACACCGAGTTTCTTTTGCCTGCTTAGGGTTCGTAGAACTTCTCGAGTTCTTGGCGATAGTGCTACGACAAGGTTCAGTTCGTTAGAGTAGAAGCTTGGTGCTTAACTTTCTACTGATGCTGCTATTGTATTTTGAGAGACAGATGTTCAAATAAACTTCAAGCATCTATGATAACGGGACAAATATGTTTTAAGGACGTTGTGTCACATGCTTTGATTTGTTAACTCTGTTTCTATTCATAATCTTTGCCAGTAATTTTGTTTCCGTTAATAATTTCTTTCTATTTGCACAATAAATATATATATATATATATATATATATATATAAAAAAAATGGTACGCAACTACGCATCACAAGAAAATGAGTATTGACAAGGGAAGTAAGTGACAAAAAGGAAAAGAAAAAAGAAGAGGAGACAAAGGGCAGAAATTTGTCATCGAAAGAAATTAAAAAAGATTTTTTAAAACTCACAATGCAACTAGTAAAATTCTCCGCGCACAGGGAAGAATAGTGCATGAATTTAGACATTCACACACACGAATATGAATTAAGAATAACAAATGGCAGCCATGGTTGAAGGGAAAAAGGGTGAGATAAAGTAAAAAAGGTGAAAAAGAAAATAGAGAAAAATGAAAAAGGCGAGAAAAATAAGTATGTTCATTGTATCTGTTCATTTTGTGTAGAGAAAAATTGAGAGAGTGATGACGAAAATTTGTAATTGAAGTTGAATGATAAAATTGGTTCTCCTCTAAGCAAGTTTATTTTCGCTCATTCACTTATTTTTCTTTTTCGTCATATTCGTTATCTTGTTGGGATGATTTTTTCCGACAAGGCACATATCACATGTGAATTGTTTTAGGCGTGGATATTGTGTATATCATTTCTTGAGTGATTTTGAGGATAGTGGATGAAATTTTTATAATTGTGTCATGTTAGCTAAAAATCCCTTTGAACTTGAAAATGACTACCATCTCGAGTCTTGGACCACAGCCAAGAGTTAGGCAGCTTCCAAGTCCTGTCAACGATGGATCACTAAGAGACTCCAATTCAACTACTATTTCCTTTAGTATACCTAATTCTTCGAAGAATTTTCTCGATCATGAAAATTATCCTAGAATATTCAACTTTTGGATAGCCTTCACATTATTTTAGAATTATGAGTGCGTTTGGCAATTGAATTGATTAAAAATTATCATTCAATATTTGGTAATACAGAATTAAGAGTACCTTAAATCAGCTTTCTGAAAAGTTCTTTTAACAGAGCAAAGTATTTTTAGAAAATTATCTTAATGCATTCAGAAGCAATTTTTGACTTTTCAAAAGCATTTTAAATAGAGCCCTGTGTCATCTGGCTAACATTTATTATTTATATCCGATCAAATTATATTCATCCATCTAGACATGCCAAGATTTTTTTTTTCCCCGATTTAACACAAATTTGATGTCTTTTTCCCTTTTTAGAGTTTCTAGAAAATGTAAATTGACAAGATATCAAGAAATTTACGTCACGTTAAATCAATATTCTTCTTTCTTCCCCAATTTTAATTCTAGTTTTCACTTATATTAATCAACTTTCTCCTGTTATTAGTCATCAAACAATGAAAAGAGGCATTGAATTGCATAGACGCCTCCGAGGAAAAAAAGTCCTACACGAGGAAAATGCAACAACGACGTGTGATGAGACGTGTACTATGATTTTTCTTTAAATAGTTTGAATTATTTATATATATTTTTTTAAAATTAATATTTGCATGCATTTTTTGCACAAAAGAAATATCTTGGTTTTTTTTAATTAACTATATGTAACGTTAAATCACCTTTTTTTTTATTTAACTAAATAGGTTAATAAAAATTTAAATCAAGTTTAACAATTAATTCTAAAAATATGTTTCATAGAACTCACAATTTTGTTAAAAATTTATTTTTAGCTAAATCAAAATAATCATAGTGCAAGTACAAGACAAAGTATAGTAACAATACATCTCAATCATGTGGAATAATGCTATGTATGTGACTAGGACTGCAAGTAAAAATCGTCAAACCAAAAAATCAAATTGAAACCGTATTTTAGAAATCGTCGATTTTGTGTCACGTAGAGTCGTCAACGAAATGATTTTGAACCGAATCAAACCAGTCAAAAACGATTTGATTTAGGTTTGAAAATTTTAATTGCGGTTTAAAATTAAATCAGACTGGCGAAAAAGTATATAAAAAAAATATTTGGTTGAAAATTCATTCAAATATGTAAAATTCAATAGTTTTGTCATTTGTGAGTATTTTTGTCAATTTCTATTTTCTACTACATATATATTATTATTACCCAATAATCCTAATTTATATCTAATAATCTCAAGACTAACATAATCTATCAAAAGTCATTTTCCTCTTCGAAATTCATATCAACTCTAACCGACACTCAACATAGCCTTGAGCCATGGCACCACACATGCACACACACTTCTTTTTCAGATTTTTCCAGTATCTTCAAAGTTGAATTGAAGTCCATTATACCAAATCAAAGACAAAGAGATCCTGGGCCTTTAATGATAATATTTGCTACGAATAAAGTTTCAGATCAATAATCTTTTTGGAGCAAACTGAGGTAAGAAATCTGAAATTAAATGTGTTTCATGTTTCTCTCAATTTTGATAATATAAAGCATAAACTTTGATATTTTTTAAGCACATTAACTGTTTGACACATTTAAATAATTTTCTAGTAATCATTTGTTGTACAGAATCACAAATATAGATCATATTGACATTTCTTAAGAAGAAAATTATCTTGAGCCAAATGTAGCTATTGATAGTGTAGAAGTTGATCAACATGCAGATTTTACTAAAGAAAAAAAGGAGCTAAAAGATTTGATGTTTGGAATCATTTTAAACTACATAATGAAAAGGCAAAGTATATTTACTGTGGGCAACTTTATAAGTATGGCAACAATAATGCAGGACTAGTACATTGCGAAATTATATTGAGTGCTTATATAAGAAATATCCATATATGGTTCCAGAGAGAAAGCAAAAGATTAGTAATTGTTATGTTTAGATATTATAAATAATTGTTTTATTATTGTGGTTATTTAGGGTATATTTGATAAGACTTTTATTTTTGTTTCTACCTCTTGTAGAAGATATTTATGAAAAAAAAAAATGTTAATTACTTTGAAATTAATTTTTAGAAGAACTTTCTCTTTTGAAGATCTTTTAGACGAAATTGCATTGAACCTGTATTTTCTAGAAATTCTTCAAATTAAAAAAAAATACTTTTATAAAATTAGTCAAATGAATTCAAAAATTCCTTTTCACTTTCTAAAAATCATGCCAAACGAATACTTAATACCACATAAGATGGCATTTAGCATCAATGATTCAATGATATTATATAGCATTGCTCATACTATCCACCTTATTTTGTCCATCCAACTACTATTCAAATTAACACTATCCACATCAACGTTGTCCACCTTAAAACAGTATAGCACCAATTGCACCTGTAAAGTATATATACTATATACATTTTTTATTCTATTTTAGTTCAAAGAATAGTTTGCATACAATACTTCATATACTATGCTTTTTGTAAAAGGTTTCTTTATGCACTATACCGTCAGAATTATAGTTTAAAAAAGCTTGCCCTCCGGGGTATAGTTCAGTGGTACAAAGAACATGAATGAAGTAGTCTCAACTGAACTGACAGTCGTAGTGTGAGGGTTCGATTCTTGTCTCTTACAAAGTATGAAATTGGACTCTTTGTAGATACCAGTATATCAACTCTTGTACCCTGACATGTTGAGACACATTTCGTGATTTATTTTCTCCACAATGCTCTAGGGGCGAGACGGTGAGAACTCTCAAAATTGGGGTTCAATTTTTTTTTTTTTTTTATATATATATATATAGTTTAAAAAAGCACTCTCAATGACAGAGCAAACTCAAATCCCTTACAAAAGGGTGTCAGAGAAGATAAAAGTCATGTTACGCTCGGACCTTGTTGCACCACGAGGTACTGTCAACAAATTGAATTGTTCGGAAATGTAGCCTTAGTCGAATATTGAATTCCATCCATGTTTGAACGAAGTTAGTGGACTAGCCTATTATGTTACACACATGTTAACGCTTCACATCATTGTACCACTTTATAGGCACACTTAACACATCCTATTGCCTATATTTGTAGAGATTTTTAATCTCTTTATGAAAATAATGTGATTTCTGTAAAATAAATTTAAGAGGGGGCGGGGGAGGGGGGAGAGAGAGAGAGAGAGGAACCGTCAATTCTCTGTTTTTTAGCCCTCTTACAATTTCTTTTTGTGAAATACCGTCCAAAAATTAAAGGGATAGATATATCTTGCAGGAAAACCACTATATTAAAAGAAAAAGGCTGAATGTACACTTACTTTGACAGTGTAGACATAGACGTGAGGCTTGCGAATGTACGCTTACTTTGACAGTGTAGACATAGACGTGAGGCCTGCGATTACTTTAATCGCAGGCCCCGCCATTGTGTGTGTCTACACTGTCAAAAAAACTGTACATGAAGTATGTTTAATATTAAAATTTCAAAGAAAGAAAGTTTTTTTCTTTTTCTTTTTTTAATTTTACAAGATCATACGAAAATCCAAACTAAATAAATTGCATTAAATCTTAAATTGGCCTTTAATCCAGGCTCTATGGTTAATAAAATAACTTGCAATGTCTTTTTCTTTTCTTTTTATAAACTACGACCATGGAATAATTCAATTATTTGAAGTTTGACCCACATTTCTTGCTCTTTTGGTATTGACTGTCGAACGTTGATAAGTAGAAAATTCAAAATGCGTAAAGAATAAGAGACACATTTTGTCAACTTTTTTAATGATAAGAACTTTGTGCTGCTTTCTCTGCGACACGGTTTATTTGATTAAGTCCATTTGCCACGAATGATTCCTAATTTTTCCCACAAAACGTTGTTTTCAATATACTCATTTTAATAAGCCACAGTTTGATGGCATTATTTTGATAAAATTGAGTTTTGAATAATGATTTTTTGAAAAATGTGTGATAAAAAAGTATGAAATTTTTTGGGTTTACGTGCAAAATATTTTATTATGTAAATGAGTATGAGAACAAATTTTTTTTAAAATAATGATTGTCAAACAGAGACTAAATATACGAATGTGACGCAGGCTCGTGAGAGAATTCTTCAACGATAACATTCAAGTTAATAAATATATTTTATTTCTAAATTTTGTATTCCACATAGCTATTTTTCATATTGGGCGAATCTTGGGTGGGCAGGATGAGATTGAGCATAACCACCCCCAAAGAATAATTAGAGAAAATCTTGCAATTGATTCATTTTATCGAGTTAATTTTGAATTACGATTCTCTAATCCTAGTATCGTTTTGAAGTACTCAGGTCGTACTTCATAACGTATATTTCAATTTGCAAAACCTCTAAACAATGAGATCGCAATAGAAAGATAAAAAAAAAAAAAAAATGGTTGTGCGAAATAAACTTAATATATCTATTTACTAGACATCGCCACCTTTTGCTTATTTTTTGTCTATATTTTTCGATTATTCGATAGATAGTTTTGAAGAACTTATGATCAATTATTCAACTCATATATTGAAGTGATAAAGTGAAACATCATAATCTAGTAGACTTAAAATAACTAGTCAAAGTTTGCTATTAAAATGGATTTAAGAATTCTATTTCATTCCACTTTAATAAAATTCTATTCGACGTCAATTGAGACTCATCTAATTTAAATAACTGAGAGTTGTCTAATGAATTCAGTTTAAAAATAAAAAATTTCCATTCCCCCTTGCTGTTAATAAAATATTATCCGATAAAATTAGATTGATATATTAACGATCTATAAAAAAATGTATTTCAAACACAAAAATTAAGAAGTTGACGATTTTTAAAAGCTTGCAAAAATATAATTCCTCGTTTGACAAATTTATAAATGGTTTATAAATAAATATACTATTAGCAAGGTTCTAAATAGCGTAATGCGCGACGATGCGTGAAGGCCAAGCTAAGGGCTAGACGAGATTATGCGAGGTTAATGCGTAAAAAGACATTTTTTTTATTTTAATTTTTAATCAATCAAAAAATTATTTAATAATAAAAAATAAATAAACAAAAATTGTAATAAAAAAAATTTAAAATAAATAAATTAGGCGCGCCTTATCGGTCAACGTGAGATATTACGCGCCAAGTAAAGTCGCTTGGCACTACAGGCAGGCTACGTGCCAAGGCATACCAAGTTTTGATGCGTTATTTAGAACACTGACTAGTAGAGGCTCGTTTAATGAGTAATTGAAATTATTGTTTTTACTTTAATTGAATTCATTAATCAATTTGTAAATTGCATCGAAAGGAGGCTAAATGAGAACACAAACATAAAAAGGTTAGTCAAATGACAATAGGAACTGTAGACTAAATGAGCTTTGACTTGGCATCGTCCAATAGTATCTATTAAAGGTTGACATCTCTCAACAACCATCCAATGACCAAAAGGAAGAATGGAGCATGTAAAGGGCTTCTCCTTTTTGCGTGTGGAAGCAAATTTGGCTTTGGAACAACCAAACTGCAAGTTGATCACGTTTGGTCAACTTGTGAGACCTATATCTTCAATGGTTTCCAGTAATAACCATTTTCCGGTGAGAATCAGAAACTCTAATTTTATGAGATTCGTCTTAACGTAATACTATATCATACTTTATTGCGATAATATTCACTAAAAATAAATAAAGAAATAAAAAGGTTTATGAGAGAAATTTTACACATCCTAAGGTTAACTCCTTATTTATAATGACTTCATATAACTGCAATAATTAAGAGTGTGTTTGATGTTGATTTTAATGAAAATAGAATTTTTGGAATAGTGATTAATGGAAGAATGTGTGGTGGAAAAATGATGAAAAATTTTAAATTTGTGTGTAATATTATTTTATTTGAAAAATATGTTGTTGAAATGAATAAAGAGAAAAAAATGAGAATAAGAATGGGGGCCAAACGGACCCTAAATTTCTTACCTTAAAATTTTCCGTGTCCTCAAATTCTCGTAAAGAAACATGCAATTTCCTGGCACACTTGACAATTTAAAGGAGAAGAAAATTATGTTGGAGTGCGTTTGTTTATCAATATTTTTCATGAAAAATATCTTTTTTTTCAATCAAATTTCAACTTGTGTACTGTTTGATTGATATTTTTTTTTCCATGAAAAATATTTTCCTACTTTTAATCACATGATCATATTTCCTTCAAAACAAGGAAAATATTTTCTTTAAGGTAAGCAGGTTTTTATATTCCAGATAATTCACTCTCTCTTACTCTCTCATCTACCCACTCTCTCTCTCTCTCTCTCTCATCTACATACCAATAAAAAAATGGACAAGTATAACATTTTCTATGTTGAAAATAAAATCAATCAAACGCGTTTAATTGACAATTTCCATGCAAATAATTTTTAGGCAATTCAATCACCTGAAATTTATTTTCTTTCCATGTAAATTTCATATTTGCAATCAAATACACCCTTAGTGTTACAGTGAGATCAGAGAATTGAAATAACCTTAAAATGTGACTAAACTGCTTTGATAAGAATCGAAGGAAAGGCCTATGATAGAAATGGCAAAGGATTTCTCCAAAAGTATTCTATGATGGTATGACTGTATTCTACTCATGTTTTTCATTAGAGAACGATAAGATTCTTTGAGCTTTTTAAGTAAACGAAAGTACTTGAGTTTCATCATTGCAGCTTTACTCACCTAAAAAGTCTCACAAATAGGATAAGAAATTGGACTTAAATCTCACAAAAACGTATTTAGTAGGTTAAAGTAGTTTGACTCTTTTGTATTTTCACTTTAAACTTGTTTATTACAAGTAAAACCTGCCATAATATTTAAGAATGCAAGTGAAAAGATAAATCAAACTGCTGAAATATTTTTTAATTCCTTTTTGCTTTTCGTGTCAAACTCTCTCTCCTAATACGGATTGGGCAGTCCAATAGGCCAGGAGTCCATTTAGACCATTTGCTTTACCTTTAAGCCCAGCCTCATTCCAATAATCCATCAAAAAATCGGGAAGAATTCACAAAGCATGTATTAAGAATGCATAGTTCAAGTTTTAAGTTTAATTAATGCAAAAATCAGGGTTTTACCTAATTAATTAAAAATATTTATTAATAAAATAAAATAAGGTCACAATTATACAAATAATGGTCACATGTACATAATTATATATCACAATTTAACTATTAGTCACATATTTTAAAATTAATTGGTCACAAATTATTTCGAGATCACAAATCAAAAAATTTATAAGTCACAGATTATTTCGATGTCACAAATTAAAAAATTTATAGGTCACAATTTATCTCATTAGTCACAAATCAAAAAAATTGTAGGTTACATTTTATTTGTTGGTCACAATTTTCATATTTATTGATCACGGGTTATTATTTTTAGTCACAGATTAATTTTTTATTGGTCACAGATTATTATTTTTAGTCACAAATTATCCTCCTATATGGTCACAGCCCGATCTCGATCTCGACTCACCACCAATACTTGGTCACAAATCATCGTCCCGCAACCACTGCCTACACCACTACCACCAACAAACATTCCAACCCCATGCCGTCCCACCTACCACCACCACAGCTGCCATTCGAGAAGAAGTCGGTAACTGGGAGTGCAACTTTGACCATTAGTAAGGTCAAGCTCCTCGATGGACTTTCCTAAGTACTTCGAACCGAATCTGTCCTTTTCTTTACTTCCATCCACTTCACGCTTTTGTTCTCTGTCTTTAACCTCTATTTTGAAGGCTTTCGAAGAATGTCCTTCACTCCACCTATTTGGTAAAATTCTACAAACGTACGAGATTGTTAACAAGTAATACATAATGAGTTACGTGTATCGTCCCTCGATAAATAAATGCTAACTATAGTATACTAATTATTATCAAATTCGATTTACGTGACCCAAAAGAGTTTGTTTGTTGTTTGTAATTATTCTAATTTAAGCTATGACTACGTAAAGATATGTGTTTTTATCAAACTATGAGATGAATGTATTCAATTTTTCCTATTCTCAATTTATATACTTTAGTGTTCTTCAAGTGTTCATGACAAATGACAATCCTCTAGTGTTTAACCGTCTTTTCCATGATAGGTTAAACATATCCTAAGCACGATCCGATTGTATTCCTAGTTCGAATTCATTTGTAAATGAATGTATTCAATTAGACAATTATAAACCTTGATTGCACACACCACAAATGTTATTTTTTAACACATGTTGCCCATGTGTCAAATATGTAGTATTATAATATATTGTGAGTATCTTAACACTAAAATAAGCATTAAATTGTCTAAATAGTGATTAAGTATTCAAACAATGAAATAAGCCTGCATAATTGATCCAGAACACAATAATTCACTAAACTACAATTTTTGAATTAAAAATAGCTTTCAATAGCTTTCACTATTCATCCAATATAAAAGGAAGTTAAACCTAGCATTATTGCATTCAAATTATAAAAAAAGATATGAAAATGCATTATCCGAAATAAAGAACTAGATGAAAAACTCAAAAATCAATTTCTTGCACTTCAATCTTCAATCCGAGCTTCATATGTCCAAATCTTCTTGTAAAATATTTTCTCGTCTCTCGTCTATAATAAAAAACTGTCCTCTATGTTTTGGACACCCTCTAAGTTAAAAAGATGTTGGAGACTCATACCATAAAGTGTCTAATGGTTGAAATTGCATGGTGTATCCATGGCAACTTTAGTCCTCGAGGTGCACTATGTGATCACAGTCTTGCACACCATGTGATTACATGGTCTTTTTTAACTATGCACTTTGGTCCACTTTTATTTCGTTTCAGTAATTTTGCCTTCTTTTCTCGTCCAATTAACCATTATCACTCTCAAATCTTCGTCTTGAGGTTTGACACAGCTTTTGAGTTATTGCATTTTGATCTTTGAACTTTGAATTTATTGCTATTTAGCCCTTTCTGTTCGTTTTCTCCAATACCATCATATTCATCGATGTTAATTTACATAAAATTAAGCCATATTTCACTAAAATCATCAAAGAATATTCCAACTTAACGGTTTAAATAAGTGTACAAAATACACTTATGACCACAATTGACAAAAAATTATCATTTGATGGCTATACCATTATTGATCTTCCATGTACTAATTAGGCAACGCCCCAAAAATTAGGAGTGGGCATTTTTCCCCTGAATTGTTTAGAACCGGCCGGTTCAGTTCCGAATCTTCTAAAAAAAGTTTGATTTTGGGACATATTATTGAGAATCGGCCTGTTTTGGCCCGGTTCTCGGTTCCACTATGGAAACCAATAGTTCTCGTGGATTTTTTTTTTTTTTTTTCGTTTTGGTAAAATATATGTCCCTTATATGTCGGTTTCTTTCATTTTAGACTCAGTTTCCTTATTCTCTTTAATTCTTTCCTTCTCTAATTATAATTGTTTGATTAATTAATTATTTCCTTCTCAAGCCAGATTAGATTATTGAGTAAATATATACCTAAAAAAATTTATTTATACTATAGCTCAATTTTAGAAAAAAATCAAAATTTCTTGTTTCTCCAAAGTCGATCGGCCTTCAACATTTGAAGATTATTGAAGATAATCTAGTAATTTTGTACTTGCAATTCCTGTTTGTACAATTGCTTCAAAGTCAACAGTTATTACTGGAGGGTGTGTATTTCATTCATTTAGAATTCCTCAACACCTAAAACAATTGAGACTTTAATTTGTACACAAAACTAGCTACGTGCTACACTTTTGGGAGACCGACTATATGGAGTGGGTATTGTAGAGACAAAGTTTCATGAAGAATTGATTCAATTGGTAATTAGAATATCATTTTTTCTTCAAGCTTATTAGATTGTATATTTGATTTTATTTATGCTTCTTTTAATTGAGATTTTGTAATTTTCAATGTAATGTAGAGCTTGTTAAGAAACATACTCACATGAAGAATGATTCAATGGTTGTGGAACTTGAGTGGTGATTTAAATGTAAGTATGGTCATAATCATATTAAATATGTAATTTGCCACATGTTTGTTATATTTTAATTTTAACCTTGTGACGTAGAATCAATGGATTGAAAAGGTCTTAAGTTCAATTTTTTTTTTTTTTTTTTTATGGTAGATTGTTAATTTTTTATTGCAATATGGAATTCAAACATTTAATTGTTGATTTATTGTTTGGAATTTAGACCCATGTTACATTATTCACTTGGAAACTTGCAATTTGAAAGCATTTTTAGTGAAAATTTGTTACTTCAAGGTACTTAATGGAAATTTTTGTTTAATGGAAGTTTGTTTAATCGTTGGAGTACTATACATTTTATATAAGTTGATGATTGCTTGATTATAGTAACTTATATTATTTGAATATTGTTTTTAAATTTGTGTACTTATTTTTTCTTTTAATTTTTGTATAATATGTTCAGCTCTTTTATATTTTGTTTAAAGTGTTGCATTGGTAGCATCTTTTAATTTTTTTTATTAGTGAATATTATGTTTTGACATTTTCAATGCAAAGAAAGGGACCGAACCGAATAGGAACCAGTTGGTTCGGTTCCATAGTTAGTTGCGGAACCAATGGTTCCATCTATAAAATTTTCATTGGTATTCGGTTCGAATTGAACTGAACCATTGGTATCCGGAAGATGTGTTTGGAACCTGATCGAATTGGACCGCGCCCACTCCTACTGAAAATGATAAATCCACACACCTGCCGGAAACTGCTTGGATTTATTTGCAAATAAATGCAAACAGACATTAATAAATCCCCTGTTTCTTCAATAATTGGCCAATAGTTTATTCATGTTCGAGTCCAATCAACTCAAGATGCAGACATTAGCCTATCAGCATCGAATCTGAATATGAATCTCAATTATTGGTAGCATCCATTTTTACAATTTGCAATATGCACAGAATTGAATAGAAAAATCCATCTAATTAACAAACAAAACAGAGATTATGTGGAAGAAATTTCCATTTCCATTTCTGAACTTGATCTGTTTACACTTGATGATGATACATCGATCAAAATTATTTTTCTTCCTTCGTTTATTGTTAGAATTTACCATCTGGCTGGCTATTCACATTCTTCATCCATTCCAAAACAAACCGATGCATCGACGACCGACAGACTCGGAATACAGCTCTCCGATCGAGTCAACCCGTCGAGTTTCATGTCAACATTCTTCGTGGGACTACTTGGCATCGACCTTATCAACTTGGGACTCTCCAAACTCTTTCTCAATACCTGTCTCATAGCAGTAATCAAATGCCGGGTTGGGTCCTTCGGTGGCCCAGCGAACCTAAACTTGTTGCAGAAGCTGAAATGGCGAGCCATAGCCTCATCTGGGCTTATCAATTTTTGCTTTTCGCAACGTAAAACTTCATCGTTCACTGCCTCTGCGCATAGCCCACAAATCCATTTTCCTTTGTAACGCTCGCGCACTGTCTCTATATAAGACACGGTGCATTCCTCTGTCAATCCACAGCACTCGCATTCAACAAAATCAACCTCATTTTGCCCTGTAATTTTCGAATCATCACCGATGACACTCGTCGACATGCCTGAAAAAGAACAAATTCACACAAACATGATGAATCCAAATATGGGTTTTGCAAAAAACAGAATTTTATCAAAAACTAACCTGATCAAAAGAGAAAAGTGAAATTTGGGTTTGTTTTCTTATCTTTCCTTTTCCCACTTGCCGACCTTGGCTTCCTCAGGGACGACGAACGTGTGCATGAAAGACATTTCAGAAAATTGGAATTAATGATTTGGCTTAGAAAGAAAATATGGATGACTCAATCAAAACCAGTACATCAAATCAAATCAATTTTAATGGACTCATGGTGTGAATTGGGTTTAAAGCGGTGGAGTACACGTCAACAGAGAATTTCTAGCCGTGTGTATATTATTGGATTTGCGAATATTATAAAGAAATGTGTTGCTTTCTTGATGCCGTATCAACCAATAGTTTTATGACACGAGTACGAATCCTACGTGTTGTTTTCATTTTTCCAGCTAGAGTATCCAATTGTGAAATTAAACTACTCAAAATATTCTGCTCATTTTTTAAAACAACATTCTATTAATCTAAAACAATTAATTCTCTTTATCAAAATAAAAAGAGTCAATAAGATATAATCTTAATTTTATATACGGGGTGTCCTCAACTGATTTAAAATATTTTAAATTTTAATCAATTTGGTGAATTTTAATAGAAATAATTTGATGCTGGGTAGGTTTCTTTCACATTTTCATTACGTAGTATACAGTTCACAATTGTGAAAGGGACTTTGGAGTTTGAAGAAGGAAAGAGAGAAGGAGTCCTTGACCCGCAATAGATAAAAAATGAATTTTTCAATCGTACAATTTGAGCTCCTAGAAAATGACACTCTTGAGATGGCCCCCCTTCTTCCATACTGAAACTCCCTGGAATAGCAAACACGAGATGATCAATGCCTTCAATGGGGTTTCCAAAGCCTGGGCAAGTAATTATCCAAGCATGATATATGTCAAAATCATGTTAAGAGAAAGAAAAATGGTGTCTTTTCTTATGCTCGAAGTCAGAATTTTGTGATTAAGCACTGTTTCCCTAAGTTTAAAAGAAATTTTAATAATTTGTTTGAACCCATTTTTTAGAAAAATAAATTTTGTAATAGTAATTTTTTGGGAGGAAATTCTGAATTTATGTGTAAAGTTTCTCCGGCTGGCTATGATCTCCATAATTGAAAATAATGCTGTCACTCTTCATCGGAAGCTATTATATCCAAATTGTTCAAAAAAGTGTCAAAGTTCGTAAAATTGTAAAATTTTGTAAAGATACAGAAAATCGAAAATTCAAGAACACAAGAATTGTTTTGTCCTGAAAGGGCCTAGATGTTCGATATTAAAACCTAATCACCTGTTGAGAATCTGTCAAGAGATATTGCTCTAAATCTACTAATATCAATCAAAAAGCAGTACAAAATGTATGAAGAAATCGAAGATTTTCTTCAAGTTTTCTCTGGTCTCTCTATTTACAATCGATAATCAAAACGCTCATAATCTCACAAAGATTACACAAAGTAATTACCGCTCTTATTAAAAGAATAGAGATTAAATATAAATATCACAGTTACAGATTTCAGAGAAAACCCTATCTCACACAGAGAAAATGAAGACCCACACTCTCCCCCCCCCCCTCCCTCCCCCCAAAAATGAAGAAGACGAAAGACCCAAATATAAATATCAATCCATACCAACAGGCGTTATCCAGGGTCAAGAGTAAGCCACGTGGACGGTAGATCACAACCCATTTAAAAGGAGGCAAAGTATCCCTTTATAAAACACATTTTTACCAGATGGGCTCTAACCCGATTTTAGAAAATAGTCAATCAGAAGCTAGTGTCACATTGTTACGCCAGAGCTATCTATGCCCCTTGCTTACATTTTTAAGCCAAATCTACCCAACGTCGAGTCCATCCCTATTCCCAAATCAGTATCCTTGTACTATAGTATTTTCTTCTCATAATGTAGCACATGAAATATTTTATCATATATTTTACAGATAGAATTGCATCTCTGTTTGAACCAGAGATGTAGAGTTAAAAATAAAAATTGTTAATAAACCAGTTTAACTACTGACTTCGTGCTGTCGAGTGGATCGATTTTAATTGGGTCAATCTATTTGTGAATGTCTTGTTTGGTTCATTTAGAGAACCTCCCTAATAAACTGACCGGTTCACTAGTTCCCTAGTCTACCTTGTCCAATTAACTCGTTGGTTCACTAATTCCCAGGATCAAACTTGCTAGTTCAGAGAGACTTTAATAAATATGATTCATATAAAAAAATGTGCCATGTACTTTAGAATAGCTAGTGATTCAAAAGTAACACAGTGATATATATATATATATATATATATATATATTTTATTTTTTTTTCCTTTTTTAAGTATCAATATAAGCCTTTTTTTAATTTTTCTTTGTAATAGAAAAAAATAAAAATAAATAAAAAATTTGAAGCAACTTATGTCAAAGCACAATTGTTCAGATACCAAACGATATGAGTGGTCGAGTCGTACCAAATGCGCTTCCCATCTTTCTTCATACAAGATTTTGAAAATGATCAGAAAAACATGCCGAATTATTAATTTCATTCACACAACCCAAAGTTGTTCAAAGTAAATATTTAGATTACTGAATCGAACTAGATTAATTTCTACATTAAAAAAATTGACAACGCTCAAATATAATTTTACAGAACGTGGTCTCAAGTGGAGGATTATAAATCTTAGGGCCTATTTTCTTTATCTTGAGAAAAGTCTCGATCTATTATCTTTATCATTCTGTCTTAGTGCGTTGATTAATTGCGCTCTTTTCTGGGTGAATGATTAATTTACTGTAAATATATCTATATAAAAAATTGGCCTTCTATTTCGAAAAAAATTAAAAAAAAAAAAGAAAAAAAAATTGTGTGGCTTCAGTGTAATAAATTCAATATTTCAAGGGTCAACTGAAAATTTTTCTCCGAACGGAAGTGCATAATGAGAAAAATATAAAATAGCGTTATCACTCTCATTCATGAACTTAAAATTTCGTCATGCGTTTGTGCCTCTGACTGTACCTCAGAGTTTTCCAGATCTGAACTTCAACAAAAAATCAACACGAAATCCCCAACTTCCAGGATTCCATTTTCTTGATTAGGGTTTTAGCATATTAGATCGAGACTTCTCAAAATTTTTAATTTTTTTTTTTCCCGTGAAATGGGGTGGGAAAATAAAAGAGCGCATATCTGAGCTGCCAATGCAATTTTGTTTAGTTCAAATTGTTCGTGTTTGGTGTTTTTTTTGTGGGGATAACGTTAAAGTTGAAATCTTTTTGTGAACTCATCAATGTCTTGGGCAGGCCCAGAAGATATTTACCTCTCTACTTCTCTTGCCAACTATCTTGACAGTAAGTTTTTCATTGTTTTTTGTCGGATTTTCTTTATATTCTAAATTTGGAACGATAAATCTAATGTGCTTTTGGGTATTGCTTAATAATTGAAATCGAAATTTTGGTCGTTTTAGGGTGATATTTTCATTTGTGATAAACTGTGTCCTTGGTTCTTGATGTTCTTGGTGGAATCTTTTTCTTGAAGTTTTAATGCAATCTGGGGTTGATATACGTTCCGCCTCTCCTCCTCCGCTGACGGTGGTTTCGACAACGAAGAACCTGCATAGAAATGGCGGGGTTTTTCTCCCTTGACTGCTCCGGCTTGAGAATCAGTAGGAGAAGAAGAAGAACACATGATATGAAAGTCTAAGCCCCTGTTTGGTACTACTTAAAATCTAGGTCAAAGTCAATGTTGAGAAATTGGATGTTCAAAATCAACAAGGAAGAAAGTGAAAAATTGCACGGTTGACAGCTTTGGTAGATCGAACTGAATTGTGGTATACCAAAACTCTGCAGGGTTTCAAACAGGAAGCTGCAGAAAGTTTCGGTAGACTGAAAGTTGTATTTCGGTCGATCACTCGGTCGACCGGAATATTTCGATTGATCACTCGGTCGACCGAAATAGCAAAAGTTCAGTGATTGTTCGGCGATTTTCTACCGTTGATAATTCAATTTTGAAGACTTTTCACTTGGTTTTTGGCACCATTTCTTGCATATGAACAAGGCCTATATATAGTGGAGTCATGTTCAATGAGAATTTACTTTGATATCAACACAATCTCCACAAACAAGATCAAATTATTTCTTACTCATATTCTTACAAATTTCATTGTGTTTCTCAAGTTTTGGTAGAAATATTTTGTGCTTTAATATTTCTACATGAGGCTTGATAAACCCTTTAAATCATTTGCTGAAAAACCTTTAAGCATCTCGAATTTACCGGAGAGGGGGCAAATATTGTTTGAGGACAGGGATTACGCGTTTGAGCCTTTGCATCGAAGTTTTGTTTCAGAATTTTTGTTGTTGTTTTGGTTTGTTTCTCTCCTACTCCAAGTTATTTTAATACAACAGTCAATAATTCATTTCAACTTTTATGGGTTGCACAATTTTTCAACCACACATTTCGTCAACTTCTATCAAAATCCACTTAAAATCTGATTTCAATTACCACCTTACATATAGGGGCTTAAGTATATTTGTGTAAAAGCTTAGAGTCACCCTTAAATTGAGAATGCCTACCTTTAACTATAGTAGTGGTGTGTACAACACATTCCTTTAAATTTCAGGAGTTAATGAGGACATTGTAACCGTCTCTACTGTTTATAGTAACTGTCCCTGAAGCTTTATTCACTAAGGTTATACTACAAGGGTATATTTGTTACCCAACAAAATAGGCAGCCACTATATTTTCTTGAAAGCGAGGCGAGGCAGCCTGGTTGACACCAAAAATGCAGCTCTAGGTCAACTCTTTTTTATTTCGGTTGAGGCTTGGCGGCCAACCCTCTGATACTGAATTTGCCCAGCCACAAAGGTGTATTGGCAATTTCTACTTCCATTATCAGTGCTGGTTGATAAGCTCTACACCCCGGAAGACTATAGCAGCTACCAACCTTCATATAGCTCGCCTGCTCGCTTAGATTAACAGGAATAACTACCACTACTTCTATCAGAGGTTTTTCGTGTTCCTTTTGGAGATTTATTTTTGATGCCATCGTGGCTTTGTATTCGTGGGAAAAAATAAATGCTGATGTGTGGATTTTCTGAAATAGTTGTTTTCTGAGTCTTATCTTTGGAGGAGGTATCCTGTTTTTTCTTTGATATGCTTGCAAGAATTTTGGTTAGATATTTTCCTTTGTTGTTTTTGCACATGAAACCTGTAAGAATAAAGTAAACAATAAAGCCAAATCCAACTCTGTCCAATTTTCATATCAGTATCATTAGAATCAAGTTTATGATGTGAAATTGATGCATATAACTAGAAGCCTTGTGAAGAACAATTTTTTTTGCATGGAGTTTGACTCTGCAAATATATAGGCTTGTTTATTGGTAAAATGTTCAGGATTTATTATGTGCGAATACGGTTAAAGTTTACATTGGCTCAGATTGGGAGGTGCAACATTTTCTATCTTACGCCTGAAATTTCCCAGAGAAACTCCTTGTATTGCTGCGGGATGGACGGAAATTATTGGGGACTCTCCGTTCTTTTGATCAATTTGGTATTTATATTCACGTTCATTGATATCAGTCTTTTGATTCTCCTATATTATTTTTTATTGAGTGTTTAACTGAACTTTGATCATCTAATTTGTAGCCAATGCTGTTCTAGAAGGTGCATGTGAGCGCGTAATTGTTGGTGATCTTTACTGTGACATCCCATTAGGTCTATACATAATCCGTGGGGAAAATGTAGTGTTGATTGGCGAGCTAGTATGTGTTGTTTTACTTTTTCAGTAACCTTTAGCCTCTGTTTGGCCCCTTTTTCTAAACTCATTTTTTTTATCAAACTCAATTCAACCACACATTTCATGGAATCCACACCTTTTATCAACTTTTCAACTACACATTTCATCAATTTTTATCAAAATCTACTGAGAATCTGATTTTTAGCAAAGCCAAACCTGGGCCTATTGATATTCTGCTTTCTTTTCGGTTATTTTATTAATCAGATGTGATTAATTAGGATTTGGAGAAAGAAGAACTTCCCCCACATATGACTCGTGTTTCAGTAGATGAGATAAAAAGGGTAAGAGTTCATGATGTTTTATTAGTGCGCATATATCATTGGAAATGACTGTGTGGCTTGTGCAAATGCTTCCATGTTCAACTACACTTTCTTTTGGTGGGGGTGGGGAGCTTCTCCATTCTTACTTTAGATGTTATTATAAAGAGGCTTCCTACGACTCACTGTTTAATGGTTTGAGGCTGGTTGTTTATTGGTTCCTCGGTTGAATATATTGGAGCCTTTAATGATACCTTTTACGCTAATTCTTCTCACCCCCCTTTTTTCTTGTGGTTGCCAAAAGTGAATTAAGTAAAAGATCCTTGTCAGTGTTCTGTTGTCAAAAAGTGGAATAATAAGATAATAGAGAGACTAACCTCTAAGCCACAGTAGGCTAAATTTAATCTTGAAAGGGAAAAAATGGATAGTATGCTCTTGTGTATATCTTTTCTCCCGGAAAAATTTCCCCATACGACTGCTTTCCATTTATATGTTTTTCAAATCATGCACTTCAGCTGTTTTAGCCGTCTTTTCCTGTTCTTATCAGGCACAGAAAGCAGAAGAGGAGGCTTCAGATCTCAAGGGTACCATGAAAAAGCGGATGGATTTCCTCGATATGGATTGATGTGTATTTTAGTGTTTGAGGTCATGCCGAGCTAACCAGTAACCGCAAATATTATCACAGTTGCAACATGCTGGAAATATCACTTGCTAGAATGTCATTTTACTTCTGTCTCTCTTCAAAATTTAGTTCTACGAGACAGAAATATATATAATAAACAGTTTTTGTATTGAATATGATTTGTGCTCATCTTCTTCTCACTTATGCATGAACTGATAGCAGTGGTGGAGCCTATATGGGAAATCTTGTGTAGATCATTTTTGTACCAGTTTGAACAAGTACCTCTACATTGGCTTTACTCCTGAGTTTTTGCAATTACTTTGGTATTCCATTAGCAATATTTGCGTTGAATGGGGACTTCTCGCCGGTGAAGTTGAAATATTCTGGTCGAAAATATTTTGTATTCTCTACCGAACTTGGAAGAAGATAAAGTTATCTTTGTGAATCTTAAATCACTCAAACTATAATAAATCAAGCCTCGAATTACAATAACTTGAAACTTGATAAAATATTTGTCTTTCATTTCAAAATATGGCAATAATTATTTAAACAAAAATTATCAATGAAAAAGAACGTATTAGTTAATTGAAGGTGAAGGAAAGATAAGAATGTAGGGAGAAAAATGGAAATATAAGTTCTAAATTAAGCCTGGCTTCATTTTAGAACTGGTTTGGTAGTCATTTTTGGAGAGAAAACGTATTTTTGAATAGTCGATTGATGGAGAATGTGTGGTTAAAAATTAAGGAAAAATTTTGAGTTTGCGTATAATATTATTTTATTAAAGAATGTGTAGTTGAAAAGAAGAGAAAAAAAATATATATTTTGGAAAAACTGACTACCAAATAGAGGCTTAATATAATTTTGGCGGAAAAAAAGTATTTTGAAATAGCGATTCTTTGGAAAATATGTGGTTAAAAGATAAAAAATGAATTTATGTATAATATTATTTTATAAAAAAATTTACGATTGAAAATGAATTTTAAAAAATGGAGTCCAAACAGGATTAAAGATCGAAATTTTATATTGAAATTAAAATATTGTGCACCGGTGTTAATATAATTACGAGACTCGTAATATTTTGCTATAAAAGGCTGATGAGATAGGTATTTTGATTTTGCCACTCTTAGACTAGTGAGGCATTTCTTTCTTTCTTTCTTTTTCTTTCTTTTTTTTTTTCCTTTTTTTTTTTTTCGTTCTCTCTTTTTTTCCCCCTCTCTGTGAATCTTGCCCGTTTTCCGAACCCTAGAAATTTTCTCCTATCAATCAATTGAATCGGGTTTTTGGAATTTATAATCTTAATTTACGAACATGCAGAACCAGAGGTTGAAGCAACAGCAACACCAGGCCTTGATGCAGCAGGCCCTACTTCAACAACAGTCTCTTTACCACCCTGGCCTCTTAGCTCCTCCTCCTCAGGTTTCATTTCTTTTTTGTCTTTTTTCAACCTATTATTGTTGCTTATTGTGTTATTATTTTATTTTGCGTTTTTCCGATGTTGATATGTGGGATCTTATTATTAGTATTTCCCCATTCCCGCAATTTCAACAATTTTTCGTACTTGCAAATTCGTTTGAAATTGCTCTCATTTTAATCACTTTTTAAGGTTTGCTTGTACTGAAACCATTTTTTTTTTTTTTGGTTCTCGTGGATAATTTTTTGAATGAAGTGACCAGTTTAGGCAATTCACAGATACTTTTAAGGCTTTTGCATGTTATGAGAAGGAACTTCTCGTTGATTCTGTTTAGATTTCATTTTTTTATTAAATGTACTATAGTTTTGTATTTATGAATAGCTACACGTATGTTTTTATTTTTCACTCATGAGCCAATGGTCTGCACTTTAAGGTTTTGCTTCCATTTTTTAAATAACTATTTTAACTTTCCTAGTATCAGCTCTATATTTTATTTTGAAAACCATTATGTTTTACTGAATTGGCTTCTGTGGCATTTACAAGTTTTCCCTGACATCATTATTGTTAGTCAGTCTTACAACTGTATTTTATATTGAATATCTTTTTCTTTGATAAGTATGTTTAGTGTCAGGAGTAATTCTCTTAAAAGTTTGTAAATAGAGAACATGAATTAGAGAATTGCCCACATTGGCTGTTATTGTTGAATGATGATGAAGGTTTTATTGTAGTCTGAGATTTGGGAACTTTCTTATTACAAATTAACCTTTTGTTGTCTGATTGGAGACTTAAGAAAAAGAAGTTTGAAAGGGTAATATTCTGTAATATGTGGTTTATTGCCTATTGTTCTTATAAAGATTTCTTGATCTGTTAGTTACAGGATTTTTAAAAAAATGAACAAACTCACAGATTTACACCATTCTTCATTTTGATATTGCTGTTGCATTTGAAATCTTCTCTTATTGCCATTTGTAATGTTCTATCAGTGATGGCTTGTTTTTACTTTTACTGTTTTTCCCCTTTGGGTGTGATGGTTGTTGTGAGCAGCAGATAAATTGGAAAGCCCTTTTTCTGTATATTTATATTGGTTTTTCCTGCTTTACGCTTTTATTTTGCAGATTGAGTCAATCCAAACTGGAAATCTGCCTCTGGGGTTTGATCTAAATATATGCCGCAGTGTGTGAGTGTTGTTCGCATGTTTCTTATTTTATTTTTTGTTCCTTATCTTTGTTGTGTGCTTGCTTCATTCGCATATCCGTGCAATGTTTGAAGCCTCCCACCCCCACCCCCACCCCCACTCCCACCCCCAAAAAAAGCACACGCAAATATGTTGTGGTTTTATCAAAATTTTCCCATTAATGTTCTGCTGCATGCTTTTGTGACTTATTTACCTTACTAAGCTTAAACCTGATCTAAGTAAATTGTTGATGTCTTTATAGATCTTTATTTTCTTGTATGGAATTTCTTGTCATTATTCATATGTTTGAATTTCCAAGGTGCTTTCTTAGCCATTATCATCTCATGTTATAATATCTTGAGGAGATTCTTACAGATTCATCCATTTTTCTTTGTTTTATTTTCTTTTTAAAACGCCTAGGGTTTTTATTTTTGAGAAATGCAGGTATGTTGGGAACATTCACACACAGGTGACTGAACCCCTTCTTCAAGAAGTTTTTGCAAGTACTGGTCCTGTGGAAGGCTGCAAGCTTATTAGAAAAGAAAAGGTACTGTTCACATGCACCTTGTTTCCCATGATTATGTGACTATGAGCTGATATGGATTTTTACCCCTGATATATTGTTGTTTTATCTTCTTTTTGTGCTCTGTGCAGTCATCCTATGGGTTTATTCATTACTTTGATCGTAGATCAGCCAGCCTTGCTATTTTTACCCTTAATGGAAGGCATCTGTAAGTAGGAAGCCGTCCCCCTTTTCTCATGGATAACAGGAAGCTCTATATATTTCCCCTTTTATCATAGATTTAATTTCTAATGTCATATAGATTATTATCTTTATTCTGTGATTTCCAGGTTTGGGCAACCTATTAAAGTCAACTGGGCATACACCAGTGGTCAGAAAGAGGACACTTCAAGTAGGTCCCTCATAATGTCTTCTTACTGTGTTTCTTAGCTGCTCAGCATATAACAAGGTCATGTCTTGTGATTTTGGAGGTGTTATTATTTTATACCTTTTATGCAGGCCACTACAACGTTTTTGTTGGTGATCTTAGCCCTGAAGTTACTGATGCCATGTTGTATGCATGCTTTTCTGTTTACCCGAGTTGTTCGTAAGCACCTCTCCCTCTCTATTCCTCTTTCCTTGTCCACAATCTCTTTTTCGATTTACCTTCCATATAGTGGTAAAAAGTGAGTTCAAACTTGGTCTTTCCCCTTGCATTGAAGTTTTTGGTTAAAAAATTGTTTAGCATTGCTGTCTGATTAATGAATTGTTTTGTTTGTTTTCCTAAAATGATTATTGTCTTGTTCGTTCTCAGTGATGCTAGGGTTATGTGGGATCAAAAGACTGGACGTTCCAGGGGGTTTGGATTTGTCTCTTTCAGAAATCAGCAGGTATGTTTCCTTGCCTTTTATTTGACTTTGTTTTGCTTACTCTGACTTCCTTCTACTCAAATTCAAATTTTTTTTATTTTTTGTTCAGGATGCCCAAAGTGCAATAAATGATATAACTGGTGAGAACATTGTCATCAATCTCTCTTCATAAGTTGTCGTTGCACAATTTTTTTAGTATCATGACATGGAAATACTGTAGCATTATGTTACTAAGTCTGTGTGTTCATAACGAATTTAAAATAAAATAGAAAACGATTAACGAAATGGATATTTTAATTTGAGAAAATTTGGAAATCCAAAGTATTGGTTTTTGAGGACCAATAATTTCCCAAAACAAAGAATACGTTTGCAAAATAGTTCATTCATACATATTCATTGACCGCTTAAAGCTTAAATACAAAATAATGCAAGCACTTTCACCTAAAACTAAGGAGCAGTAATTTGCTCCATATCCCCATTGTCTCCTACAATAACTACAATACAATACAATTACAAATAACAACCCACCGCTAACTCAAAATTTTATAAAAACATAAAATGAAATTAAAAAAATAAAAAAAAAAAAAAAAATCATGACATTCCTACCCCTTAATGACACCCTTGTCCTCGAGGGTGAATCTTCTCTTTTCTATGTTTTTCAATTTATGATCAAATGTAAAAATACCTTAAATCTTTGTTGTAGATGCTTCATTAGTTCAACCTTATTCTTCCTTTTTATCGTGGCACTTGATAGATGGATGATATGTCATGATTTTGTCTATATTCGTTTTTATAGTTATTCTATATTTTATTCTCTCCAAATGTTTGAGCACTTAATGCTTCTAGAAGACCACTGAATATGGATGCCCACTGATTCTGTCTTCGAATCTTTTGGCGGAAGCCAATGTTTGATTTCTTACAAGCTCAAGAAATGGATCTTGGTGTATGCACCGTAGAAGGCAGAATCTCCATTCTGCTACTTTGTTCTGGATGCATCAAGACCTTAAAATTTTTCAGATCCACGTTTAGTATCTTTGTCGCATGATAAAGATAAAAATACTGACCTAATATATAACGTCTCAAAGAACTCATGCATCTTGGACCGAAGTTCTCTTTGACAGTTAGACATAGTTTTCACAGTCTTTTCTGAGCTCTACACTCGTTCCTGCAATTCGTACATGCTGGTTCAGATACAAATGCTATGTTCACGGTTTATTCCTAATTTATTTAAAACAAAATGGGAAATGATAACGAAACTGATATGTTAATTCGAGGAAACCCGGACCTCCCATTTTGGTTTTCGAGGAAGCAATAGCCTCCCTCAACAAACAATACGTTCGTAAAATATTTTTATTCATAAGTACTCATTGACAGCTTAACGTTTATAGACGAAATAATGTTAGCACTTTCACCTAAAACTAAGGAATACTAATTTGCTCCATAACTCCACTATCTTCTACAATTTATTTTATTTGTATTTTTTATGTTTTATTTTATTTTAATTTTAATTTTGTCAAATATAATCAGTGATGAGTTTCTATTTCTAGTTGTACTTTAGTTATTGTAGGGGATAGTGGGATATGAAGCCAATTATGCTACTTTGCTGTAGGAGAAAATGCGAAAATGATCTTGTAATTATATTCTATAGAAATGAATACGACGTTAAAGAATTATTCTACAAGCTTATATTTCTTGTACGAATAATTTCGTTCCTGTATCATATTACCTATCACAAACAAAAAGAATAGGTAATTTACTCTCTAATACTCTCTCTGACTACTACTCAGGAAAATGGCTTGGCAGCAGGCAGATACGTTGCAATTGGGCCACAAAAGGTGCTGGTACCAGTGATGACAAGCAGGATTCGGATGCCAAAAGTGTAGTGGAACTAATGGATGGCACCTTAGGTGAGCAAGAAAATTGACTGGAAGAATTATGGGAAACATATAAAAGATGGTCTCGTAGAAAAAACTAAATGGTAGTCATTGATTGAAACTAAGTAATTTGAGGCCTTGCCATATGAATTTATTTAAGAAAAACAGGATTTAAGTGATTGTAATTTCTTATGTTCCATTTCTCTCCGAGAATTATGCTTCAGGTGATGTTGTGATTAACTTACAGATAATTATTCATTTACTAGTTGATGTCCACTGAAATAAAAATAATCATATTTGTTGGCTTTTGCTTATACAGAAGATGTTAAAGAGGCAACAAATAGCGATATCCCCGATAATAACCCTCAATACACCACAGTGTATGTTGGTAATCTTGCTCCAGAGGTAAGAAACTTTTGATTCTATGTGATTTCTCACTCGAGTAGTCCACATGACTTGTGTATTCCTTTTAAGGATTTTATTTACAAAGAATGTTTTCTTTTCCAAGTCGGTAAAAGGTAAACCCTTGGAATATTTTGATCAATTGTGAGGGCTTTGGGAAGATTATTGCTAGGAATTCGCACATTGTCCCTGTTTACTCTACATAGACATTTTTGCTCCAAAGGTTCTTAATCCTTAATCATCACGCCACACAAAAACTAATAATCTTCTTCATGCATTTTCCCTTGCATTTGCTTTACCAGGTTACCCAGGTTGACCTCCATCGCCACTTCCACTCCCTTGGTGCTGGAGCAATCGAGGAAGTTCGAATTCAGCGTGACAAAGGATTTGGTTTTGTAAGATATAGTACCCATGCAGAGGCCGCTATGGCCATTTCACTGGGAAATAATCAATCATTTCTCTTTGGCAAACAAAATCAAGGTATTGCCTTCATAGTTGCTTACCCACATAGCAAGGGAATAGATATTCAGCTGGAAAGGATATTTTGCCAGATAGCTTTCCTCGTCAAAAGCTATTGTTGACAAGGAAAAAAAATATGATTTTTGAGAAGAAAGAAGATTCATTTAGCCAACCCGAATTAGTAATAAGTCTTAGAATGTTCGTTTATAGTTTTAGCTCGGCCTCATCAATGTTTTTCAAATGCCTGTAGTGTTCATGGGGCAACAAGCCAACTCCACCTGGAATGAGCTCAAACCCGCTCCCACCGCCTGCACCTGCACCTTTTCCAGGTCTTCAAGCCACAGACCTTCTGGCTTATGAACGGCAACTTGCAATGAGCAAGATGGGTGGCGTACATGCGTTCATGCACTCCCAGGGGCAACATCCTCTGAAGCAAGCATCTTTGGGAATGGGTGGTAGTGCTAGCCAAGCCATCTACGATGGTGGTTTCCAGAATGTCGCTGCTGCTCAGCAGCTCATGTACTACCAATGATGTAACAAGATTGGATATCATGTGAAGATCCTTTTGAGTACCCATTTGGAATTTGTACTTTGTAGGACGAGTTTCTAATATTTCTGTTTTGGGTTGTTCCCTAACTTTATATGCTTGTCTTGTGTATTGTTACGCGTTATGTATGCATGAATTGGTTATACAGAATGCGAGTACCGTTATTAAAAGGAAAATGACCTCACTAATGTAGCTCCGTGTTCTTTCTAATTGTTTGTGTGTTTATTCATAAACGACGCCCTTGACTTGTCTTAAATTCTTCGTCCTTCTATAAAGATAAATTTGTTTCTATTTTTACACAGGTTAAGAAAATGTAAATAATATAATTGAAAATATATATTTTTTAAATATACCTTTAGATTAAATAATGATATAAATAGAAATAGTTCATATTTGTTGATAACAAAATACATTAAGTAGGAATATATTAGAAAATTAGAAAAGTGATTTATAACTTCGAACAATCGAAAAATAAGTCTAATTTTATGAGGACGAAGGGAGTGTAAGATGATAGTTAAAATTTCAAATCAATTAAAGTCAACAAAAGCCCTGCTTAATTTTCATTTTTTTTTTCAAAATACATTCCTCTCATTTTTAACCGCACATTTTTTAATAAAATAATATTACACGCAAATTTAAAATTTTTCTTATTTTTTAACTATATATATTCTCCATTAATCTACTATTTCAAAATGCATTTTTTTTTTTTTTTCAATTTACTGGGGTTCAAACAAGTAAGTCTTTATTTGCTCTCATTCCTTGAAACTACTTTTTTATGAAATTCATTTTTTAAGTGCACATTTCATTGAATCGACACTTTCATCAATTTTCAAATTACATATTTCATCAAATTTTATCAAAATCTATTAAACTTTTATTTTTATCCAAACCAAATAGGGGCCAAGTTTGTTTGGAAAGATTTTTGAAAAACGAAATTATTTTATTAGAAGAATGTATGATTGAAAATGAGTTTTAGTTAAAAATAAATAAATTAAATGAGTTGTGCCAAACTAACACTGAGTTGGATTTAAAATTTAAAGGTGTTGATTATACAGAAACAACTTTAATAGAGTTACATTAAAAAAAAAAAAAAAAACAATCCTGCATTGATAATATTATTTTAAACAATCTCTACTATTAGTTAATTGAAAGACGTTTTCACAAAGTAATAATATATACAAAAAAATAAAAAATAAAAAAAATAAAAATAAAGATAACTAGGAATTGTATAATTGTTCAAAAATATTTCTCCAATATCCCTAGTTTGGAATTATAACTGCACTATTACAAAGGCTATCAGCCTTTGCTCATTTTTTCATTTATGTCATCAACTTTTATTAATCAATATTTAATCTATGATAGCAGCCTACATTTAAATAAGTTAGGACATCGGAAGACTTAGGGGGCATTCTCTTCGTATTTTAGTTTTGTGTTTTGGGTTTTGAATTCGTTTTGAGTTTTGTGTTTTGGGTGTCCATTTTGAAATTGTTGAAAACTCATTTTTTTTTGTCTTTTTGAAAAAATATTTCTCAATCCGTGTTTTTTAAGTTTTGGCAGATTTGTGAAGAAAACAGTCAAAACGTAAAAAAGTTGTTTTCTGTTTTCTTCACAAAATTTTCAGTTGTTTTTAAAAATTCGTTTTCGAAAATGGAAAAGAGAACGCGTTTTCAATGTTTTGAAAAATCGAAAATAAAAAACAGCCCGAAAACAGCAAAAAGAATACACCATTACTTTTCCTTCATATTTTAAATAATCAAAATAAACAATAAAATTAAAAGTTCGACAAAATATTTGTCTATCATTTCAAAGTATGTTGATAAAATATTTGAACTAAAACCTTTAGGTCCGATTGATTCAAAGATGAAATTTGGGTAGAAAGAAAATGAATTGTAGGGAATTGAATTGAACTGCATAGAATTTGTTTTCCTGAGAATTGTCACTTAATTGTGTTTGATGGGTATAATTTTTCACCTGAAAAATATTGAAATTTTCTATCTTTTAGTGTTCATTTAGCTTTTTTTTTTTTTTTTTAATGAAAATTCTCAATTAAATAAATGTAATTTCTTACAATTAAGAATAAAATTTTTTTGTATTCCCAAAAAAAGGGGGGGGGGGGGGGGATTTTTTTAGTGTTCGTTTGACTTTGTTTTACATGAAAATTGTCAATTAAAGGGATAATTTTTATTTTTAATTTTTACAATTGGAAATATAATTTATTTCTATTGCCAAAAAAAAAAAAAAAAAAAAAAAAAAAAAAAAAAAATTGGAAAACCAATCCCCAACAAAAAGGTGGAAAACCTAATTCAATAAAACTAAGGAAAATGTGCACGTGTGGAGCTTTGGGGGAAAACTAATTCCATGGAAATAAATGACAATCAAACAACCCAAAACAGGAAAAATTATTTTTAATGGAAAATCAGCCCAATCAAATAGGGCCTTATAGAAACAAGATGTACTAATTAATTAAAAGTTAAGAATGAGATTGAACTAAAAAAATTAGGTATAAGTGCAACAATGAGCAAAAATTGAGGACTTTCACAATAATTAATAGTCGTGTATGTATTATGTAATATAAATGGTAGGTTAATATAATTATTTTTTGATATAAATATACCACATTTTTAATTGCATCAGAGGTACTTGGCCTTTACTTAATGTCACTTTATATCCCCAATGTTTAACACTTTAACCTTCAATATTTCATTAATTAGTACATATTGTTTTTGACGACGTTTCTCATCCAAAATTTTTGTTAAGTGTGCTTTAAAATAAGAGGCAAATATCTAATTGCACTTTATTATTATTATTATTTTGCTTATTAAAATGCGAGGGGGCAAAAAGTCTTTTTATGCCCTTTAATATAATATTTGGACGTAAGTGACAAGATGTGCTAATTAATGAAAAGTTAACATTGATAATTCTGCTGATATATTTAGCATTACTCAATTAATATACATTTTATGCAACATAAACATTCTTCACTAATGTTTATGCCTAACTCAATATTTTGAATTTTTAAATTTTAGTAGTTCAAATAAAATTCAACTTATAGTAATTTGATGCATTGTTTTATAATTCATTAATGCAGAAACACCACCACCTGTGGTGAAAAGATTAGATGTATTTTGTTAGAGTTTGATTATGACCCAAATTCTATTTGGAATTCTATTGAAAGTTTGTAGTTGAAGTAGTTTTGAAAAAAATCAAAGACGTATAAGTAAGGTAGAATATTTGAGTTGAAGATCGCTCATTAGGCGCTCGAGCAAAAAATTCAATATCACCCGCTCGAGCAATCGTGTTATCTGGTGCAATTGGGTTGCATGAATTTGACAATTTTTCTCTCTCTCTTTATTCAATCTCAAACATTCTGATATCAGTTGTGCATATTATATTAGGACTCCACCTTAGATTAGGTTCTCCTTTGCATTATATGTGCGAGGAATAAACCTAATGGAAAAATCACCCAACACAATTTATAATTCTCCATTATTTGATATTAGTAAATTCTCCTATTTTGCCCGTGATTTTTTTCCGTATTTGTTTCAATGTAAATCTTGCGTTTTTATTATTATTTTTCATATTACCATATCTTGTCTTTTGTTTCAACACATTCTAATGAAAATGCAATATCTTGTGGGGAATGAGGCAATGACGGGGATCGGAACGAGGACATGGAGGAACATGGTCGTTTGTGCCGAACCTATTCCTAATTTTTTTTATGCTGTTAAATTTAAATTGTATTTTAAAAATAAATAAAACTAGTAAATGAAGATATTTTAATATTCGCCCCATTTCTTTCGATGGGGTAGGACTATACGGGTCATTCAGATTTATTGCCATTTATAGCAAATGGACTATTTCTATCAATGGATTGATGCTTTTATTTTCAAAAACGTTAAACATGTGTGAATTGTATATCACTTGAACAATAGCTTGGAAAGGAGAATAATAATGCAATTTATCTAGAGATTAGATGATCATCGTTCTACGTGACAATTGAGTAAATGCAATTCTGTCCAACACATAAAAATTTATTAAAAGTATCATTGTATAGATCGATCATCATCTAAACTCATAAATAGCACTACTCAAAGGAAAATCATCCTACGAATAGTGCGAGTAAAATATAAGTGAAAGATTAGAGATTAAAATGCTCTATCTCAAAGGTTAAGGACCAAAATACCAATAAATCGAGGACCTTCTCTGTTATTTTCCATATATATAAAATAGCGAACGTCTCTTCAATCTGCCTCTCTGTTTCACAATATCAATTTGCATTACATTTTCTAACATGTTCGTCTGAATTTGATTTGCGCGAGATCAATCGATCGGAAAATGGGGGTTTCATTTAAGGTCTCCAAAACCGGTAAGAGGTTCCACCCCAAACCGCTCGAGTTAGACACCCCCGTCGGAGGAGGAGAAGAAGAACTAGAAGATACCATAATTTCATCCTCAATTAAGAAGACCGATCCTAATTTCACTACCACCCGAAATCTCACGGTAAAAACATTTAATTAAAAAAGGTTCGATGCTTTGACATCAATTGAATTATGGTCGGAGCAGATACATACAGAGGAGAGTTTGTAGAATGAGCTTAACCTTATTCCCAGTTTTTTATTTTTTATTTTTATCCAGTGATTTCCGTTGAGGTTTTTTCTATGTGTGGTTTCGCCGTTAAAAGTTTTTAAGCTTTGTTGATTTTTTGCTCTGGATATGGATTTTTTTTTTTTTTTTTATATCAATTCTTTATATTTTAAAGCCTTCTCGATATGGATTTTTATCTTTGATTTTCAGTACAAATGATCAAAATATTTTAATTGAGAAAATTGAAAAAAAAATAAAAAAAAATCTGTTCATGACCATTCTTTTGCCGTTGATTTTGGATAATAAATTGCAGGTCCATATTTTTTCTTTTTTTAAGCTTTAGCTTAGTTTGCAAAGAAACTTGTTCATTTAGATCCTCAAAGATTAAACTTCTATGTCAAACTTTGAATTTATCTGTTTGGACTTTATATTCTTGCAAAAGGTTGATCAATTTTATGATGATGAATTGTATTTTTGAGTTACAGGTAGAGGCTGATAAGAATGGTGGTGTTACTGAAATCTATGGTAAGTATTGTTTCTGAATTCCCTTTTTTAGGTCCATCTGGAAATGTCGTTTTCTGTACCTTTCTGGTTCTAAGTATTTCGGGTTTATTCTTCTGATTATCGAACCTTTTGTCTCCTTTTTTCCACAGATAATGATGTGTCATTCACTCTTAGCCTTTTCCCAGACGGATATTCAATGGGGAAGCCGGTGGAGGTGTGTTTGTAATCACTTTAAATGGTGAAATAAAATTAATAAATCAGTCCATGCAAGAAAACAAAATTTTGTGGGAAGTTCTCTGTGTATTGGTGTTGACTTCAATTATATTTCAAATTTTCAGAATGACCAGAGTCATCAGACTCCTGTTGATGTTCCAAAGCTTTTGCTCCCATACGATAGAGCATCCGAAACTCTATTCTCGGTAAGTAAGGCACTTTGTAGGTTTATTATCAGTGAAAGCATGTAGCACATCTCGTACTTCATTTAAAGCATGTTACTGCTTACTCTTCGTTGAGGCTATTGGCAACACAGAAAATGCTAAGCATATGAAGTGAGCTGAGGGATTCTTGCATTTAAGATGCCTTGCTTAATTGGAATTAAATTTGATTATCGAACTGCTCTCTACGTGACACGTATCGGACATGGCGCGTTGCCTTAGTAGAAGTGTCCATGCATCACAGATTCCAAGCAATGACAATCATTATGCTTCTACTCCTCAGCATGTCACCACAGCTAACTTGCCATGTTGCAATGCAGCAATAACTATAGCAGACTTCGTGTAACACTTTCACGTAAAGCATCAACTTATTTAAAGCTAGGGTGAAATGAAAAAAAAATTACAATTTCATATTAATGACCTAATAAAACCCTGTGGAGTAGCTCAATTCATCAGACTTTGAATTTGCTCCCCAATCGTCACCCGTTCGAGTTCCATTAGGGCCACTAATGTGAGTATTCGACTGTAAACTTTAAGGCTCCGTGGAATTAGTCGAGGTACACGTAAGTTGACTTGGACATCCACGGTTATAAAAAAAAATTAAAAATATTAATGACCTAATATGATTCCTTCACATATGTATTGATGCTTTTCCTTTTCGGATATTTCAATAAATATGCCACTTGCTCAAAATCAAAACTTTTAATTCTCTCTCCTGAAATAGCTTCGATTAAAATAACGATAAATCATTGAAGATTAGTAGAAAGTCTCTTTTTCCATTCTCAGAGAATCTGCAGTCCATTCTCTCGTACTCCAGAACAAGACTTAATTCACACTCCATGGACATCATCACACCATCCCCTTCACACCAAACCACACCACTCGACCACCACCGACACCTATTATCGTCGGCACAATTTTGCCCCTATTACAGTTACGACCACAGCTTTCGCCACTCTGTAACCTTCTAGGGAGTCACTCCGAAATTTCAAAGTCACATTCAGGATTTGAATCCTTAAGTAGAGGCACAAGAAAAGTCAATCCTAGATTCCTCCAGCCTCCAAAATGATGCAGGGAGGGTAGTGGAAGAATAGAAACAGTTGTCATTTTGTTGGATGTAGATTTATAATTTGAGCCGCTCTTTATATATAAATAAGATTTGGAGGCGAATACTGTTGGTAACAGCTGCGTGGGATGAGGTTTTGGTTGCCGTATCTGAGGGTCATTTTGGATGGTTAAAATGACTTCTTTCATTTTGTATTTCTCTTGCCTTTTTTCTTCAACATCCTAGATGCAAATTGATAATTTTTGCTGGAGATGGTGGTTTTAGTGGTGTTATATGTTTTAGGCAATGATTTTTTTCTTTCTTTTGGCCACACCCTGTGGGGTTGTGTGTACAACAACCTTTTAAGTAGAGGAGGTAATGTGCTTGTGAACTTGATGAAGTATGGTGTCATGTTAGTTGGCTTTTTGGAAGATGATCGCACCAGGTAGAGGGGATGTGGAAATGTTGGTGGCTTTCTACTTTTTTTTTTTTTGGGGGGGGGGTGTGAGTGTTCGAAATTGAGAGAGGGTTTTTGTTTTCATAAACTGACCCCCTTTGACACAGTTCGAGTCATATGCTCTACTCAAATACTTGTTCAAGCTAGACTCAGTCATGAAATGGAGGGACTTGTTAATCGTGAAACTGAACAATTTATAAAAAAAAGTTGTCAAAAATATAGTTTTTAATTTTTAAAAGAATCAAAAGTTTGAATTAGAAACCTCTTTGTTCAGAAGTGGAATTACTAAAGACTAAATAAATAGACCTACAATATGCCAAAAACAGGAGTGGAGAAACATTTAGCCCCTGTTTGATGCACATTAAATGGAAAGAATACATTTTTTTGGGTGATGTGATTGTGAATATGTGGTTGAAAAAGAATGAAAAGTTATTGATGTGATGAAAAATATTATTTTATTGAAGAATGTGTGGTTGAAAATGAATAGAAGAATGAGAATGAAAATTAGAATGTGTGGATCAAACACGAATAAGATAACTGTATCATTAATAATTCTTCACACTTTTGACCATACAACGGCACGCGAATAGAATCAATTAGTCAAATAATGAAGCAGAGCAAGATAAGAATACATCAAGTTTGGTTTTCTATCTTGAATGTACCTGCCTTTTTCCTTTGGGGAGAAAACAAAAAATGCAACAAGTTCGAGCTGCAATGGAACAGTAGAAACTGTCATGGCCATTCCAGTTCCAACTTGGATCACCAAATTTAGCGTTTGAAATTGTTAGCGTATCACGTGTTACAGTGTTCATTTACAGCTTGAAAAGATTTAGTGATCTTGAGTAATTCTTCCTCCCATGATGATCGTGGCATGCCTACTTATCAACCACACAAATGGTAATACCAGTGGTGGAGGATATAAAACCGTTAACTAGAAACAGCAGCATAGGTTATATTTCTTATAGAGAGTTTTGCTCGTGGTTGCAATAATTTGTCTATGTTGAAATTGTTTTTGCTCACTGTGAATTTCTTTGCTGTATCTACAGTTTCCTCAGTTTTATCTTCAATGGTTTATCTAAAGAATTTGTCTTGTATAAGTTTTTGATTGTATATATGCAATTTGTTATATAAAGGCAATTGAGTCCGGGCGACTGCCTGGAGATATTCTGGACGATCTACCATGCAAGTACATTGAAGGGACACTTGTCTGTGAGGTATGTTATTTGAAAAACTTTCAAGCAAATATAGTGTGTGATAGTTATCTTATCATGGAAATAATTTATAATCTGTACTATTAATTGGAGTGTAAATCTACAAGAAGATATGCTGTTATGACAAATTATTAATGATACAGTTACTGCATATGAAGTATGCTTGCAAATTACCTTCCACTTAAAAGATATTGGAAAAAATTCTGAAGCTTAATCATTTTGTCCACATTTTTTGCTAAGAATTATTAAAGACCTTCATTTTTCTTTATACCCTTTTAGTAAGCTTTCATGATTAGTACCCTTCTCTGAGCACTTCCACCTTTGCTTTTGCCTCGTTCCAGCCAAAGTAGTCCTGCTGCTGTTGTGTTGGTAATGCCTTTCCATTCTCTTGGATGGCTCAAGCAATTCTGTTTTATTGGATTTGTAGAACCTAATTATACTGTACACTTTGGGTGTTTAATCCATAATATGGTTAATCTGTGTTCTTAAATTGCTTTCAATTTTCATTTATATTGCACTCGGCTGTCAGGATTAAGCATTTAAACCATAGTAAATGGTTGATCTGTCTACTTCATTTGCTTCTTTATTTGTTCGGTACTCGATAAAATGAATGGGGGAATAGAGTCTCTGTAAGTTTTGAGAATTTGTAACGTTGGATGTTACTTCTGCAGGTGCGAGATTACCGGAATTGCTCATCTGAAACAGGAGTTCATGTGGCTTTCTGGGGATGCTTCACCTAGCATCCTTAGAGTGTGTCTTAGAATGTCATTGGAAAATTTAGTGAAGGATATTCCATCTATTTCAGACGATAGTTGGACATATGGAGATCTGATGGTAAGTGAACCATTTTTTCTCATTGCACGCACTAGAAAGAGATAGTATCCTCATGAAGTTTGTGTGTAGGAAGTGGAGGCCCGGATTTTGAAAGCTGTACAACCACAGCTTTGCCTGGATCCAAGTCCAAAGCTGGATAGACTCAGTGACAACCCAGTTCCCACTAAGGTGCATATGCAACTTGATTTATCTTATTTTTGTAGTAAGGATACCATGATTTTAACATGATGCACCTTATTCGCAGTTAAATTTGGCAGTGCACAGCATGAGGAGAAAAAGATTGAGGCAGATTCATGAAGCTACCGTCTCATCGAATAATAAAATCCATGGGAAAAGGGTATGCATGGATAAAGTTCCCGAAAGTTCAAGGTCGGGTGACTGGAGATCCTTAACGCAGCAATCTGTCCAAGAGAATATGAACACTCAAAATAATGTTCCAAGTGCAATGCTTCCTCTAAGGACCAACAGCTTTGGGTCAGATGTCTCTGTTTCAGCATCTTCTCTGGTATCCCCCCAGTCAAAATTTCAAACGGGGGTTGGGAGCCCAAGCCTTCTGCAGGATAATCGGCCTGGAGCTCAATTGAATGCATCAATAGCTTCACCAGCTGGGCAGGATATGATATCACTCACTGATAATGGCGCTTCTTCTGTTCATTGCAAGAGAGAGAACCAAGATGGGCAACTATCTCCACTTTCAAGCAAGAGGCGTAGGCTTACGGCTACAGGTGTTGATGGTAGTCAAAATGTAGCACAACAAATGGACAGCTTCAACGGACCAGATTCACACTGGAAGAATACATTAATGCAGCAGCAATCTGTTGCAAGAGAGGATTCAGTATGCTAATAATACTATGAAAAAGTTCTCACAGCAGGTATTTGAAGGAGGTCTAAATCAGGATATTGAGGCAATGCCGTTTAATGCTGGACAACAAGGAATGAGATATGGGTTAAAGGAAGAACCAATTGAGACAGAGAGATTGGACAAAACAGATCTCAGTCGAATTCATATGGCAGAATCAGGAATAATGCATATTGATTCCTCACAGTCACGATTACAGCAAAGAATGCCACAGCAATTTGGGAGAGCTGGTTTCCCACAGACTCCATGGAATAGTCTTGGTCAGCCTCTTGATAATAATTCTAGAAAGGAGGATTTCCAGAAGAGAAAACTAGTTCAAAGTCCTCGTGTATCTGCTGGAGGTTTACCTCAATCTCCCTTGTCATCAAAATCAGGAGAATTCTCGAGCAGTTCAATAGGACCTCAATTTGGAGGCGTTGTGACTAGTGGACTTGTCTCATCCCAAAAGGAGAAGTCTGCAGTGACATCAGTTCCTCCCATTGTTGGTGGCACCATGTCTTTGACTTCCAGTGCGAATGATGCAATGCAACGGCAAAACCAGGCACAAGCTGCTGCAAAACGTAGATCCAATTCTCTCCCAAGAACCTCTGCAATTAGCGGAGTTGGTTCTCCTTCTAGTGTTACTAATATGAATTCTATGATAAATGCAAACAGTCCTGTTGGAGCTCAATTGGCTGACCAAGCCATGATAGAAAGATTCTTGAAGATTGAAATGGTGACTTCGAGGTATTTCTGTCAATCAGGCTGCCGTTATTTTTAGACTTGTATCACATATATGAGATAAAAGTACTCTTTTGCACTCATTATATAAGTTGTCAAAGCTCAACTACTTTCAAATCTAGTATGCATAAAAGCTTGCAGACTTAGTTAATGGGGTTCTGACTTGTCAATTATTTGCTCAAAGTAATTAGAAAGAGCCCAAACCAATTAGAATTCTGTGTAATGCGAGTGGAATAGAACATTATAGCTCTTATATTTGCCTTTCTTGAGAAGTTCTCAAGTAGAACTGTCTAGGGAGAACAATTTATCAAAAATTGTTGGTTTATCTTGATTTTTCGTTTAGTATCATGTTGAACAGGCCTTTATTTCTCGACTACCCTTTTCATTTCCTTTTTCTGTTTCAGGTATCAACTTAACAGCAAAAAAGAACAAGGTTGATCAGTATCCTATCAGGAAACCCCAATACGTTTTCTGCTCAACAGCTGCTGGTTCATCTTTCCAGTGATTCTAACAGTGAGAATTTGAAAGATGAAACATGTAAAATGCCATTATCAAGGTCCCTTGTAGGTGGGAACATGAATGTTCCCAAGACAAGGATCTTAAAACTTTGTTCAGACGGAGCGCGTTCTTCAAGGTTTGTTGACTACAAATTCCTGATTGGGTAGCAGCACTTTGTGATGGTGACTGATCCTTTCACTGTCTGTCAGGTAATGGTTTTCAACTCGTTCCAAAAGCACGGACTAGGATGATCATGTCAGAGAAGCCAAATGATGGTTCTGTGGCAATTCATATTGGGGGAAATAGAGGATGCAGACTATTTGGCTACAGAGGATTACCTTCCAACATTGCCAACTACTGTGAGTTTGTCTATTTGCTTGTTTGCTGTGGTTCACAGAATAGATTGTGTTCCAGACAATTTATTTGTTTCTTTATATATGTTAACATCTAAGTATTGTCTCCTTCGCTTAATTTGGCTTCAATGTCAGAAATTCTTCCCCTCTTTACACGCACACAGGCACATAGAGAGGAGAGTTCCTCCTTTATTGTAGCGGACCCAAAGAAAAGTAGTGGTACAAATTCTTTGGCAGGTCTTGTGGGGATATAGCCAGTGCAAAGCAGTGTTTTGCCCTCTAGAACCGACTACAAAGGCCTGTGAATCTAATGGTATCAAATGGAAGGAGGGAAACCCCTCCCCTCCTCCACCCCCACCCCCCCCCCCCCCCCCCCCCCCACATCCAGCACACACACACAGAGTACAAAAAACTTGCAACTCCTTTAGAACAGTGGAAAGATGGAACGTGTGATCTGCCAATTTTGCTGAATGCCTTTTACAGTATGTATTACCTTCCAATTTATTGAATATTACATAGGCATAAAAGGAAAGAAAAAAAAAATTCCTAATTCTATGCGAGCGAATCAATCCCTGATATTATGTGTATATACAAGGAAAGATAAATCGCGCCTCTAATATGATCACTCACCCACACGTTTCAGAAAGAGGGTCCTCCGTTTGTGGAGCATCAAATAAAAGAAGTATAGGTAGGTTTTTTTTGTTGGGGGGGGGGGGGGCATCTGAGATGGACCCATAGTAAAGAAGTATAGTATATCATATTCCTTGGTAGGTTTTGCATGGATATATCTAATATGCAGCAAGGTTCTCCCTTCAAAACTGACATACAAAGAGCTGGCAACTTTAGTAGAAGCTAATGGATGGAGGAAAGGGCACACAGATTCTTGTTAACTTAAACTCATGCACATACAGAAAATTCATGGCAATTTATCCTATTCTTTAAAGATCTTCCTGTCAGTCGTACTTAGGCTAATATTTGTGGTGGAGGGAAGTTTAGTGGTACGGAAAAGGATGACAGGAATATGGAAGGAAGATCAACCTTCCCTTGTTTGGTTGGGGCCTTGGAGGGAATTTCTGGGAGGGATGGAAAGTGAAATTTTCAAATTTATTTCAAGCAACATGTGGCAAATGTTTAGATAAAAATGCTAAAATATTGGATCCTTTCTACTTTTCTTCAACCATAGAAAAATAAGGGAGGGAAGATAGCTTTCCTCCTTATGCAAAGGGAAATCTGAATATTGGATTTCACCCACTTCCTTCATACCAAACATAGCCCTATGATCTAAAAAGATTGGGTGACTCAATTCTGAACAAAATCCTAGAGGACTGGGGACATGATTCTTGACCTAAAGTTTCTTATTCCACACTTCTTGCCATAGAAAGGATCTCGTCTCTTCCATATATTTTTGATCCCTTTCTGTAATCTATTTTTGTTGCTCTGACACACGCCATGTAATTCCTGCAGCATACTGCCGACCTACTTGCTGAGCAATACTGTTCACTGGTATGTTTTGTTAGTCTATTTATTTTTTATATTATTGAGCATTTGAGTTGGATAAGAGTCAATTAGTGATATTCACTTTTGCAGATGACGCGTGAAGGATATCATCATGAAGATCATGTTCAACCGAAACCAGTCCGCATCAATGAAGCCTCGACCAGTCAACTTAATGGTCGGGGAATCCCTTCAGGTAGCAATCCAGTGGAGATGCAGCAGTATTCTGATGGAGTCTCTAGCCTCCCATCTAATGATATTGCCAAACCAAATAATAGTGACAATGTATCAGTTAGCTCATCTCAAAATATACAAGGCCCACCAATGGTGTCACCTCCTGGAAATACTCAGGTGATGCAAATCTCTCAAGGACTCTTGCCTGGGGTTTCAATGACTTCTAGGCCTCAACAACCTGAATTACAGCCATCTCTGCAGCAGCAGCAGCAACCTTCACCACAACAACAACATCAGCACTCCATGATTCAACAGCAGCATCCTCAGTACCAAAGATCTCCTATGATGTTTTCCCCAAATTCTATGCCACATTCAAACACTATTGGGCAGAATGCAAATATGCAGTTGGGTGCTCATATGGCAAATAAACCTTTACCTCTCCAACTTCAGCTGCTGCAGCAGCAGCATCAACAACAGCTGCAACCGCAGCAGCAGCTTCAACAACAGCAACAGCAACAGCAGCAGCAGCCCCAAATGCTTAGACAAATGATGGGTGGCCTTGGAACTGTAGGTATGGGCAACATTGGCAATAACATGGTTGGGCTTGGAGGCTTGAATAATGTCATGGGTATAGGTGGCATCAGGGGAGTGGGTGGAACTGGAATTTCTGCACCAATGGGGTCTATTTCAAACATAGGTAACATGACACAGAACCCAATGAATCTTGCCCAGGCTTCAAATC
The DNA here is from genome assembly GCA_019395295.1 of Osmanthus fragrans. Taxonomy (NCBI): domain Eukaryota; kingdom Viridiplantae; phylum Streptophyta; class Magnoliopsida; order Lamiales; family Oleaceae; genus Osmanthus; species Osmanthus fragrans. Next base: position 5,361,963 of record CM033354.1, on the reverse strand, counting down.
TTAGCAATGCCATACGTTCTGGGACGTTGTCACCAACTCAAGCTGCTTTAGTGGCAAAGATGAGGTTGGGACCAAACAGATCGGCGCCACAAGCAAGCATCAGTGGTATGGCGGGAAGTAGACAGTTTCACCCAGGATCTGCTGGTCTTTCAATGCTGGGCCCTTCTCTGAATCGAGCTAATATCAATCAGATGCAGCGCACAGCTATGGGTCCACCAAAGTTGATGCCAGGGATGAATCCTTACATGAAGCAGCAGCAGCTTCAACAGCAACAGCAGCTTCAACAGCAACAGCAGCAGCAGCAGCAACAACAGCAATTGCAGTTGCAACAGCCGCAACAGATGCAAATACAGCAGCAGCAGCAGCAGCAGGAATCGACATCACCTCTGCAGGCTGTTCTTTCACCTCCACAGGTGGGTTCGCCATCAAGCATGGGAATTCCCCATCAAATGAATCAGCAGCAGCAACAGGCGAGCCCCCAACAAATGAGCCAGAGAACTCCAATGAGCCCACAACTTAGTTCGGGGGGTATTCATCCAATGAGTGCAGGTAATGTGGAAGCTTGTCCAGTAAGTCCTCAGTTGAGTTCACACACCATGGGTTCAGTTGGTAGTATCACCAATTCTTCCATGGAGTTGCAAGGTGTCAATAAAAATAACTCTGTTGGTAATGCATAGTTATTATGAACAGCTCGATCTTCATTTTTGTGGTTGCCATAGATCATCTCTCTTGTCCCAGCTTACCCCTCTGGTGATTTCGTCTGGCAGTTGGATGGTGTTCATATCAACAAGGAAACTGATTATATACTGGAAATAAAGTATTTGGACGGAGGTTTCAGAGAACGATTAAAATGGATTTATTTCCTTGCACACACCGATTACCGAATAATTCAAACTTGAAAGTCTGTTCTCGGTATAAGTACACAATATATATATATATATATATATATATATGTATGTATGTATGTATGTATATGTATATGTATATGTATATATATTTTTTAACATTAGGCTGGTAGGTGATATGCCCGTGTTTAGAGTATTGTTTAAGTGCAAAGACAGCCATCTTTCCTTGTTTGTATTGGGATGTATAATTATTGCTATCTGAACTTGTTTGTTTATGAATGTTCAGTTAGTTCCCCAAAACTTGGAATTCCTGCCACACCTACTGCCACTGCTTTTATTGCTGCACATTAGCCAGACTAAGTTATGAATTCAGTGTCAAAAATTTAGATGAAAATTCGATAAGAATGACTAAAAAGGCCAACTGCTTTTCTAGTTCAAAACACTTTTACGTACCAGATAAAAATTGATTGTCGGATACAACTCCATCTTTATTCACCCAAAGTTTCCTATCTGCAGAGATATCGCATTCATAAAAATTGAAGGCGCTTCTTCATAGCCCTAACATATTCGCGGGTAAGAATTCCATTAAATCAGAAAAGGTAAACTTTTAAAGGATTTCAACCATCCTATGCAAAAATATTATGATGTGATTTTGTTGAATTCTACATTCATCTTGATGAAATAGCACAAGAACATGAACATGATATGAGTGTTTTTTAACATATTTCTGAGCTCAAAAAGTAAAATTTATTTGATAGGGATGCTTAAATTCATAGCTTCACCTTATATGCCGTTTGCATGTAAATGAAAATGGCAAATCATTTACCCCCTCTAAATTCTGGTCAATTTTAATTAAAGCGTTGACTTTACTGATTATTGGATTAGGGATGGTGCTGCTTAAAATAAAAGGTTCAAGACCCATTTTCACCTTTTGAAAAAGCTAGGGACCACAACTACAATTTTCCATATTTATATATTGGACAAATGTTCAACTTTTTTAGGGTAGATCTTGAATTTTAGCTAGAACATGCTACAATTACGCAATGACTCTCTTCGATATAGCAACAAAATTATGACAGATTGGAAAATATATAAGCTTCATTCAAAGGAAAATTAGGAGAAATTGCAATGACGAGAAGAACAGATGAAATGATGAACACTTTTTTTGGGAGCAGAAGCCAATTTTCATCATCGAACATTGTAATACATGAAGAGAGAATGCACAGGTGCAAGAAAATGAAATGTGCCATTACTGCAATTATTTACAGAAAACATGCACGTGACGTGGCTGCACTGATTATGGCTTGATTTCAGTTGGGAGGAGCCAATATCAGCAAATGCCCAACCAAGGCATCAACAGTGTTAGGCACAACGAACACCACTGGGGATGTTTGTGACACTTTTGTTGTCACCTAATTATTGTATTTTGGTTACCATTTTGGCACATGTTTTTTTATTCAGTCTAACTCTATGTAATGATGTAAAGTTAAGCTAGTTTGAACCTATTACAAGTTAAGTGCATTGTTAAGTATTGTCAGTTGGAGTAGATAGTATGATTAGAATGTACTTTTTAAAATTGTATAAGTTTGGCTATATATATTAGCCTTGTATCTTCATCTTTATGTACAGTGAATAGAGAAAATTTGTATATTTTTTTCTCTCATTTCATTGTCTAAAATCGTTTTGTTGAGTATCAAACAAAACCTTTGTGGTAAATCCATTTTCTTGGTGAGAAAACATTAAAACTAGTAAGTTCAAGGCAAATACCGTATTTCAGTGATTTTGAGTGAAATACGGTAAACAACATTCAAATCCGTTAAGCTGCTTAAGTGAAATCCGGTAAGTGCAAGGAATATTCGGTAAGCACACCAAAATATGGTATTTACTGTCCAAATCCGGTAAGTTCAATTTATTGAAATTCGGTAAATGTAAACTAAATCCGTTAAATTCAAATCCTTTACTCCTTTTCGAACCAAAACCCAACAAATATGCATGAGTTGGTCGGTTTGGTCGGTAGTGTCACCAGAAGGAAGCATTTTCGAGGTTCGTTTAAAATAGTATCAACTGACGTGAAAGTGAAAGTATAAGCTCCGGCAGTATTGGTTACAGTTGAGTTTACAACCCGTGATACAGATCCGCTTCACAAGATCCACTTTTGCTTGTGGGATCACATTCACATTGTATATATGTTCCGGCTACAGCCACAGAACAGAAGGTTGGTACAAGTAACTACACCTCCCAATATTCCACCGCCAAGTAGGAGTTCAGCCGAGGACATGGTGGTGTTCTTGGAATCAAGAGGATACAAACCATATTTGTAGGGAAATGAAGAAGAAAGAAGGGTTTTCTTTTTTTGGGGTAATGAGTATTGATCCATATGTTTGTTTTTCAAGATATAAAGTCAGTGCTACAAAACATCTCTTTTATGATGATTCAAAACCCTAATAATGATTCCCCATTTAATTATAAGAAAAATTAGAACGATGTTAAATTCCTAAATTGAAATTTTTAAATGATTCGTATACGGATTCCGCATAACTACATTAATTAGGCTCCACAACTTTAAGCAATTCCCGATAATTATATAATTGTGACAGTGGGCAACTCATGCTGAACAAAGTATGGTTTGAAAACAAACGAACTCAGTTTCAGAGTTTCTCTCTTGATATTTTCAATATACATAAATTGAAATGTGAAAACAAGATATCTTATTTTAATTCAAGAAATTTGAAAACCCCTCCTTCTCTCTAGCTACTTGAATCGCCTATAAATTTTCAAGGTAATGAGGCTCAAGAATAAGTGCAGAAACTAACTGATCAATACATTATCTTCTCAAGCAAAATGGCCATTTCCTCCACCACACTTCTCATCGTCACTCTCTTTTACAATTTCTGCCACTGTACCATTGGCAAAAGCCGACTTGCTTGGTGGCGGAATCCTTGGTGGTGTCCTCACTTGTACCAATACTACAATAGCCGTGGCCAGAACCTATAATGTGATCCCACAAGCAAAAGTAGATGTCTTATGTGGAGCAGGAGGCACCTCCTTACCAACAGTGATCAAATCAACTCAAACTGACACTGCTGGAGTTTATACTTTCCTATTCACTTCTCTTGACACCATTTTGATTGATCCTGGAGAATGTTACCAAAATGTGACACTACCACCAAACTCGTGCATCTTGAATATATCCACTGGTTTTCTTAAGATCCCTGTTGTTGTTCTTAGCACAGTTGATGCGTGACTCGCGTCTAATACTGAAAATCTCTGCCTGAATGTTTTTTTTTTTGATCGGTAAATGTGTAATCTATAGATCAAAACGTGTACAATGTACAAGTACTACGGGCATACCTGAACAATCAAAGATGAAGAACATAAGACAATTACAACAGGCATACCCGTGCAATCAAAAGATAATCTCTGCCTGAATGTTTCTGCTTAAAAAAGTGCATGTTCTCTTCGTGTATCTCAATGTCATATCAATGTAATTTTTTCTTATTAATTTCCTTTGAATGAAACTTATTCCTATGGTGACAATTTAGATTATGAAAAAAGATATTTACTCAAATTCTTTGATGGATAACATGTTATCCCAAAAGAAAGAATATGTAGCATCATCATGAAAATAAGGAGACGTGCCTAACTACTATAAGAAAATAATTAAAAAGAACATTAAACAGTAACATAGTTTAATAATTAAATATACATCTATTAGTAAGCAGAGAAATTTTTGCATTAATATTAAAAAATATATTTATTTATTTTTTAAACGGCAAAACCTTGCAAATTTCATACTACATCTTTTAGTATTAAAAGTTCAAAAGTACAAACTATTCGCAACATATTTTCTGGAGCCATGTTATATGTACAATCGATGTTGACAACATCGGTTGATCACATTGGGGGGACCCACGGTGAATAAAAACTGTGGGTCCCCCATGTGAGGGTGTTGTCAATTTCGATTGTACAAATAACAAAATTCTATTTTCTGTCACTATATTTAAAATGAATAATTAAATCGGGTTTTGCAAGGGATTTGGTCCATAGCTAATTGATAGTATTTTTATCATATTTATTACGATATAATCTTTCAAAATTAATTCTTGATAAACTCATAATCTCTTTTCATATATTAGATTAATATTTTTTATTAAATTATTAGACGATACATTGTCGAACACGACGTTAGCAGTAAAGTATATTAGTGGGTTAAAATGCAGCTTTAAAGATTAAATAGTAGAACACAGATAATTTTTAGTTAGTTAAATGTAAACATTGGAATTCAATTGATTAATAATATAGTACAATGCAATGAATATTTGAAATAAAGAAAATATAGTACAATTCAATAACTTCGTTAATTAATATCTCGACTTATTGATTCTTTGCAAGCAAATGAGCCCTTCTTTGAATTCGAGCAATGCCCGAATTTATATGGTTACAACTTTCGTGCATTGATAAAATCCAAAAAAATAAATAAATAATAATAATAATAAATAAAACAAGAGGAAAAAATAATCTCTCTCTCTCACACACACACGCATATATATATATATATATATATATATATATATATATCCATCATAACTTGAGTTGTCTTTATTGAGATTCGTAGATTGACACAGCACGAAACAAGAAATTCAAGCAAAAATCTTAAAAATACGAAATTTGGAATTCTCCAAATTATGAAGAGAATAAACTCACGATTTTTATTAATGAAAAGATGAATAAAACAATGAAATAATCCCTTATTTATAAGGGTTTACAAGAAAACCTAGTTTAAGATGACTAAAATTAATGAAAACTAAGTTTAAACAAACTAAAATTGAAAAGAATCCAAAAAAAATTAAATGAGAGAAATAGCACTAAAACTTTAAAAATCGAGTCCTAAACGAACTCGAATGGTCGAAATCGATCATACATCATGGCGAAGCGATGAGTATTACTTGTCTCGTTGTCCTCTTTTCGAAATGGTATTATGGACCGAAACCACAATTCGAATATTCTCTTTGCACTATTACTTTTTCCTCATTTTGATCCAATTCTTCTTCCATACATTCAACAATACATTCTACATCAAGAATCGTTTTTTTTTTTTTTTTTGCAATGCTTGCCTACAAATTTATTTGGTTTTGAAACTGAAGGTAATCGCGTCATGATGGTTGGATAGATATATTTTTAGAAATAAAAGTATCGGGGGAAATTTTTAACATGAAAAAAATAGCCTATTGGAAATTCTTAATTAGATAAAACGAATCATTCTTTTTTTTCCAAATGCATTGCTTATAAAGTATTGTTAACAATTCTTGGAGTTTTTTAAAACTAAAATTGATTAAGTAATGTTTGAATAAATATAGTATGAAGTGATCTATTATTTCTGAATTTTAAAAGGCAAGTAAAATAAATTTTACATGGAGCTCTGTCTGATTTCTAGGAGGACCTTGCTGCTTATACAGACACCCTCCCTGACAGGCGTCTCACATTAGGTAGAGATGGAGCATTTTTTTTTATATCATTTTTTCACATGGATCCCATGCGACATGTGAGTATCTGTCAAGAATGTGGTAAACTATTTTTCTGTACAAATGATTTTTTTCCTTTCAAGGACCAACCTACAAAATATAGATCTTTTCTCGATCCCAAGTCACAATGACCTTTTTCGAGTATCAAGGAAAAAAACTTGTTATTTTTATTGTCGTTCGTTTTTCTCTTCTTTTAGATTGTATCCAGTTGATTTGCTACTTGGAAAGATATGCAACATGTTTCAATATTGTATTTTAGTGTAAGAGTACTTTCAGCAGTGTTAAAAGTTTATTCTAAAATTTTATTGATTTCCTCTCTATTAAAAGTTTATTCTAAAATTTTCCTGCTTTCCTCTTTATTAATGAAAGATCGCAAAACAAGTATTATTTTTACATTTTTATAAAAATTTATTTTTGAAAAGGCCCCATAAAAAACTTTCACAAGGCTCCCGAGTGCCTTGAGTCAGCTCAGGTCACCCAACAGCGACCACCTCACCATCATTACCACCACTTGCCTTTCTGTCACAACCATTGTTGCCCTTCAAAATTTATGAAATGAGGATTCTGATTATGCCTTACATTTTTTAAGATTAATGTAATTTATCATTATAATAATGAAATATTGGTGATGTGACAATTTAGGTGGACTAATGGGATAGGACAGTAGTTTTCGCATCAACAATGTTTCATCATTATAATGATAAATAACATTACTCTTTTTCCATATATATATATTTAAATTATATCTTTTATGTTTAGTTAATTTTTATAAATTAATTGGTGAGGAAAACGTTGGTACAACTAGCAGGTGATCATCTACAAGGAATAACTTAATTAGGAAATTTAAATATTTTAATTTTTAAATGCTTGAATATAAATAGCTAAGTAAGGTATGGAGAAATCCACAAATCAAGATTTTCTGGATATCCATTATGGTTTTAAATTCCTTCCACTGAATAATATACTAACTTCTTTAAATAATTTCAATATTAAAAAAATGGAAAACTGAATACCCTGCAAGTTGCTATTCAAGATATGGTATTATAATTCCAGCATACCATTTTCCAGTGAAGTATGACATTGCCTTTGTATCTAGAAAACAAGAATGTGGATCGATCATAGTCATTACACATTACCTCTTCTTCTTCACTGCCCTATAAATTTGCACGTGTTGAGTCCCCTTGATTCCAAGAAAAACAAGATCCAACTCTAGAACTATTTATATTATAAGAATTAGCCTTTCCATCCACCTTGCTTCTAATAACTCATCCTTCTTGGTGGTGGAATATTGGGTGGTGTTATTACTTGTGCCAACGTCTCTGTGTCAGTAACCTGTACGTACAATGTGTTGGAAAAATGAGTTAAATGGTTGACTTTGACATAAAATTTGAGACCCATATGATTATTTTGGAAGTTTAAGATTGATTTGTGTTCTCCTCCGCAAGAACATTGAAATCATATATTTACTTGCCAAAAATGATGTTGGGGTGAATGGGAAATTGAAGCTCAAAATGTGTCAATTGAAAGGAGTTTGTGTGTTGGAGGGAAATCAATTAAGGTTTGTCCCGCATAGGAAAATAATGAAGGCAAATATCACTTTATATAGAATTACATTTTGGAAGTGTGTAATCATGTGTAGCATAGATGCTCTTTCCACGTGCACGCGCATGGAGGTGAAAATTATGGACCGAAATAGGCTTTGGACCTTGAACCTGTGTGCGTACATGAATGTCAGACCAGATTGACCAAAAATTGGCCTCTTAGGAGAGCCTACGTTTTGGCAAATTGACATTTTAAATTCCAAAATTGTCGAAACTCCAATATCATTGTTATTATAATACGAGTTAATGACATTCATGGGGATTGAGCCTATATATGCAACCTGTTTTCTACTATTCCACACGAGGAAAAAAATCCAGTTCTGCATGATTTTTTTAATCTGCATACCGTATAGTTTAGTTCCTTATTCTGTCCAAAATTTTTTTTTAGTGATATTGTTCTAACACAAATTCTGTTTGACTGAGTAGTATTTGAGGTGCTCAAATTCTATCGTTCTTCTGTTGTATCCTAGAAGTAGACATCCGAATTAAATCTCAAGTACTTACGGTAAGTGAACGAATCTGTTTTAAGGAAACTGTATTCACACGTGCCTCGGTTCAAATTCATTTTTTGATTACTTGCTTTTGCATAATTAGATTAACTCGTTTTGATTTATTGTAATTTAATCTGCTATATATATTTTGGCTAATATTCGGTAAGTTTACTACATATACAGAAAGTTGCATATTGTTGGGAATTTACTTATCATGCACGACGGAGAATTAAATAAATTTCAATTTCCATCCAAGGATCTGCTTTGTGTTTAGATAGAAACTGTGATAGAAACTATACCTTTTGTCAGATCTGCAAATTCTTTTGCTATTCATGTAGTTCCAGCAATCCCGATCTGCCTCCCACAGCTGTCCAATTGTCCAGCCTTTAATGGAATCCACACAGGAAACAAGATTGAGAGAGAACTAGGGTTTACTTTTCTTGTGCTAGCAAGAATAATGAAAATCCATCAACAAATCTCAAACACTAGCAGCTTATTTATATAAGCCCAAAAGGGCTTGGCCCGTCCTACAATTTAATCTGGTCCAATATTTAATTAATCTAATTAATTAAATTCGGTCCATGAATTAATTAATCCAATTAATTAATTCGGGCCTATTAATAAACGATCCAATTAATTAATTATCCAACGCTTGTCAATTAATTAATTGGCAGATCTCAATCTTCTAGTTCTCCTTTAGTGTGTGACCCATTAGGTTCTCAATCACGATGCCTAACGACGTGAATTATTATTTTGAACTAATCAAAATCGATAAATCAAAACACCCCTTTGATTTATCATTAATTCACATACGTCGTCCCAGATTGACATCTATCAATGTGTCAGGGCAATACATGTGACGGGAAATGTCACGTGGTATGAGAAAACCAAACTCGTTCGTTTACCGTGAAACTATAATCCCTTTGTCAGTATGATCCGATCAATTACGAGATATGGACTGTGTCAATCTCGATTATCGATCATATCTTTCATTCCACTTATTAAGTCAATGTAAGTCGAAAACTCCTTTTCGACTTATAGGTACACTTTGGCCAATGATTTCGTTATCAACTTAACTGGATGAAATGTAGATCATAAACTCTTACTATCTAAGAGCGACGAATCCTCTATTGATCATTCACAACCTTCATATGATTCTTGACATACCCGAACGATGCCGGATTAGCGGCTCTTAACAGAGCAACTTCCAGTATCACCAAAGCATGACTGTCTCTACATAAGGTACTATGATGATCTCAAGTCGAAAGATCAATTCCACTACCGAACGTTAGAGATTAACCACTGATACTCAGATAGTTATCCATGTGGAATCTCTCAGCGGGTCTCCAATGTTTTGTTCTATAACAAAACATCCACGTGTTCATTTAAGTGTCACTACACTTTAACTTGTGAGATCAGCTACTTACTTCACAAGTAAGGAATGCCACACGTGATGGTCTATCCGTAATAACGATATCCGTATTTCTTTATTACTTACGACCATGGATGATTTAAGATTCAATCATATGTAATTTGTATTTCACAATCACAACTCCTTGTGATTAACAAATTACCAAGATTTGAATCTACGGACTCTATTATTTAATATAATAGATCTTGTCATAATAAATGTATTAAATATATATCAAAAGTACTTATACCCAAAGTTGATTGGACTTAGGGCATAATACTTACACATATATGGTAAGGTGCATATACGGTAAGTTACATATACGGTATGCGTCAATCTGATAGGTTGTAAATCCGGTATATGTCCATCTGATATCTGTTAATTCAGTATTCATTCACTAAATTTAGTCCAACACAATGTGATCCCAAAAGAGGGTTCGATTTTTGCCTCTTACAAAGTATAAAATTGGGCTCTTTGTGGGCACTAGTATGATAGCTCTTGTACCATGACTTGCTGAGGCACATCCCGAAATTTACCTCCTCCATAGTGCTCTAGGGGCCAGGCGGTGGGGGACCCTCAAGGTTGGGGTTCAACCTTTTCATAAGTGGATCTTGTATGTGGAAGAGGTTCTGTTGCCCAAATCATAAAATCAGCGGTAACCAGTAGTGCCCAAGTTTATAATTTTCTTTTCACTTCAGGGCCTCAGGCGATGACCATAGACAATGCTTCCTTTTGGTGACTTATGCATTTTCAACATAACCAGTGGTCTTCTCAGGATTCCTATTGTTGTGCTTAGCATGGTCAATGCCTTGGTTGGGAAGTTGCTGATATTGACTCCTGGTGCTCTCGGTTATGTGTTTTCCCACTCAAATATAAAAGATCTACGCCACCGGAAGTTTGTACGAGCTGTTAATCGGCTTCTGCTGTACTAAAATATGCTTCATCGTTTCATCTGTTCATTTCTCTTTAATTTCCTATGAATGAAGCTTCCTTTTTTAAGATAACCAGAAAGAGATTAACCTCTTAATGCATATTCTGAACCATCCAGAAAATGTGATATTGATGGTGGCATCAAACTTCAATTTTTTTTTTGGTTGAGGCTCAGCGCTCAGGTATCACATAGCGTAATCTAAAAAGTGATAACCCTCAACCCTTTTACCATTCTAGAAGAAGAGTGAGCAGTGTAAAATAGAATTTTTTGGATTAATAAACAAGAAGCAGTAGTGAAGGGTAAAAACAACCTATTCAAACTTAAGATGATAATTCTACTACAAAAACTTTTAATGAAGACAAAGGAGATGCCGTTATAAACACAAATAGCGTCTTAAGATTGTGGGTGGGATATCTCCAAGTAGCACCGTGAAAATCTTAAAAACCACAAGAAAGGAGTAGAACCAATTGAAATAACTCAACAGCAGGGAAGAAGATCGGCAGTAGATGAAGAAGGAGAAGAGGAAGAAGAAGAGGATGAGAAGAGCTGAAGAGGAAGATATTGGAGAGAGTGGCGAAAGAGGGAATACAGGGGAGGTAGAACGTGGGCAATTGGCAAAGCCAATCTTAATTCATCTCATTCATCAACTGATTTTTTCAATAGGAAAAATTCATAATTCAGGTGCATAGTTTACACCAATTCACAAAAAGGAAAAAGAAGAGGATGAGAAGGGTGAAGAGGAAAATATCGGAGAGAGTGGCGAAAGAGGGAATACAGGGGAGGTAGAACGTGGGCAATTGGCAAAGCCAATCTTAATTCATCTCATTCATCAACTGATTTTTTGAATGGGAAAAAAATCATAATTAAGGTGTGTAGTTTACACCAATTCACAAATCATGTACAAAGTTTAAAAATTCAAAAATCAGGCTTATATATAATTAATTAAATATAATAAAATCACAATTATAAAATTAATTGTCACAAATTTATAATTAAGGTCACAAATTATCAAATTAATAAGTCACATTATTTCGAGGTCACAAATTTTGTAGGTCATGGTTTTTCAAATTCAATGGTCACAGTTTTTTTTAGTCATATTATCAAATTTTTAGGTCACAATTAGGTACTTGGTCACAGTTGAGTGCTTGGTCACAGAAAAATAAATAATTGGTCACAGACAACCAAACACTCGTTCCTAAATCTCAGTACACCAATACTTGGTCACAAATCGACCAAATAGTTGGTCACACAAACTCTTCTTCCCATCCGTTACTGCTGTCGCCACCTCCGCCGCCACAACCATCACCAACAATAACCACCACCGCCCATGCCACCACCACAGTCGCCACCGCACCAACACTTCCCTTCCCCAGTCGCCACCACAACGCTACCATCACCAGATCCTCAAATCGCCTCCATCGATCCCCAAATCGCCCTTACACCACCATCACCCAATCCCCTGCACCACCACAAACCTTCAATCGCCCCTGCTCCACAATCCTCAAATCGCCGCCACCAACAAAATTATCGTCACACGCAGCGTTGTACACCGCCACCACTACAGCAAGCACAACACCACCCTCACCATTACAACGCAGACTACACCCACAGTAACACAAACCAGTCACCAAAAACTGTGAAAAAAATCCACCAAAACCCCCAAACCCGCGACGTCAATCTGTGCAGAATCATCGGTGACTTGGTAGTGTCGCGACATCGATCTATGCAAAACCACCGGTGTCGATCTGGAGCTGTAGAAAAGTCGAACTGTGTAGAACCAACGACGTCGATCTGAAGGAGTGTCGATTTGTGCAGAACACTGATGTCGATTTGTGAGAACACCGCAATGGAGGAGAGGGAGATGAGAAGTTCGACGGCGGATTGTTGATGTGGGTGGTGTTCTCCGACAGAGGATGGTTGCTCCGGAGGTGTGGGCGGCGACGGAATCCACGGTAGGTTTTGAAATTTTAGAGAGAAGGAAGTGGGTGGAAGGAAAAAATGAGGAAAAATTATTAGGGTTTGTAGATATAATATTTCAATTATTAATTTTTTACCTGAGTTTTGATTAAAAAAATTTTCCACCTGACTTTTTTACTTGGTTCTTGAAATACCTGGTGGGTGTAATTTCCTCTTTTTGAATCCCATTACAACCATATAAATAACAAAGTAATAAACCTAGTTAAGGGCTTGGGCCAAACCCATATACAAGCCCAATAAAACATAAGGTCTAAATAGTGGACATAAAAAAATAAATGGAAAATAAACGGCCCGACGAAGGATGTCCACATCAACTAAACCTCGAAAAATCTCGAACAATGAAGAAGAACATGTTTGCACTTTTCTTAAGATGCTATTTGTCCCTATTAATCCAGTGATGCACTCGGGACACTAATACTCCTCCGGGATAATAAAGTCATCATATTGTCTATGTTGTGCATCCATGAAGACAAGCCGAACACCAAGAATTAATTATGTCTATACTCGAGGACTATACTTTGTCTCTCGAGAATGACAGGGTATAAACAAGAGTGTAAGAAAAAAGATTCAAGGGAGTCATTTATAATGCAACAAAATCAAGGGGAATAAATGACAATATACTTGCATTATGTCAACATGAATTTTCAAGTATACATCAATCAGCAAATCACCAGTCTTTTTTATAGATGGGGAAGTAATGCGTTACCATAAGTTACAATTATTCACAAGACTCACATCACTTCATATCTACAGTTAACAACAACAAAAACAGCCTTTTGCATAACCGACTCCATGTGAAAAGAGGTGAGAAAAATCGAAAAAAAAAACATGAATAGGTACATAAGCACGCATTATAGTGTGGACTGGGGGTGACTGCCCCGAGCATGTGAGCTGCCGCCTGCCGCTCACAAGCTCTGGAAGGTTGGCTTCTCCATCATCCATTATCCCGAACCTCTCCCGAATAATTTTATAACTCATGCAAACTCTTTTAAGCATCTAATAATGTCAAAAATCGACATTATTTTAGTAATGTTTTAACAAGTAGGACATATATGCACCAAATACAATTCAAATCAATGGACATATGCATGCCACAAATCAATGCACAAGCAGGTTAATTCTTCAATTAACTTGATAGTAACCACTTGTGATGAAAATAAGATTTAAATAAATATTTAAGTACTTCTCTAACAGTGTAAGCTTTTAGTTTAAGTAGTCCAATATCATCTGATTGGATAATCCAATGATGAGCACTTGTTCTAGTCATAAGTGGTCATACCTTTACCAACAACATGTTTTTGGGCCACAGTGGGTAGACTGCATTCATAAGCTTTATGTTGGCAACTGGTAGAACCAACCTCATTTCTTTGCAAATCAGAGCTTGTTTATTAGCTGATTTCTCCAAAGCATTTTTGGATTTTCTTGTAGAACACAAAAGATAATAGTGGTTGAGTTTTTAAGTAAACCCTCAAGATCAACTACCCACCCAACCAAGCCAACAAAAGGCTTCCCAGTGCTGTTCGTGGGGTTCCACCCTTCATAAACTACAATGAAGTGTACATTGCATATATCATATTTAAATGCTTGCTTATTTCAATCAAACTACTTTCATTTGTATTTGCCAACATAAATTCAGGTCTCTTGTAACTGTAAGATCACTTTTTTTCTGGACAATTGTAAAGTTCGTTGATTACGCTTCTCTCAGAAGAGTTTTTCATTCTAATTTGGGACGCGAGTGATTGAAGCTGGAGAAGCAGGGCACATGCCAGATTACTGAAATCCTGACCTAAGGATTTGGCGTGTGCCCTGACTCTCCAGCTACGGCCCTCTCCCATGGAAATACTGGCACCAGATAAGAGATCGCAAGCATGTCTAGAGGCAATAGAGTGCTACAAGTAAGCTACTCAGAAATTAGTACGCATGCTAATCATTCACAGTTCAATAAGTTCTACGCATCTACAGGTTGGTGTTTTGGTAAACGTCTCTAAAGAATTGTTAGCTTTCACTATGCGTCATAGGTCGAGAACTAGCTTCATTAATTTATTATCAAATTTTCTCATAAAGGAGTAACTTCTAATTTATAGAAGGAAAGAGGAAGAAGTTAAGAAAAACCAACCAGCACATAAGGACTAATCTAATCCTCGAGTAAACTGTGTATTTCCTTGAACAAAAACATATATAACAATGTAAAAATGTCCATCCTTTAAAGACTTCATCATTCTTATACACACACACTTTATTCATAGATACATTATCCGTGAAGATGATCAGCAACTTATCATCTAAAAAGTGGCAATAGATTAAGCTGATCATAAAATAAAAAGTAAGAAAATGAATAAATTACTTATAATTTAGATTTCTTGAGCAATAGAAACATATCCATTCTTGTTGAATCACTTCATCCGACAGGCTTTCTATTTTCCAATGCTAGTGCTGCCGAATCCACATGAGCAAGTAAACAAGCATAAACCTTTTGCTTCAACCTATCAATAGCCTCAAGCATTTCATTTTTCTCTGAGCTCAACTTGCTTCTTAGTTTATCTAACCAGACATTTGCCTGCTTCAGCTGTGACAATGTGGTAGCAATCTGGTTGTTTGCTTCCATAAAACGTCCAAAGCTCTCCTTCCCTTTCTTTTCCTGATAATCCAGGCGGAAGCCATTATCAAGTGCTTCATCCAAGAATTTGAGAAACCAGGATTGTGATTCATGCAGAAGAATTTCCCTAAGTTCCTTAATTTCTGTGGAACCACCTCCCTTTGACCATTCTAATTTATCAGGCCTACTAAGCTCCATTGAGGGATTTGGAGTTATTGTCATACTGCTCCCGTGTAACAAACCTGATTTTCTGGTGGATTTGTCTTTATCTTCCAATGATAAGTTTACTGAGAAATTATCAGAAACATCCTTTGTTAGAATTGTGATGTCTGCTTTCTCTATAAGTCGGTAGAGTGTAAAGAACTTAGTAAGGTAGATATGGGGGTTTTCTGGTGAGGCAGATGAACAAAGATCGGCAAACATGCTGAAAAACCAGAGAAGAAAGGAAGATAAGAAGAAATTTTATCGCTCAAATCCAGCACTTTTCTCGTGTAATCAAAAGTTATGAATATGTTAAAAAATGTATGACGAACAGATGACATATTTAAATCAATCTCTAAACTTACCTGAGGCACTTGACAAGATTTGCTGATACAATTGCTTCTTTTTGAACTTCCGCCAACACCAAAGAAGCTAAGTTTCTCCTTCTAATCATTCCCTTGTAATGTTAATGGCCAACGACGAATATAAATACATTGATATATTAGGTAAATGCTCAGTGCTTGATATATATGCAAGACGGTAAAAAATTAACATAATGTCATAATGAGATCACGTAAATCTAACAAACCAATGGTTTTCCCCTTCAGATGTTAGAACTTGCTGTCGAGTATCAACAATTGAATGTTCTTGGGAGGCATAAGAATGACAATGCAGTTGCACCATTGTATTAGTGCTAAAATTGAGAACATGTAATTCAAGAAGTTGATATTTGAATTATTAGAGTATCGGATATTAAATCAAGAAATGTACCTTTCCAGGTTTAAGAAGATTGGCTGGCAATTTGGACCAAGATATTGCCTCAGGAGTTGCCTCAGGAGAATGCTTTTTGTTGCTACTATTTGACCAAAAATTCATGCCGATGCTTTCTTGTTTGGCTGTGCATTCCACTGCTTGCAATTTTGAAGATGTCCGGAACACCATGGTTTTTAAAGAATCTATATCTGAATTATGTGTTGATGCATCAGGACGAGTACGGAAAGGACTTGATGGTTTTGCCTATAATGCAATATTAGAAGTTCTCAATTGGCTTGGATTTCTTAAGCAAAAGATTTCACACAAGTGTTATTGCACCTATTTGCATGCTTTATCCACCTCTAAACATTGCAAATTCATTTTACTGTTTCAATCAGTTAGAATCTTGCAGTCCACAGGAAGAATCGGCTCTGCAAATTTTGCCCCCACCAATTTATTGTGCAACAAATAATGTAATTAACCTCTAAGATGCAATGCATACTAACAAAGTCAAATCACTTGGCCTAAACCAATGGTAGAATTATTTAATTTGCATAATAACTTTAGACATAGAAGACGAGGTTATTGAAAAATATCTGAGCCTTGTAGTTTAACTTTCGATATGACCTTAATGGAGTAGACAGGAAGTAGATGACCTATCATTCGAGAAATTGATAACAAAAAACTGAAAACAAGTCAAATATTGGACCTTGATGAACGATAAACTTCATCATCGAGATAGAATGCACTAAAGGTAAAGTTTTTTACAAGGAAGAATCAAATATCTATAACTCAAAATCGTACCTGACCTTTAAGCTCGTGTTGCTTCCCTTTCAGAAGTCCAACCTTCTTGCCTGCTGCTCCACCATTCTCATTCTCATTTCTTCTTGCACCATTGTTTTGATCTGCTTCTCTTACTTTTGTGTTTGGAGTTAACACACCCTGCATATACCTAGAGGCAACACCTGCCTTCTCCTCTTTAATTACAAGTTTCTTCTTTACACTTTCTTCTTTTGCTTCAGCTGACTCACTCGATTTTGAATTGGTAACACCTTCCTGATCAACTTGAACAGGGCTATCTGATGCCTCTAACATTTGCATTAAATCCTTAGGATTGCCCATAAAAGGATGTCGCCCTGGAATAGGCCTAACACCAACTAATATAGGTACCGGAGTTCCAGCCTCCATCTTATCAACATAGAAGAATTGCCCAAGTTGCAACTTGTTATTTAAAATAAGCTCATTGTCTTCCTTCGAAAGTGATACATAGGTCGAATGCGAAGAATCAGATACTTTTATGAAAAATCCATGATCTGGCCACAACTCTGATCCACTTATGGCTGGCACTATGCTGATTACCTGTAATAGGATGGACCTATACTCACCGCGAACTTTTACATTGGAATTTATACTCTGAATAAGTTTAACTAAAACTCCAGGCGTAAGAGATGCCATTTTCCCCTGTTTCAACAGATGAGAGCTATGATTTTAACTACTCGTCTGCTTGCGTAAATCAAACCGAGAGCTCAGATTGAATCCGAATATATATAATAAAATAAGATCGAAAAGTTTGAGCAAGGATGAAGCATAGCATACCTGAGAAAGGAACGAGAAGACTGCAAAAACACAGTATTTTAGACTCAGGGGAATCAAAAGACAAATGATGGTTTAGCAAAATTGTGGGTAACCACAAAGTGTGTATAGCCTTGCCTTTACATGGGAGGCAAGTAAAAATCCAACATCCCCTTGCCTTTTAAGCCAAGTTACAATGAGAGAAAATACCAGGGCCCACATTGTCCATCTACATCTACATCTACAATCTACAATATATTAAAAGTGTGAATTGAGGAGAAACTTTTGATTACCAAATTTATCCTTACATATTTAGCTATATGTCCAATATACCCTTATTTATCCCTATATCTTTAATTTTTCATTTTACCCTTACATTTTTATGTTTATGGTCAATAATACCCTTAAAATTAAATTTATTTCAACTAAATTCAATTATTTTTAAAATTAAAATTATTTATTTTTTTAAAATTAAGTCAATTAATTTTCACTAAACACTATTATTACTAATTATCTGTATATGATTAATAATAATTTATATAAAATCAAAATAAATATTATAATAATACCACATATATAATTAACATGAAATGACATAGACTATTAAGTCAATCAATATTAATATATAAAATTTATAAATATAACAAAATTATATATACAATTAATAATGTAGATAACGTTTAATTTAGAAATTTCTTATAAAAGAAATAGTTATAATTTAGAGAAGAAATGATCTTCAATATTAAAAGTGTGAATTGAGGAGAAACTTTTGATTACCAAATTGATCCTTACATATTTAGCTATATGTCCAATATACCCTTATTTATCCCTATATCTTTAATTTTTCATTTTACCCTTACATTTTTATGTTTATGGTCAATAATACCCTTAAAATTAAATTTATTTCAACTAAATTCAATTATTATTAAAATTAAAATTATTTATTTTTTTAAAATTAAGTCAATTAATTTCCACTAAACACTATTATTACTAATTATCTGTATATGATTAATAAAAATTTATATAAAATCAAAATAAATATTATAATAATACTACATATATAATTAACATGAAATGACATAGACTATTAATTCAATTAATATTAATATATAAAATTTATAAATATAACAAAATTATATATAAAATTAATAATGTAGATAACGTTTAATTTAGAAATTTCTTATAAAAGAAATAGTTATAATTTAGAGAAGAAATGATCTTCAAAATGATCACCATATCTACAGTGTAGATAGTGTATTGATCAATAAAATTTTTCAATTACTTGAAAATTGATGGAGATCTCATGGAGTACGAGGATAGGGATTGACTGTTAAAACGGAGGCATCGGGAAGATGAGATTTTGTAGTGGCTATGAGCTTTAGATGTACAGGTCACTAGGACATGTCGTATGAACGAGAGGTTGAATTATTTACTAAACTCAATGTCTTCTCCTTTAACAATATCAATTACATCAATTAATTTTCTAAAAAAAATATAATTAGTACTTAAAAAATATTATGCACATCATTCTTTTGAAACATAAGACGTGAAATGCACGATCTTACTGCTAGTTAATTCAAAAAAGGAAATAATGGCTTGGAAATATTGTTACCCTTTTGAATGGGTAGTATGGTAATTATATCAGGACTTGTTTACAGGTTGCATTTCTATTTCCAGGAAGACGAAATGGAGCCATTTTGATAGCTGGGGAAACCATAACATCCCAATCGTTTACAGTATGACAGAACCCACCAAGACCAAGCAGGTAAAATGTGTTGTGATCTTCTTCAACCATGTCCAAGTAGGTAAAGTTTGCATGCCAAAGACTGTCAAATGATTCTAGTTTCGTTGTTTAATTCAAAGTTGATAAAATTCTAGAAAAATGATCAGTTATATTAACATAGGCTCTGCTTGTTGGCAGTTGTACCGAACTGAACGTCTTCTATTTAAATGAAAAGTTAAAGTGGAAATAAATTTTGATGTATATTCATATTGAAAGTGATATTTTTGGAGAATGTATTAGTTAAAAAAAAATTATGAATCCAGGTGTATAATTATTTTATTTTACATATGTAGTTCAAAATAAGATTGGACAAAGAATAAATTTTGAATAAATACCAAACACCGACAAAAACAAAGCTAAGTGCAATTCCTTCAAAATTTGGTGCAGTGTTTAAATACTTTAAAATAATAATAATGCTACCTAGACTTCTTCAATGAATTAAGCCCCAGATTGATTTGGACAAAATTTAGGCCGGCTTGATACAAGGGATTTCCCTAGAAAAGGGAAAAGGTTTTCTATTCCAATTAATAATTGCTATTTGATAGGCTCCAATTGGCAGGCAAAACTTTTTCTTGGGTTGCCACTCACGCGCCTCAATTCAGGGAATTGCCTTGTGGAAAAGGCAATTCCAGCTTTTCTGTCTTCTTCTTTTTTTTAACAATTGAAACACATTTTAAATTCAATGATAAAAAAAATATTCATTTAATTGACAATTTACATGAAAAATAAAATCAAACGAATTAGGTAAAAAATTATATCAATCAAACACCATTAATTACATTTCTCTATAAAACAAATTCTAAACAATTCAATTCCTTGCAATTCGTTTTCTTTCCACCCAAATTTCATCCTCTCTATCAAACAGATATTAAATAAATTTTGATAAAATTTTGTAAAAAGTTTAATTGAAAATTTGATAAAAAGTAATATCTCGTGAAATATGTAGTTAAAAATATATTTGAATAAAAATTAACTTTAAAAATTAGAGGCCAAACATGGGCTAAGTTTATTGGACAAGTCTAGGTGGTACACCTAGACTAGTCTCCACCTAGATCGATATTAAGCCTTCGTTTGAACCCAATTTTTCAATAATACATTTTTTTAAAAAACTCATTTCACCCACATTCTTTTAATAGAATAATATTACATACAAACTAAATTTTTTTTTTCTATTTTTCAACCACACATTCTCATGTTTGCCACACAACGTCATTTTTCAAGAAAACAAACTTTGTTATGTAGCAGTTTGATTTTCTCTCCTGTTTTTTACATGAACAAGTAGTATATAAAAGGGGCACATAAATAAGTTGGTCCTATTGCAACAAACATTGATTTTACTTTTTATTTCTAACTGAGTAACTTTTTTGGCACCCAAATATTCTGATGAGAACAAGTCACTAGAAAGAGACGAGCATACCATGTAATAGTCTGTAGGCACCCCTAGTCTATGGCTTTTCCCAGTTCCATGACTTCCAAGTACTCACCAACAAAATTGAACGTGTGCGTGGAAGCATACTAATCAAACTTAGCTTTCGCATGCTCGTTATGATTATACATTAAAACACAAGCACATGTGCATAGAACTGCCTCACTTCCCGAAGATTAAGTTTTGTGCCCTTTGGACAATGATTTTCGTTAATTTACTGCATTCTCAAGGCTTTTATCCAGTCAATTTCAACTTGGAAATCACCTGGACCAGATCTAGCATCGGGAATTCCGCCTTCTGCATTGACAGATAGAGACATGCCAACCACTCGTGCTGGGTTCATCTCTAGCTTTGCCTCTATCACATTACCTCTCCATGTTGGCAGATATCGGGCAAGAGGAATCTGCACAACCAGATTTTGACATTTTAATATCCAAATCATTAACATCTCATTCCATTTTGTGCAAAACTCATTGCAGTCATGCTGCCATGAGCCAGCAGATGAGCAGTGTGTACGCTAGACTGTAACAGTAGAACACATAGTTCAACATAAATCATATTTTACAACTAAAACAGCAAAACTCTTTTGAAGGATGCCTATACACCAAATCAGTTCCAGGAACTCTTTTTTCTTACTATATTCATAAGTTGCATGCTGCGCTTGTTTTGTAGTGCTAATAAGCTTTAGGTCCTACGGAATTCATGAATAATAAGTGGTTAGTAAATTGTGTGTCCTATCCTATGAAATGTGTGGATAATAGTATATTTTTTTCGTTTAAATTATAATTTAAGCTTGCTCAGAATCATCTCAGGTTACAAACAAAATTGAATGAACATAAGACATGTATATACCCAAAAACAGAAAAAAGGATTGCAAACAGAAATGTGTCCAATTGCGTGTGTGAATGTGCAACAATGTGTGTGTGTGTGTGTGAGAGAGAGAGAGAGAGAGAGCTTGCCTTCGCAATATACCAGTTGTCTTTGGGCACAAAAACGAATGCCTGCCATGAGTTGTCTTCTTGTTGTCCAGGAGAATTCACCCAGTTTTCTGTATAAATCTGCATTGAAATTTGATATAGGCTGAATCAATTTTGGTCCAATAGTTTTTGAGTATTTCCATATTTGCGTTTTCTACTTGAGTGTCCAGCACCAATCCATGCGGCATTAAATGATAGGTCTAATTAATGGGTCCAATATCTAGACATTTATTAGACCTATTATTGAATTCCACGTGTTGCCACATAGATTGGTGTTAAACACCAGTGGTGCTCTCTTTCGACTTGCAAGTTTAACACCATTGCAAACTTCAAAGCACCCTACATTTTAAGGCAAATCTTGGGCATGTTACATTGTGTTATGTAGGAGTTGGAGTACTCACAGTTGAAATGTAGCATCTCCCATCTCCTTTAAGTTTTAGTGCTAATGTGTCGTAACCATCCAAATCTATGAAGCCATCAAACTACAAAAGCAACAAATGGAAAGGGAAGTCATTATGAAACAAAAGATGACAGCCAAAAGAAAAATGTTCCAAAGTCTGTAGCATATTTTTCTTTTTAGCATGAAAGTTCACTAGAGAAGCGACTAATGATATGCTGATAAAGCTAAAGCCCTAATTTCTCAACATGAACATTAAGATCAAGAGGTCTTTTGATGAACTTTAGTGCTAAGGACCTCTTTGAGTTTCACTAGTAAAGTAGATGGAACTTTAGCAGTCTTATGTGACCCTTGATCTGCAGATGAGCAGGAAGTTTATGAATATCATGCACCTTTTTAGACCGCATTCCACAGAAGCCGCTTCGAGTTATATTCCATCGTGAACTCTCACTGACATCCAAAGAAAGGTTCCCAGAAAATATTCCTATGACAGAAATAGAAAACAATCAAGGTTCAGCAGTGATCTCCAAACTACGTAAGACGATGATACACTAAACAGAAGAATTTAAATGCTCTGATACTTCAAGAGTTGAGTACTGAAGTAGTATTCAGTAAAGTAATTGTAATCAACAGTCTTAACTGTCTCTGGCTTGTGGACATGCACACAAATATGTATTTGTCTATATATATATATATATATATACATATATACGTGGACAGAGCTATCCTACAACAAATAAAATTGGAAGACAAGACCAAGTATTCAAATCAAAGAACTTTTAACGATAATGAAAGGTACTTCAATTACAATTTGTATCCAAGAACTAAGAAAGGGAAGGCTAACTTTTCATCAAAGTTCTTATGTGATTTATAGCTAGTTACTGGCATATAAATAAGAGGAAGAGGAGAAAAATTGTAAAATCACATGCACATATGCATTATGTCGCAAGGTAAGAGATATACTTACTGACCAGTACCACTTGATCCATTTCCAGGCTCTTTTATCTCCAGCGATGCAGATGACAAGCCTGAAAAGTTATATTTGACCATCATACGAGTCCCCGTGCATTTTCATTTCTTCTAAAATAGTTCTTGTGGCATGTACTGCTACACTATGCAGTAGCAACTCCGAAATCATGTAGAAAATGCAATATTATAAGTTCAATTAAAATATCAACATCAACCAGTGTTCTATTGAAACTAATGCATTATCCACTGGTTGAGTTCTTTGATCATGTATACATAACTGAGCCCCCGTTTGGGCTCCATTATTTCAAATTATAATGGAAGGAATAGTAATTTTTTGAAGAATGTGTGGTTAAAAAATGAAGGAAATTTTTTTTAGGTTTACGTTTAATATTATTTTATAGGAGAATGTGTGGTTGATAATAAGAGAGAAAAAAATGAATTTTAATTTAATGGGGGCCAAACAGGGTCTGAATATATTGGTAGAGATTTATAAATGCGGGGGATAAAAATGCAATATAGTTTCTTTTGGTAAGTTAACATGGGGTGGTGTAGCATACAAATATGATAATAAGATTATTTACTTGCTCTGTCTGGGTCATTGTACTTTCTAGAACTCAGATTCAGGAAATGGAGATACCAAATTTTCACATTTACATTACCTCCATATTCAGAATCTGAATACAAATGCCACCTTTTAAGCTCCTCTTTTGAATTAAAATTGAAAATATACTTTTCACTTGGTGGAACTAAGTCATCTACATTCCATACCAAAGCTACAAGATAACAAACAAAATGATTACAGGATGAAGGTGGTAAATAAAAAGATTTATTCGTCAGAAAACTCAGTCAATAACTGAAGAATGAAAAGGAAATCACTATGAGCTGTCATTTTATTTAGATGTGTTTTTTTTTTTTTTCCAGAAGAAGGGGAAGAGACTACAATATGCAGCATCACTCCCTTCCATCTGGATGTCTGTCCAGGGACTCATCAAATTATTTGATGGCAATACCTGTGGATTGATTATAGTTATTACTTGAGAATAGTGTAGCATAATGTTAAATCCAAAGATCTCTCATCATCTAGATCGTACATAGGTGATGTGCCAACTTTCCATTTTATGAAAGACAAACAATTTTCTCTAAGACCAACCATCTTCAAAAGTCCAGGGAGATTAAAGAAGCGCTCAACAGTAATGTTTCTCTACCTCCATGTCACAACCTTTCTGGCTTACCCAAAAGATAAAATAGCAGATGAATGTTTCACGCTCGAATAATATATGTTATATAATGTTCAATTAGTTCAACTTTGTTCTTCTTTCGTTCATCTGATTTAAAAGAGTTTATGATTTTAGGAAATCTATGGATCTATAATGTTAGAGATGTATTTAAAGTAGGATGCATATATAAAAATTCATTCTGATATATAGTAGTTAAATGAATGATTTAATAAGGACAAGATTGAAATATGACGTGGATGTAAATTAAAATTTAATAGGGATGCACTTAGAGTGGATGAATAAATAAAAAGTGTGGATGAAAATAGTGGTACCCAAAATCTATGCAAACTTTATTGCCCCCTTCAGTTGAATAGAAAGCCGTAACAAACCAAACTTTAACTACCCGTGCGATCTCTTTTATGATTATATTCGAAACACACTGCCAGAGGCTTTTCAATATTTTAAATACAGATAAACAAATTGTAGAACCCTTCCACAATAGGAAAGGAATCTAATTATTAGAAGGCCAACATGAATTCATTTTCTTTTCGAGATATTTCCTAAGTACGATACTAATTACAACTTTAATTCAAAAATTTCTAAAAAACTTTACATCAGCTAAATTAACAATAGATCAATCGAAAAGAATATACTGAAGAACAAAGAATCAAACAAGTTCAATCGGATGACGAGGTAATGATCAAAAGATACCTCTTTTAGTAGCATTAAGAGAAGCTTGCGACAGAGCCCTAAACCTTGACATTCTATATTGCCAATTTCTGATTTTTTTTATTTAAATTCGAGAATTAAACTTTACAGAGTGAATGAAATATTTATGCTTCAATGTAAAAACTCTACACTCAAAATTATACGTATATCACCAGTGAAACAGCAATCAATTAGTCCGCCCCTTAGAGCTGGAACTGAAAGCGGTAAAGCAGCAGCAGCATGAACGAAAAACGGAAAATTTTTATTTTGAATTCATTTTCATTTAGACAAAATTGCAGTTTCCACGTCAAACTGTTATTCCTTTTGCATCTCAGTCCCCAACTTTTATTTTCTCCAGTTTTTTTTATTTTTTATTTTTCTCCCACTCACTATTTCCATTCAAATATGAATAATTATATTTCATACTGTAATTTTTATTATTTGAATTATATTTTAATTAAAAGGGACGCACTTTTTATCAATCATATTTTGGATTTTGCCATTTGTATATCGTTTCTTTTACATCACTGTTGATATTCCCTTTGTTTTCAAAATATTATGGACGGAAAAACCTTTTTTTTTTTTTAAGACGAATGACAGTTTGCCATGTGACAAACTATCAAAATTGGTGTACAAGTGTGTACACCACACATGAATGTCACATTCTTACCTATAATTATCAATTATCTCTAATAATGATTTATGTCCAAATATACTACTGCATTCAATGAAATTAGGGCCAAATATTTATCAAACTTTTGTATGTGTTATTTATTTTAGGTTGCAATTCAGGGTTGATTTTTCTTGTTATCGATCCGAAGTTGGTGTCTAAACTAATTAACCTAGGTTAGTTTGAAAGAGTCTCGATCGATAGCCCTGTTTTGATGACGTTTTTGTGTTTGTTCGTGCCGAATAAGATAAGACCGAGAAGATTTTGATATGAACTTTAGTGAAACTTATTCTATCGTTATTTTTTTTTAAAAAAAACAGAAGGCAAATAATTTTTTTACACTCCATTCAAAATTTTAAAAATCATCATCATGGACAGAAAGTGCAAACTAACATAATGTTGATGATTAAAAATTGACGAAAAATGTTAAGAACATAAGTAAGAAAATTAGGAAACACATTCATTGCAAATGAATTAAAATTTGGCGATTACAAAAATTTTAGCGAATATAATCATTCTCCAAATGGGTTAATTTCACAAACGGTCACTGAAGTTACCTCATAAACAAAATACGATCACTGAAGTTCAAAACTTGTAGAAACGGTCACTGAAGGACCAAAACACATGAATTGAATCCTAGAGGACTTGAAGTGTAAATTTCACTAATTTCATTTGCACAAAATCTGCCCCTGAAATTTAGAACTCAATACAAATTCCTCCCACCACCACCATTTTCGTCGGAGCCGGAAATGGCTAAATTCGACCACCAGACAGCCGGCGATACCACCGAATTTTTACACCATCACACCTCCTCATCCCCCTCCACAATCCTATGCCAACAAACAACCAAAACATATTAAATCTACCGAAATTCATGTTCAAAAAACCATCCCCACACACGGTTTCACCTAAAATTTCGGCCAATTCAAGACAAATTGGTGAGGACCCATATGTTCAAATTGTTTTCCATGATGAGTAGAAGGTAATGGTGGTGGTGGGCGATCGTAAGTGTTGACGCCGACGCCGAAAATTTCAAAAGAAAGTTCGTTTTTGCCGTCGAGACTAGTTTTTGAAGCACAGTTTCACCTAAAATTCCGGCCAATTCGAGACAAATTGGTGAGAACCCATATGTTCAAATTGTTCTCCATGATGAGTAAAAGGTAATGGTGTTGGTGGGTGACAATAATTGTTGACGCCGACGCCGGAAATTTCAAAAGAAAGTTCGTTTTTGCCGTTGGGACTGGTTTTTGAAGCACAGTTTCACCTAAAATTTCGGCCAATTCGAGACAAATTGGTGAGAACCCATATGTTCAAATTGTTCTCCATGATGAGTAAAAGGTGATGGTGGTGATGGGCGACAATAATTGTTGACGCCGACGCCGGAAATTTCAAAAGAAAGTTCGTTTTTGCCACGGGGACTGGTTTTTGAAGTACGGTTTCATCTAAAATTTCGGCCAATTCGAGACAAATTGATGAGAACCCATATGTTAAAATTGTTCTCCATGATGAGTAGAAGGTAATGGTGGTGGTGGGCGACCATAATTGTTGACTCCGGCGTCGAAAATTGCCAAAGAACGTTCGTTCTCTACTGCCGGAGATGGTTTTTTGAACGAGAATTTCTATCGATTTTTGATGCGTTTTCGTTGTTTGTTGGCATAGGATTGTGGAGGGGGATGAGGAGGTGGTGGTGGTATAAAAATCCGGTGGTATCGCCGGCTGTCTGGTGGTCGAATTTAGCCATTTCCGGCTCCGGCAAAAATGGTGTTGGTGGGAGGAATTTGTATTGAGTTCTAAATTTCAGAGGCAGATTTTGAACAAATGAAATTAGTGAAATTTACACTTTAAGTCCTCTAGGATTCAATTCACGTGTTTTGGTCCTTCAGTGACCGTTAGTGAAAGTTTATGTAAGTTAAATGACTGTTTCTGCAAGTTTTGAACTTCAGTAACCGTTTTGTGTTTTTGAAGTAATTTCAGTGACCGTTTATGAAATTAACCCTTCTCCAAATATTGTATTAAGTTGATAAAAAAAGATGAATTACCTTCCTCTTTAAATAAGAAAATAGTATATATAAAATGAAAAAAAGAAAAAAGAAAACCTTCCACTTTTCCCAGCAGCAAATTAAAATATACAAGTCTCAAGGTCTAAATTATGACAGTCCCCCAGTTGCAGCTGGAGCATCATCAGTATGGCCATGGCATGCAAATAATGTACAAGATCGATAGGTGTCCCAAACTGGGAAGCTGCCTGCACATATGATACGGGAGATACTGGATAGTGTGATCTCGAACATTCCTTCTTCTCCCCCATTAAATACCCCATAACTCCTCAACTTTCAAAACCAACACCACAATTTTTGGCACAAAGATCAGTATTGTCGTTAACGCAATGCATTCCCCAGAGACCCTTACAGAAAATAATCTTCTCTTATTCTTCTCGTCCAAATCGAAGTAATGAGAGCACTACCATTCCTGTGGACATTCTCGACACTCGCAAGGAATTTTTTTCTATATGGATGTTCCTGGACTTTCTAAATCTGACATCCAGCTATTTTCTATTCATTTTTCAAAATCTTCGAAGTGTTGATCTAAATTTTGTTGGGATTTATGCAGGTTACAGTAGAAGATGAGAATACACTGGTAATCAAGAGCAAAGGGAAGAGGAGACGCAAAGAAGGTGAAGAAGAAGGGTGCAAGTACATAAGGCTGGAGAGGACACCCCAGAAGCTGCATAGGAGATTTCGACTCCCTTAAATGTGTAGATTAGATTAATAGAAGTTTGTGTGCAGTTCGAAATTGGAAGTCAAAATGCCCATAGATCATAAGAAATTTATTATTGAGTGAGCCAATTTTAATTTTGCAACTGTAATTCAAAGCATATTGAGTGACCATATAACCAAATTATAGGAGGGAGTAAGAGGCTCAAAGCTTTAACTTTACCCGCCTACCAAAGTAAAATAAATATTATTGGAGTCAAAATTTTACCTTCATGTCTCTAACATTGAACTATGGACTCACGAAGACGTCATTTTCTTCCCCTTACGACTTCTCTTTTTCGTAAATGTGTTTTTTGCTGAATTCGTGTCGTCCATCAAAAGAGCCGGTTCTGTGATTTTCGGGGATTGAGGCGAACTCCGTAAATTATGCCTCCAATGAGAGAAAATGAGGTTTTCCTTTTACATATTACAGTGTTTACTTAATAAAAAATATATATATTTGGGCCAAAAAAGGCCCTATCATATTTTGGGTCTGAGGCGACGGCCTCATCTGCCTCTATGCAGATCCGGCCCTACATCAAATGCTGATAATCATCAAGACTAGCAAAGGGAGATGCAGCAGAATGTTTATTTGATTTTGGCTTCTTTTTCCTTTGATAAAAGCCCTCATCCATGTCACTCTCGTCATCTGCTTCCCCTATGGCAATGCCCTCTTCTTCATCATCCCCAGAGATAGTTTCAGCATCGTCGACTTCCATGTTGGCAATATCCAAGGGGAAGTCCTCTTCATCACTGCCTCTGACAATCAGGTCATCATCATCTCCATTTGCAATTTTGTCCAAATCGTCATAATTATAATCCCCATCTACTTCTAGTGTAGGATTAGCAGAATCCAACACAGTCTCGATCTCTTCATTGTCACTTTCATCATCACCATCACCATCCACAGCAAAGAACTCTTCAGCAGCCTCATCATCAGCTGTCTTCTTCTTTTTCTCCGTAGGTTTCTTGGAGGAATTCATTTTATTCATGTAGAATTTGTGGAAAACAAGATCTTCTGGGGGCACATCCTCTTCAGCCAATGGCACTATTTCTGGTCCAATCAACTGGTTTTTCATGTCAAGCTGGACGACAGATTTAAGAGAGTTAACAAAGTGCTGTGGAAGGAAAACAATTATTAAACCAAACTACGAAACAGCAAATACAATTAAGTCCTCCCCTCAAATTGAACTTCCTGTATGTGCAAGGCTTATGATTATTATATCAAGATCAATTCAAATGAGTTTAAATCAGGGGAAGAAGTGAAAACAGACTGAGTCAAAATGTACAAACCAACCTTCTTGGCGGGTTCCATCAGGGAGGCACCATGCCATGTATTTTGAATTGGTTTCTTTTCCATGAACTTATCCAGAAATGCACCAAGTGAAAGGTCATAAGTGGATTCCCGCTGTAAACAAATTAGCTCCAGAAAGAATAGTTCTGGCCATAGCAGCAACTGATGGGTGCAAATGTGACGCCAGTACCATTAGCTCCCACCAGCTAACCTGATCCGCATTGCTGTTAATCCATAATGAAATTCAACATTAGAACAATAAACATGAATTGGAAAGACCAATATATACTAAAATAAAGAACAGGACAGGACAAATAAAACACATAAGGTGCATCCCAATCGCATCAACCTACAAGCATGTAGACTCACTGGTTCTGTAATTTAAGTCGGTAACCACCACAAGCTCTACCAGAAGTGAGAAACAAAATAAATATCATCTTTTTTTCTTTCCCCAATGGCAAATATATTGAATAAACGTTTAAAATATTGGGTAATTTTGTGTATAGTGACGCCAAAAGACCAAATATATTTATATGAACCCTTGTCGACAAATGGACAGAGTAACAACAAGGAAAATTGCAAAATGAATTATCAATATGCAAAGTCGAGACAAGTGTTGAACACTTTGTCCTTAAATCGAATTTGCCCCGCAATGGTGCCTACGGTTTATGGCAATCAACTCTCAAGATACAACGACTACTACTTGTGTTTGTAGCACTTCAAACACAAGCACAACGAACCAGAATAATGACTTTTGTACTCCAAAATGAACTGAAAAAAAATCAGAAAAGGACGCGACACTGTATTGTCGCTCACTCTCTATCAAGCACTCACTCAAGCGAGGGTTGCAGAGACTTCGTCACTGGCTCTTCATTTGACGTCCCTCGAGCGACAGTGTTATCCAGTTTTCCTCTAAATTTTCTTCCAAACTTAGACTGTAATCCCGTTTCGGAGCCCCAAAGCGGCAGAGCGGCAAACCATTTTGCCTAAACATATCAGGTTGAATATTTGGCCAAAGTTGACACGAAGTCTAACGCTGATTTTCAACACTTAACCAATTTTCTCAAATTGTTAAACCAATTTCCAACATAAAATAGTTTCAGGCCTGCCCATTTAACCATTGAATAAACGTTTTCTGTTGGCTGGAACTTTGTGTCTAAATTTTAAGAAGTTGGAGACCTAGGTGAAACAAATGGTATATGGGATATGTTTGGTCACTGAACTTTTAGTTACTTCTCAATTAGATCATTCAACTTCAAATTGTTGCAATAGAATGCCATTCAACTTGAAATTACTTTCAATTTAGTCACTCATTCGTCAGTACCTTGTTTATAGGTAAAGGTGACACATAATCACTACAAATATTAATGTTAAGATGAATAGAGCTCTCAATATGCTCCATCGAATGAATTAGGGTCGATTTTCAAACAATATTTATTTTCAAATTTTACAATATTGACACAATCGAGTGGTCTATAATACACACACACACACACACACATATTATAGTGCTAACAATTTTTAACATTCATGTAAGATTGTGACATTATTTTAGCGACGGTAACTAACATTAAAGTTATTTGAATTATTGTAATTTAATTGAGATATATTAAATTGAGTGATCCAATTAAAAAAATTTCTAAGAGTTTATGATAAAAAAATGCAATTGACCCAAAAGTAAATTCAAAATTTGGATCTTGGGCTTGGATTATATGTTAATCACTAAACATTATGGCCTTATTTTTCTCTCAAAAACTAAAATGCGCCTTAATTTTTAAATTGTGGATTTTTATCTATACATAATTATGATATTTATAAATATTTCAGGAACTTAATTAGTCATCAACCTTAGTCCTCCAAGAAACCCACCCCCACCCAACAAAGTCGTCCACCGCGTTGCAACTGCTGCCGCTGCCGCCGCCGCCACCAAAAAATTGCCCAAAATCTTTCTCCCTTTCACCACCATTTGTTGTCCTTGGCAGCAATATTTTCTTGCTCTCAACGGAGGCAACCATCACCCACCAATCAATCACTTTTCTATCACCGTTTATTCTCCTCTTGTGGTTTCTCCAGTGAGACCGAA
Organism: Osmanthus fragrans; assembly: GCA_019395295.1. Taxonomy (NCBI): domain Eukaryota; kingdom Viridiplantae; phylum Streptophyta; class Magnoliopsida; order Lamiales; family Oleaceae; genus Osmanthus; species Osmanthus fragrans. The sequence goes on along the minus strand of CM033354.1, from coordinate 5,329,786 downwards.
TGTATTTTTTTAATGGTGTGGTGGCCACGTGATTGTAGAAATGGTAGTTATCGAATACGATAGTGGTAACATAATACATTACTCAGTTTTGGTAACACAATGATAGTGAGTGGTACATGGTTGTGGTGTGTTGTGGTGACATAGTGGATGTGGCAGTTTAGGGTGTCAGCAATGATGATGCTAGGTTTTGAATTGCGAATCTCATATTTTTTTTTAAATTACGACCTATTACTGGCGTCCTCACCTACTCTGGGCCTTGGTGAAGGAGGTAAATCGTAGATTATGCCTCCAAAGGTACAGGGTGGAAGGCTTATTGTACACTTGTACTTACCCAAGAGTCAAATCCATATTTCAGGATTCGAACTCTTGACGCAGTAGCCTCAAGTAAAGCCGAATTTATCCACCTTCCCTTTTTACCACTTGAAGATGTGCCATGGGGGCGCGAATCTCATATTTACGATGGAAGGTGTTACTACCAAGAGAAGTCGAATGGCCATGGACGGTGATGATAATCGTAGATCGGAACATGATAACACAACCTGTTATGATTGTAAAACATTAATTTTTTAGTGCATGTCTAGGAGGGATTTTGCCCCCCAAAAAATTGATTTTTTAACCATTGCAAATGAAAAAGGGGCCCACTTCTGCCGTCTTTCTTTACTACATCAGCTAATGCAAATTTAAATTTAGTGGTGAAAGACTATATCACCCTATTTTTACTTTTAATTACTTGTACACATTTGTGTCAGCCACTATGTTTGACTATATTAGAAGATATATTCGTAAATAGATTCTTAGGTGATAATTTATTGATTACAAATTCAAAAAAAAATGGTTGCACTGGGACCCACTGCAACGGTCCAAAATTGGATTAAAATCCGGCCAAAAATCATAAACAGACATGCTTTTTATAAAACGTAATGGATTATAAGACAACATTTAACAGGTGTGTGAACATGGACTAATACTAAAATAATATGGACAATGCTACACTTACTCACACTTTTCTACAAACTCCCTTACTTACTACTCATAATAGGAGGTGGGGACCACATTGTCAGATTATTTTATTCACGCGAGACTCGCATGCCATGTGAGTGTGAGTAAGAGATTTTGTACATGATTTTGTACATATAGATTAATCCAAATAATATATGACAATACAACATATTAATGTATGTTGACATTTAATGAAATGTAACACTAATTACACGATGTTTAACCTGCGTAAAAATGTAAAACTAAAATCTTTGATATTTATATAAGTAACACTACATATAACCTCATGTGAATTAGTTTTAATGAGAGATAATGGCCTAATGGGGTTCGAGAAAAAAAAAAGTTACGAATAGATACAAAATAAATTTTGAAAAATGATGAATTTTAGGCAATGTTGGTGTAATAAATAAAATAACTGCCGCTGCAAGCGTGGACATAAGCATAGAACATAGTAGAAAAATTGAATGGCATTAATTAATTTTAGAGGCATTGGAAAAATTGCGTGAGGTTGTAAGGTCCTCTAGAGGGTCCATTCCACATTTGACGTGCCATTTGTTTGTACACACTCTCTGTCAAATGATAAGAATCCCAAAAGATGAATTCATTTGGATTTTCACAAAGCTCAAATTCCTCCACTCCTCTTTTTCCTCCACAACTAAATATTCCATTGTAACGCCCACTTCCACAACACGCTTTTCCACCTTCCTTAAAACCTACATAAGTACGTACAAGAGATCATATGACATAACTATAAAGTATCAAAATAGCTAGCTCGACTATTTGAACTAAATTCACTAAATCTTAGATATAATCAGTAAGTAATACCGTATCTAGAAGGGTGATCGAGAATTTGTCGAAGATAGGTGTTGAAGTCATATAGAGAATATTTGAAACCCTTCAAGCGGTTCTTCATTTTGCATAGGACATTTTGAAGTGCCTCGTTGTGTAGTTTCGCAAAGGTTGAAGCCTCTTCCAAACACCCACTTCCGTTTTGTGGTTTAGAAATTCTTAGGCCGGGAAGACAACCCAAGTCTCCTAAGTTCAGAAACCCGAATTTTCGGCCCCCTCTTTTATACACGGCCTGCATGCATGCACTCATAAACTCAAACCCGAACTTACTCAAGTTACTTATTTTACTAAATATATATAGAAATCGACTTACTTTTACTACTTGTGTGAGGTTACCAATTACCATGGCAATGTATTCTTGATGAGAAGGCAGCATGGATGAATTTTTTAGCACGAAAGGGCTTATATAATCATTTGTCCCAATACTAAACAAGTAGACAGCATTTGATAAAATCATTTTTGAATCAAAAGCCCCAACTTTCTTTCTCAATCGAGCTGCATTTACCTCTTTCTTGAAGTATTTTAGCTGCGTTCTAAGATCAATTACCTATTTTTTTTTTTACAAACGAAAAATGTTAGGCACTACTCTTTAAAAAAATATTCTATTTTCTTTCTCAAATTATGTCTTGTACAATTAATTTATTTGAAAAAGTGTAGTTCTTGGTTTATTACAATTTATGCATCACCTGATTTTCAAAACATATATATAAATGCTAGAGAAATTATCTGCTAAACACCGGTGACCTGACACGTCAATTCAGGTCGGTCATTTCTCATAAATATTAATACCAAATTATGCATTGTCAGAGATAAAGTTCTACACAGTCTGACAAATCCTTTTTGTAATAAATTCAAAAAAATAATATAAAATACCTCAAATCAAACATTCAAGCTTGTTCCTTGCTTTATACTTATTCTTATTATTAACTTAAAAAAAAGTAGGAAGAATAAAGCAATTAAAAATTATACCAACGGCTAGAAGTGTGAATAAACCTAACATAAAGGGAAAGCTTCTGCCCAAATGCATTACTTAGTTGACTTAAACTCCTAATGCATGTGATTATGCTTCCATGACTACTTTAGCTAAAACGTCAATGTCTATTGAGACAAAACGTCATAAACTAAAGTTGAACATACGTACAAAACTAAGATTCAAATATTTTGATCAATATATTTAAATTTTCTAAAAAAATATAACTTGCAATTTTTTTTTATTTTTTTATTTTTTCAAAGTCTATACACGATCAAAAAATTATATACACTTCCTAATAATTCAACTTGAAATTCCTCCGTGCAAAGCATGCACCATTTATTTAGTCCCAAAATTATTTATGCGAGTATGAACGAATTATAATGGTTTTCAAATATGTCCTAGTTTTCAACCTATGGCATGCACCAATCAAATAAGGTCTTTGCTACTCAAACAGGGACATGTGGGTGCCAGCTCCACCAATGCCCCCTCCAATAGGGGGACGCCAAATAGGCGCATGTCAAGGCCCCTGTTTGAGCAGCATTATTGATCAAATAATGCTAACAACTTGGAGTGGGGGATTTCACATCCATTCAATTCTTTCTTGTCGTATCATATTATATGCATGTAAACGTGTCAACATTTGCAAGTTTACTATAGAGATGCCAAACTACTTTTTGATTTAGTTAAAAATAAAATTTAAAAATTGATGAAATATATAATTAAGAAGTTATAGAACTCATGAAATCTATGATTAAAAATGAATTTCAAGAAATATAAATTTTAGAAAATGAGTTTCAAAGAGAGCTTCCAATATTAATTCTAAGTGGCAAGAATAACATACTCGACACAAGATGATAGCTCGTTTGACAACATTAATCTTGAAATTTAATAGCTCTTTTGAGGCTTAGACCGATAGAATAACTCATTTGAGCTTAATAGACTCACATACCATGCATTGTGCATATTGAGACTTTAAAATTCCATTTTAAATTATAAATCTTATTAAGAGGTGCCGTTTAAATTCTCATATATTGTTTAATATTTTCATCTTCATTCACCCAAGGCAAAAATTACCTTTTGCATGAGTTTAAAAAAACACATACCGCTCCTTGAAAAGTTTCTGGTAAAACTCCTGCTCCAGCTGATGCAAAATTTGCCCCACAGTAAACTTCGTTATAATTTCTCGGCTGAAGATATGGAGGAATCAATGGCAATTTTGCATATTCAGCTGCCATCATGGAGCTAACTTTATTTCTCATTCAATTCAAATGAACAATTCGTAGCTCAAAAAGAAAAATCAGAAAAATACCTATAAAATCAGAAATCAAGCGGCCATCAGAGAATCTTCCTGTGGGATAGTTGAAGTAGGTTTCTCCATAAGGCCAGAAATTGGCTTGGTCAAGAGATGTTGTTAATGTAATTGTTATTTCCAGGGTCGAAGAAAGAATCGCCAAAGACGAAGAGTGAAGCTGGTTTTCGACAGTATTCTATGAGCTGTGTGCAGTTTGCTCGTATAGAGAGAGCCAAGCAAATCAAGATCAAGACTTTAGCCATGGCTGACTGACAGAAGAGTGATCCAATTCTAAGGCTAGCTGTATAAATTTATAATTGAGAGTGTGTTTGGTGCACATTTTTTAAAAATAAGGAAAAGTTATTGATGTGATGAAAAATATTATTTTATTGAAGAATATGTGGTTGAAAATGAGTAGAAGAATGAAAATGAAAATGAAAATGTGGCTCAAACAGGCATGAATCATTATTTATTCAAAATGTCACGTGTTTGGTTTTAAATTTTAATTTGGATTGTTGACTTAGCTAGATATATTATATATTCATTGGTACATGTGAAAAAGCCAAGAAGAAGTTGATATTGGAGTAGTGAAAGAAACAAAATTAGATGAGATTGGGGCAAGACATGAGGTTGAGGTTGATGCATGGATGCCTGTGTCTGCGGTCACAATTAATTATTTTGCATACAAACACTGACTTTGGAGTACTTTTTTGGTTTTTTTATTGCTGGCTAGCTAGCTCCCAACTTTGCTATAATAATTTTTTTTTTAATTTTTTTTTTTTTTTTCAAAAACCTGCACCCGGGCCGCGATGCATTGTCTATCTCTCTCTTGCATAATCTGAATATTCCGAGAGTTTAAACGGAAAAATAGGAGCTAACGTTTCCAACTTATTGTTCTTGTTGCATCGTCATCTCTTTATTTCTATATTAAGCATTTTGGTCATACCTTCTAGATTTGTTGTGTGGTCGTAGAACATGATTTCTATCTAAATTCTTTTGGGAAAAATGGTTTGTTGGGACTGTTTTGGCATAATTTTGAGTGAGATCCGTGCGTTCATTTTAAAATATCAAAGTTAATTCGTATTATTCTTTGTGAGAACATCGAAATCATATATTTACTTGCCAAAAATGAGAAATTAAAGCTCGGAGTGATTAATAGGAAGAGGTTAATATGTTGGAGGGAAAATTTGCAGATTCGTTCTCTTTTCAGCACTCGATATATTTCTGCAGTTTTCTTTTTCTTTTTCTTTTTTGTTCATTCTAAAGTAATCAAATATATATCTGCTATTATTTTGTTTGACAAATTATCCTTCGAATAAGTGAATCACGAGAAGATTACATGTGAGATGTTACATGTAAGGCCCAATGACCAAAAACTCAAGACAAATTTCCTACTCCCTTAGACCTCGAAGCTCTCATTTGGTCAAGGGAGTCGGGGCATACGATGGCGTCAATAATATATTGGCGAAAAGTCAATATAGGAGCATGAGAACCAACCTCAAGCTCAATACTCAGACGTCAAATTTCAAGGAATTTGCAAAGCCATATGGGGCTCGTTTGATAGTGCTTTTGAAAAGTCACAAATTACTTCTGAAACTAAAAAGTTACTATTGAATATTTTCAGATAATTTTCTAAAAATACTCTCTTGCTCCTCTACAAAAAGCAAAAGCAAAACTAAAATTTCTGCCAAACGCGCCCATAATACACTATAAATTGTGATACCTATATTACTCATTGGCAGTGAGAAACGGAAACTCTATATTCTCTTCTTGCAGTATACAATGATGTACACGAGTTTATATACTGAGTGAAAGCTAACATAACAAGTATGGACAGTTTTGATATGAATTCGTAAGTTAAGAAAGAATATCATATACGTGCAATATGAATATGATTTGATTTCCAATGGTTTAATATCAATCGATGACTCAGAGCTTCGAATATAATCTCTCTCATCGGGTATCTCTGTTTCTTTTGCTACATTAAAATACCCAAAGAGCACTTGTTGGAGAATGCGTTGGAATTCAGAGGAAACGAAATCTGAAAATTTCAAAACAAAACGATCAATGAGAAGAAAGAGCGGAAATAATTATAAAATTGATGAGAAGATTCATAATCCTTACCATATTATTGTTCTTAATCCATCTCATGCTGTACACCTCATTGCGAAATGAAAGATGCGATATACTTATTTCACAGTCCAACGCTATCTTCAGCTTTGGAAACGTAATATTCAGAATCCCGACCTGAGCTCTAACTTCACCTGATATCCTAATCTGGAAAATATTGCTATCTTTGGATGAATTTCCTGCAGATGCGATCATTTGGCTAATGTTCATGCATTCAAATGATAACTTCATCTGCACGCTTACATTTTTGCTGAGAGGAGGCTGATGAAACTGAGGGATTCGGATCAATCCTATCACTAGTCCTTCACTAAGGACATGAAACCGTGAAGGGCCATAACTTAACCTGACCTTGTTTGGATTTTCTGCATCCAAAATCAGAGAAGAAACCGATGAAACAAATATGTTTTGGTCCGAGTTATTTACATCAATCTTAAAAGATTCAACATCAACTTTCTGGAGAGAAAATACAGGCATTCGTGGCTTCAAGATTAAGAGAACGACTGCTGCAATATTTCCGAGCAACAAGATTATCAAGAAAATGTAAATGAAAACAAAAATACTGCATTTCTTGAAGGAGAAATAAACTGAAAATTTAGAATTTGTTTTGGAGATCATGTTAAAAGGAGCTCTTCATTTGATGTTTTTCCTGTGACTTTTAACTTTCTAGTATTCCTTTCTTGCTTCAAATTCTTCTCAATTTCCCTTTTTCTCCATTTTGATGGAGCTTTAAGATTTCTTAATACAGGGGAAAGGATAACTTCCTCAAATTCATAACTGATATGCTTGGTGGTATGAGATCATATAATGGAATCTTATCCATATCGTCATGAAAGAAAATAAGCACACCATCACATCATCATTTCCAACCGAGGTGTTGAATGTGATGCCATTTTTGTCATTCATACTTCAACTAATGGGCAATGATGAAATGGGCTTGGCCCAAAGCTGTTGGAAAATGTTTTGATTAAAACCATTGCCCGATAACACAATGAACCGGCCCAAGACCCATGACCCATTAAATTGATCTTTAGAGCTGCTATGGACCGTAGATCTTCAACCTAATAGAACGGTGGGTTGTTCTGACTATAAAACCCTGTTGAACCGAGTCTTTGAGGCTAGGGTTCTCATTTGTTTTCTACACCGCTTCTCTCGAAACTTCTGGGATGTCTTCGTGACTTCGTCGTCTTCATTTTCTCTTCGTGAATCTGTGTTTGTGATCTAAACTTCTGGTTTGATCCTTGATCTGTGTGATCGTCGGTTGTGTGTGCCTTGTCCGTGTGCGTAAGGCTGTGTTGAGAGGGTGGCTGGTCGCGGTCCATTGTAGCGACTCGTTGGTCGATTTTCTTAGGGTCTGGTTATTTTGTGGTCTTGGTTCTTCTACAGAAAGGGTACAATGAAATTTGTATTCTGAGTTGAAATCGATTCTACTTAGTGTAAATCTGGTTTGGTATTCTTTATGAATATTGTACTGCTTTCGTTGTAATAGTTTGGGTTTCTAGCACTACAAGTGGTATCACTGCTCGTGTGGGTGCAAAGAGTCGTCGATCGAACGATTGTTACTGAAAAATTAATTTTCAGTTGAAACTCATTTTTTCGATCTGTCTGTAGTAACCCTAGTTTTTTCAATTTTCTTGTTTTGCTAGGATGAGAGGAGTCTCGAATCTACTGCTTGTCACTGGAAAATTAATTTTCAGTTGACATTCGAGTATCGATCTTAAAACTGTAGAAACCCTAATTTTTCGGCCTGTTTTCTTTTTCCTTTTTGATTTAACTACTAATCCTGTTTCTTTGTTTGTGTTCTTGCGAGGAACTTCGTTCGTGGTGAACCTGCTTGAATACCTTGGAGGTTTCGAATTGCTTGGAACTGGCTTAGTGAACCACGTTGGGTAAATACTTTTCTGTCCCCTAATCGTTGTGTGAAACATCGAATTTGTTATTTTTCCCTTTGACTTTCCTGTCACGTGACCCTTTTCCCCAACACTTGGGTGTTTAGAGTTGAGCCTTGACCTTGGGTCTTGAACCTCATGGAATCCTGGTGAATTCTAACACCTAAATTGTTAGAATTTTCTGATTATTAGTCTGTTTGATTTCAGTTGCTTGATTCTATGTGAATTCTTGTGATAGTTGGCTTGTCTTAATCTCACTGCTTATTATCACTGTTCACTTAGTTATAAGCCTGTTCTTGAACTGATGCTTTCATCCCTGTTTTTTGTTTTTGCACTTAGAAGTTGTGTGACTCTAAATTGGTTGTGTTGAAGTATCTGTTCTTTTTTTCTGTGGGACTGTGACCTCAAATAATCTTTTGTGTTGGTTAAAAAATTTTCAAAATGACAACTACAACGTTTTAACTGGGAGTTTTTAATGGAAAATGGAATTTTCCCATTTGCCAACAAAAAATGAAAGGGGTCTTAGTTCAACAGAAAGTGGCAAAAGCTATAACTGGTGAATATCTTGCTACTATGACTGATGATCAAAAGACTGAAGCTGATGAACTTGCATATACCTCTGTTATTCTCCATTTGTCTGATCAAGTGTTAAGAAAAATTGGTAAACTTGATAATACTAGGACTTTGTGGGAAAAATTAGAGGAACTATACATGTCTAAGAGTCTACCTAATAAGCTCTTCCTTCTAGAAAGATTTTTTAGTTTCAAGATTGATATGTCTAAGGACTTAGATGATAATCTTGATACTTTTAATAAGTTAGTCCAGGATATCACTAATACTGGGAAAAAAGTTTCTGATGAGTATAAAGCTGTTATTCTGTTGAATGTTTTACCTGTTGTATATAAAGATGTTAAGTCTGCTATTAAGTATAGTAGAGATACATTAACCCCCGAAATATTGATTAGTTCTTTAAGAAGCAAGGAACTAGAACTTAAGGTTGATAGGACTGGGAAGGATTTTGAGAGTCTCTTTGAGAAAGGTAGACCTATGAATAGGCAAGTGAATGGTCAGGGTCACCAGGAGAATAGAAGGAATAACAATTTTAAGAAGAAGGGAAAGGGGAAGGGGAAGAATAGGTCAAAATCTAGAGATAGGATTAGGAAGTGTTATGGGTGTGGTAAAACAGGACATTATATAAAGGATCGTTTTAAGGAGAAAAATAAACAGAGAGACATGAAAGTAGATGAGGAAAATATTGTTGAACCCTTAGGTGATGGGACAGTTGATGTCTATGTGGTGACTGAACCCACATCTAATCTTAATACTGCAAATTTTGCAGATAACAGTGATCAGAATTTTGAGTCGATTTTAGATTCTGGCTGTATTTTTCATATGACCTCTATGAGACGTTGGTTAGAAGATTTAGGGATTTTGATGGTGGGGAGGTTGTTATGGGCAATAATGTAGCTTACAAAGTTAAAGGGATAGGTAGTGTGACCTTAAAATTTGAAAATGGGTACACATTCACCTTAGAAAGAGTTAGGTATGTTCCTGACCTAAATAGAAATCTGATTTTCATGAGCAATCTTGATGATATAGGTCTTTATGGTAAGATTGGAGATGGTAGTTTGAAAGTAACTAAAGGTTCAATAACCAAGAGGAATGGCATATATGTCACTAGAGCTAGTGTTATAGCCCACGTAGTTGAGTCCTCTAGTGCTGAGATAGATGCTGCCCTGAAATGGCATAATAGGCTTGCACGTGTGAGTGAAAAAGGCTTGCATATTTTAAATAAGAAATGGGTATTTGGTAAGGATGTGATCTCTAAGGTTCCCTTTCGTGAGTTTTGTACCTTAGGGAAACAACATAGGCGTCATTTTAATACTGGACGGCATAAAATTGCATCTATCCTTGATCATATTCATTCTGATCTGTGGGGCCCATCTTCTACTACCACTCAAGGTGGTAATAAATATTTTTTTATCAATAATTGATGATTTTTCAAGAAAAGTTTAGGTTTATCTTTTAAAACAAAAATCAGACACTTTTTCAAAGTTCAAAAATTGGAAAACTTTAATTGAAAATCAAATGGATAAAAAGATCAAAGTTTTAAGGACAGACAATGGTTTGAAATTTTATAATTCAGATTTTGATCAACTTTGTAAAGAAGATGGGATCCTCAGACATAAAACAGTCCCCTACACTCCTCAACAAAATGGAGTTGCTGAGAGAATGAATAAAACTATTTTAGATAAGGTTAGATACACGATGCTCAGTTCTGGGGTTCCAAAAGTCCTTTGGGGTGACGCTGTTATGACAGCAGCGTATGTAGTAAATAGGATCCCTTCTAGTGCTTTAGGTGACAAAACACCTGAGGAGGTTTGGTCAAGAAAATTATCAGATTATACTGTTTTAAGAACCTCTGGGTGTGCTGCATATTCTCACCAAAGTCTAGAAAAATTAGAGCCGAGATCCCATAAATGTGTTTTCATAGGGTATCCTGAAGGAGTTAAAGGATATAGACTTTGGACTAGAAATGAGAAGGGTTTTAAAATGATAACCAGCAGAAATGTGATTCTTAATGAAGCTGAAATGCCATGTTTGAGTAAAAATGCTTTCGCTGATGTTTCTGAAAATGAAAATATTGAATATACTAATGTGCAGGTAAAATTAGATAATTCTACAAGACTTGTTGAGGAGGAACAAGTTGAAAATGAGGTGGAAGAGGATAATGAAAGGGCTACTGGTCCTCATGAACCCGTTGAAGGGGATGAACATGACCTGGTAGAAGATGAAGGTGATCATCTGAGTGATTATCAACTTGCTCGTGATAGAGCTAGAAGGGAGATTAGAGAACCCGTTAGGATGGGTGATTATCAATCCTTTACTGTTTTTTCTTTTCAAGACTCAGCTTTTAAAGAGCCTAAATCTTATGAGGAGGCTTTGAGTTGTCAACAATCTAATGAGTGGCTAGGTGCTATGGAAGAGGAGATGAAGTCCCTTGTGAAGAATAATACTTGGAAATTAGTTCCTAAACCTAATGATAAGTTTTTGGTGGACTGTAAGTGGGTTTATAGTATTAAAGAGGGTAGTTCTTCAAAAGAGTCTCTTAGGTTCAAAGTTAGACTTGTTGCAAAAGGGTTTACCCAAAAACCTGGTATTGATTATAATGAAACTTTCTCTCCCGTTGTGAAATATACTACTATAAGAGTCATGCTTGCTTTGGTTGCCCAATATGATTTGGAACTTGAACAAATGGATGTAAAAACTGCCTTTTTACATGGTGACCTAGATGAAACTATCTATATGGCTCAGCCACAAGGTTTCATTGATTCTAAAAGGCCAAATCATGTTTGTTTGTTAAACAGGTCCTTATATGGTTTGAAACAATCACCTAGGCAATGATATATTAGATTTGACAATTATGTGTCTTCTATTGGTTTTGTGCGGAGTGCCTTTGATCATTGCTTATATTTTAAAAGAACTGATAAGAATGATGTGATTGTTTATTTACTTTTGTATGTTGATGATATGCTCTTAATTGGATAGAAAATTAGTGATATAAATGACATTAAAAGGGCTTTGAGTGCTGAATTTGAAATGAAAGACTTAGGTCATGTTAGGAGAATTTTAGGTATGGATATTAAAAGAAATAAATCACAACAGTCTCTTCTTTTAACACATGATTATGTGAAAAAGGTAATATCCAAGTTTGCTATACATGATTCTAAACCTGTTACCTTGCCTTTTGCCTGTCATTTTAAGTTGAGTAAGGAACAATGTCCACATGATGAATCTGATATTAAATACATGCAAAAGGTGCCTTATGCTAATGCTGTTGGTTATGTAATGTATATTATGGTGTGTACTAGACCTGATGTGGCACATGCTATTAGCATTTTGAGTAGGTTTATGGCTAATCCTGACCCTAAACATTGGACAGCTTTAAAGCGGCTCTTTAAAGTACTTAAAAGGGTCTGCTGACTTAGGATTGCATTTTAAATTTTGTAAAGAGGGAGTTGTGTTAAGAGGGTATGTGGATTCTGATTATGCTAGTAATAAGGATAATAGAAAATCAACCACTTCATATGTGTTTACTTTGTGTAATACTTGCATTAGTTGGAAGTCTCAATTGCAGTCTATTGTTGCATTATCTACTACCGAAGCCGAGTATGTAGCTGCTACCAAAGCTATTAAAGAGTCTTTGTGGCTCAAAGGCTTATAAAGTGAATTAAATGAATTGCATAATCCTGTTGTTGTCTATTGTGATAGCCAAAAGTGCCATACATTTGTGTAAAAATCCTGTTTTTCATGATAGAACAAAACATATAGATGTTAGGGTGCATTTTATTAGGGATATAGTTCAAAAGGAGTCCATATTACTTGAGAAAATTCTTACACAATTTAATCCTGCCGATATGGGAACAAAGGTACTTCCTGTTCGCTAATTTCGAAACGATGCCGCAAGTGCACGGGTCGGGAACAAGTAGTAAAAGCGGACATTTTAAGTCCGGATATCGATCCCTCGAAGAGTGTTGTTTTCAATTACGAGTATATTGTTTCAAATTCCCGAAACAAACACACACATTAAAATTTGAATTTAAAGATTAAAAACTATGAAAACACTAATTTTAATTTTAAAAAAAAGATTACTTAAAATTTTGAAAAGATGGAAGATTTGATTTGAAAAGGATGTTGGAATTTATGATTTCATTTAACCGTTATTTCATTAATATCAAGTCAAATACGCGCTTATACAAATTACCAAAATAATCAGTCAGACCCGATTTTCCAATTTTAAATTAATATCCTCTTTCGAGCGATATTAACCCTAATCAATTAAATTATACCACATATTTCTATGTCGATACAAAATTAATCAATTGCATTAAATTTTTGTGAAAATACTCAACGGGTCACCTAGGGTGGGTATATATTTCTATATACCTAAACGCGTATAGTCGGAACCATACAAACCCAGGGAATTGATTATTTCGGTCTAATATGTGCAATTATTTTTCAATAACTACACATCCACCTAACCACAATATCTATGGATATCAAATAAATATTGCAAGTTTAAACATAATAATCAAAACACCAATATTTTGATAACAAATGTATTTATCAACTCAAAACATGATATTAATGAAAATAGGTTAAACTAATACATAAATTCCAACAATAACTAGTTAGTTCATCATTCTACAAACTAAACAAGAGATTATATATTACAAAACATTACAAACAATGGAAATATGATTGAAGAATACAAAAAATAAAGATGAAACCCTTTAAGAATGGATTTTGCACTTCTTCAACAATTTTCCAAAGTTTTCTTTGTGTAACCTCTTGTTAATCCTCCACTCCTTCAACAAAACAACCTACAAAACACAAAATAAATTAAAACAAATTAAAATGGAAAGAGAGAGATTTTCGAGAGAGAGAGGGAGAGAAAATAGAGAGAGAGGTGTGTGCAAGTGTATGTGTAATGTGCAACAAAGTAGTATATAAAAGGGAGGGAAATAATACAATACTAATATAACTTAGATATTTTAGGATATTTCGTGACACAGCCAAAATATCCAACATTAAAATAAGCCAAAAATAATACAAAAGTTTGACCAAAAAATCGTGCAAGAAAATTAGACCGCCATTGAAATTTAACTCTATGCGGCCGCATAGTTCAATTCTATGCGGTCGCATAGACAAATCCAGATAATAAGTTGATGTCTCTGATTAACCTGTGCGGCCGCATGGTTAAAACCCATGCGGTCGCATGTTTTAAATGATTTTGCAGCTCAGGTCCTTCAACATTCTGGTCCAGTGCAATGCAGTCCTTCAACTTTTATTTAGTGCAATTTGGTCCTCATACTTTGACTTTTATTACATTTCAACCCTTCCATAATTGCACTTCAAGACCTTCATCTTTTAGACTTTTGCACTTAAGTCCCCAACTTCACAACTTTGTTCATTTTTAGTCCTTTTTCTTCTCTATTTGATCGTTTTCACTTCCATTCAGGGTTTTAGCCTATAAAAGTACAAAATACACAATTATGCATAGAATTTAACTCAATTCTATCAATAATAAATTAGAAAAAAGTGTCAAATAAGTGTGTAAAAACACACTTATCACTTCCTCTTACTAAGTTTAAATCATGTTTACAAATTCTTAGAATTGATTCTGGGTGAATTGTGTTCTTGCAGGTGGTGCTCTTCTTGGAGTTGTTGTTGCTAAGCACTGATGTCTTTGGATGCTTATGACATTGGCATCAAGGGGAAGATTTGTTGAATGTGAAGTCATTTTTGTCATTCATACTTCAACTAATGGGCAATGATGAAATGGGCTTGGCCCAAAGCTGTTGGAAAATGTTTTGATTAAAACCATTGCCCGATAACACAATGAATCGGCCCAAGACCCATGACCCATTAAATTGATCTTTAGAGTTGCTCTGGACCGTAGATCTCCAACCTAATCGAACGATGGGTTGTTCTGACTATAAAACCCTGTTGAACCGAGTCTTTGAGGCTAGGGTTCTCATTTGTTTTCTACGTCGCTTCTCTTGAAACTTCTGGGTTGTCTTCGTGACTTCGCCGTCTTCATTTTCTCTTCGTGAATCTATGTTTGTGATCTAAACTTCTGGTTTGATCCTTGATCTGTGTGATCGAGGATTGTGTGTGCCTTGTCCATGTGCGTAAGGCTGTGTTGAGAGGGTGGTTGGTCGTGGTCCATTGTAGTTGATTTTCTTAGGGTCTGGTTATTTTGTGGTCTTGGTTCTTGTACAGAAAGGGTACAATGAAATTTGTATTTTGAGCCCAATGTTGAAATCGATTCTACTTGGTGTAAATCTGGTTTGGTATTCTCTGTGAATATTGTACTGCTTCCGTTGTAATAGTTTGGGTTTCTTGCACTACACGAGGCTTATAGATATTAAGAAGGAAATCAACAATTACATCAATCACCACGTGCAAAGGCAGAATTAATACATATTTCCCAGTCGAGTAAGTATTAACAAGGACGAATGCAAACTTATATTTAACAAGGTAACTCGGTAAAAGCTAGTACAGTAAGCAAACCTTACTAAAGTGTAGCCTTATTTACGAAAGCCTTAACCAGTGGGAAACCGAGCTTTTTAAATCCCACCAAACATAGCACTAAAATCATCGAAGGACCAAACATCCAATTCATTCCCATCATCTTGAGTTGAATCTCCATTGAGGAAGGCGTCAACTGAGGCGGCATCCCAATTACCATCAACATATGGCATCTGGAAGAGCTTAATCTGCGACTCAAATGCCAAGAGCTCTTCAGAAAGCTTGTTCACAGTGTTATCATCAGCAGCCACTGTATCTTCAGAACTTGACTTCAGTTTCTTTGCAGGGTTAGAATTTTCCATGAATTGAGCTTTGTCGTCTTCAAAAACAGAAGAGAGAACAGATGATATTTCTGGGGTACTCCGCGTAGAATTTTCTCCCCAGCCAAACTCTGAGGAGTCATAAGAGTTGCTTCCTTGATCAGAGCTGAAGTAAACATTAGCAACATCACCAGTGTTAGGGTACACATCAGGATAGCCAGATTGCTTCATTGGTGGTTTCTCTTCAAATAAACACACAGAATTGTAGAGGTCATTATCCAGCATGTCTTGGAAAGTTGAACTTGGCTGAACTGAGTCTTGGTTTCCCTTTGGAAGCACTTTACGAGAATTCACCTTTACCATATGCCTTGTGGCGGAGGCAGCAGCCTTTTTAGGAAAATTCACCTTAGCTTTGTTGCCTCTGATCCTCCGAGCTTCCGTGTCATAAGCTCTTGCAGCTTCCTCAGCAGTGTTAAAAGTTCCAAGCCAAACCCGGCCACCTTTCGTTGGATCACGGATCTCAGCAGCCCATTTACCCCATGCGCGTTGGCGGATCCCTCTGTACTGATACGTCCTCTTTCTCTTAAAGAGCTTTTCAGAATCCACATCAGATACAGCAGATTTGACAGCTTTAGAACCTTCACGAGAAACAGAATACATTTCAGATACATCTTTCTTTGTAGATTAACCCAAACAGATCCGACGAACCAAGAAATACAGAAAAAAAATTATACCTATAAAAAATCCAAACATTGATGAACAAATCAGCTATTAAAAAAATATCTCATAACTAAACCACAATCACTTCAAAAACTCAATAAATTTCTTTAAAAAAGTACACACTAACACCAGAGAACTCAACAAATACCATATCATACAAAATTCACAAAAAAATATCCCAAACTAAATAACTAATGAATATAATTAAATTTTACCGCGGAGGGTGGATCGTTTGGAAGCAGAGAAACCGAAGGACTTGCCATCGTTATCCTCTTCATCAACGGAGTAGTGTTTAAAGCCCTCAAATTCAGCCTCGAAATCATCGTCAACATCAATGACAGACTTAAATACCAACGGGTTAGAGTGGTAGTTTTTCTTGTTGTTCAAATCTGCAACTCCACTGCCCCAGAGCAAGTCGGCGATCAATCGACGCGACGATGGGCTCGGCTTTACGGTGTCCGGAATTATCGCACCACCACACATATCTGAATTGGTTCCTTTTCAGTGAATTTCAGGTTTTAATGGTGAAATTTTGGGAAATTGAAAGAGAAGAAGGATAATTTTGAATGAGTGAGGTTATCGAAGCGAGCTTATTAATACTGAGCACGCGATAAATTCGCACGAACGCGGTACGGCGGGAAATTGCTGATGCATGAAGTATTTTCTTTTACTAATTTTTATTAGAGGTCACCCGACTATAAACGGTCTCAATTAGCTCCAGTTTAACAGATTTTATTTTATTTTTTTATTTTTAAAGAATGAACTTCTAAATAGTAAATTTTTAGAAAATGTATGATTAAAAATTGGAAAAAGTTTTAAATTTACACGAATAATATTTTATTATGAGAATGTTTAGATAAAAATGAGCATGAGAAAAAATAGTTGTCAAATAAGGATTTAAGTTATCAAACTTCGTAATTATTTCAATTCAAGCAATTCGGTAAGTCGGGGTTACTAGAACTAGTAGAGCTTGCTTCCATGGATGTTAAAAAGTTGGCAACTTGATGAAGTTGCTAGAAGTCGTCATGCAAAATTTTGAATCTAAGTCTCAAGTGCACGGTTGAAACAATTTAATTGAAAATCAATAATTTCCCGACCTGAGAGCTACTATAGTTATTTAAGGCACAATGTGTTCACTTGAATGTCATTTCTTCCTTACAGCTACGAGTAAGCATGACTCTTGCTTTCAAGTCTTAATTAATTGACTCTTAAATAAGTTAACCCTAATAGAGAGTTGACTTGACGGGCCATTTATAAGTTGTTCAACATGTTACATATAGGCTCTTTAATGGTCCATGTAGGTTTAATGTGGCATTTTGCTTGTTTGAAAGTCCATGCATGTATTATTAATGCAAATTAACAGTGACCTGAATTAAAATATTTTTAAAATTTTATGATTTGATTGAGATTTTTTTTAAATTAGATGGCTCGATAAATCCTTAGCCATGCTGTGGGAAATTGGAAAGAAACTCGAAATAGAATAAAAACGACGAAATAGGGACCCACATTCTAACAAACTGGGCCAAACCACGCCCTAAATTCAACGAATTTGTTTATAGACAAAGACGTATAATTGTTCTTACCATTTCACCTCATATCACATAAAGATAATATTCACTTTGTACATATATTATTATTAATAGACAAAATAGAGTATTGCAAGCTAGACTCCATGGCCGAGGCACAAGGTCATACTCTATATCAATCTTCTTTACTAGCTTGGCTATATGAAGTGACAAAACACAATTCAAATGATCGACTCTGAGTTTATTAAAAGCAAGATAGTGTTTTGGTAAATGTTCCAGTGAGTAAAGTCAAACGAACACCTTGGTTGACACCTCCCTCACATGGGGTGTGGGTCCCGAGGGAATACAATAATATTTTTCTCCCCCATGTGAGGGGGGATGTCAACCAAGGTGTTCGAGTAGCATGATCCATGTTCCAGTATCCAAGACTATCAAAAAAAGAATTTTACTAAATGTACATTCTTGTGTACAACTTCCATAACATTATAACCTATCTGGCACAATCTCAACAGTGATGTGAAACGATGTTGATGAAATCTAAGGCTATGATGGTACGATGCGGAAGAATATAAAACTTAATGTAAGACAAGATGCACATGTTGCATGATTCATCAGAAAAAATATCAAGAGAAGGTGTAGGAGACTTTTCAATTGAAGAAACAAAAGCATGTGAACTACTAGATAACAGTATTTGTTGTGACCTTGAATTATTGTAAAAGACAAATGGCATCAAAGTTCAAACCAGCTAAGCCCCTGTTTGACTCTCTATTTCTCATACTAAGTTTCAACTACACATTCACACACTAAAATATTTTGCACGTAAATCCAAAAAATTTTCCTTAAATTTTAACCATTCATTTTACCAAAATAAATAAATAAATCACTATTTAAAACATCATTTTCCCCCAATTTCCCTTTATAATGGCCATCAAACAGGGAATTTGAATTCTAGTCACCGAAATCAATTTTCCCTTCCTTCCCCTTCGTCTGGTTTGACAAAACAACCCAATCAGGCGTCAACAATGAACAATTAATGTTCGGCAATAATAGAGTACAAGTCAAAAAACATATCCAAGAAACAGGTGGAGATAACCCAAAGTTCAGGGAACAGCACAGTAGGCTGTACACAAAATATGAAATTCAAGGACTAATGACAGCCTATCCTTGACATATATTCAACTGATGAAAAAATTGTCCCGTCTCTATCATTCACAGTAAACTGCTGCTGCTAAGTTAGGTGTAATGGTAAAGCGAATAAATTAGATCTCGTTATTGTTATAGGTATAGCTGGATGAGCTCATCACTTACTACTGATGGTGTTAGCACGCCCAAATCTGTAAAGAGTAACGTAAGATACTGAGGTGGCGTATAATCACGGGCAGATGTTTCAACCTCGACCTTGGACGGAATAGGCACTCCAAAATCAATTGGACGTAATGCAGGTACCATGTCTTTTTGGTCCAGTGGATAGAGTCGAGCAAACTGAAAGAAAAAAAATGGAATTTACTTATGGAATTTGGATATGTTCATCTAAGCAACGGCATTGGCAGTAGTGATCTAAATTCTCCCATTTGCCTTCAGATTAATAAAGAAGTGAAAATTTTAAATACCTTGTAGCTTTCTGCAGCAACATAAACTGGTTTATTCATGCTTTTAGCCACCAATGCAGTTTGGTACGTGCCCATCATATTTATTATGCCTCCACTTTCAACCACTCCATCTGCTCCAACGAAAACCATGTCTACCTCGTCCATGCTATATGCCACAGCGGAGTCTATTAAAAGCTTCACAGGAATATCAAGCTTGGCAAGCTCATTGGACAACCATAATCCTGTCCTGTCGGGTCTTCCCTCTGCATTTCAGTTATCTAATATCAAACTTCATGTTTTTTTAAAAAAAATAATAATAATTATCAGAGTAATGAATTTGCTAATCCATACTAACAGAAAGCAATACAAATACAGATGCATAGAACCTATTTAGTGTTCATATATTCAAGTTACAGTTGTCGATTGCCACTATCCAAAACCGGATAGCCAATCCATCCGCATAAAGTTAAACGCCAATTTTCATATCATTTCAAAAGTTCTCTAGAACTTCTAGACTCCATGGGAGAGAGAGAGAAGGTACTTTGCTCTGGAAAAGACACGAGATGCAATGGTAACATTGTTTTAAAAATAATTAATTCTAGTTTTACCTTAACTACGAGTTAACAGAAGTCCTGGAGAATTTTGAAAGATTTGGATTTTGGAGAAAGAAAAACCTGGGAATGAGGATCAAATATTTGTGCTTTATGTAAGAGGCTAGTTGATTTTGCTATGTCAAACAAGTTAAATATATTTATTTCAGCGACATACTCTGATAACAGAAACTGGATGATAAGAGTACACACCTGTACAGAACACTCTAAAGAGTTTCCTATTTTGTGCTGCTGTTCTCAAAACCTCCAAAACAACACGCGAGAAACCATGCACCAAAATGGTACAACCATCAAATATAAAATCTTGACTGAGCATTGCAATTGTTCTTCGAGCCTGAGACGACATTAGTGCAGGTTGATAAATGCAAGTGGGTGAATGAAGAATAGAATCACATCAATCCAAATTTATCTAGCAAAAAGTTACCTTAAATGATAACTCGCCAAACTTCTCAGCACGTTCAAGAAGGCGAGATTTGGCTGAATTGAAGTCCTCGTATTCCAGAGCAGAAGTTCTCGTTACATAGCGCATAAACAGCTCGCAGCCAGCTGTTAAAGAGATAGAGGTAATGTCCCATGACTGGAACATAGAACAAAAATATTCTTAAGCACAAGATACAATAAATCTCAAACTCTCTAAACAAGCTGTTTGATGTTGGTATTGCCCAATCATCATTTTTGTCAGTGGCGAGTAAAAATCACATATTCAAAATATGGAGACAATCAAACAGTAGATAAACATACAGATAGACACTCATATGCAGTGCATCTACACATGCATAAACTAAGAAATGTAGATACGCCAACACAATCACGGCATGGGAGCGCTGGGAACAAGTTAATTAAAATATTAAATTAACTTTATTATTTATTCATTTTGTTTTTTGTTAATTTTATTTTTTAATTAAAAAATAATAATACATTGAAGCCTCAGCAAGAATTGGATTTCTGGGCCAGCTTATTTCTACGGAAAAGCCGGCACATACAAACCATTAAATGGATCATTTAATTTTTAATTAATTGGCTCACAACCCCACCCAACAAGACAGAATTTTTTTTTTTTTTATAGGTAATCCAAAAAATTTATTAATTAAAAAGAATACACAGGAAGTGTATAATCACTTTAAACAAGACAGAAAAAAACAAAAAATTAGACAGTCCCTCTATAGGATTAATAGCCACGGTATTAAACCAAATATACAAAGTCAAATAAAACATTTATCTTATATGCTCTGTTGTCTGTGTTTGGTCTTCAATATAACGATTATTCCTTTCTCTCCATGCACACCATACAATGCATCCCGGGATGAGATTCCATAAAAGTTTGCTATCCTTATCCCGAAGTTTCCTCCTCCATGCCCACAACACGTCTTCTATACGTCTGGGCAACACCCCATCCATATTCTAGGAGGCTAAAATACTATTCCACAGCCAACGAACACCATCACAATAAATGAATAAGTGATCATTCGTCTCCCCATCCCTCTTACACATATAGCATCACTTGGTTACATAAAAGCCTTTTCGTCGAAGATTATCCAACGTTGACACCTGCCCCCTCACAACCATCCACAATAAAAATGTCACCCGTGGAGGCAATTTACATTGTCACACCATCTTACAGGGGAATATGCTCTCCACAGGTTCCAAAAAGGATCTAAAAAAAGTGCGAACTGAAAAAACATCATCTCGTATCATCCTTCACCTGCTACGATCACCCTCTCCGACCCAAATACCTCGCATAATCATCCAATTCTCAATCTTGTAAACCCCTCGCAGAAGTAATATTCCAGCTGTAATTCCCATTATGCATGGCTAATACGTCGCTCACCATAGCAAAAAAAACTAAGGCAATACGATGCAGAGAAGGAAATCCAGACTTCAGCGGTTGATCTCCGCACCAACAATCATCCCAAAATCTGATATCATTACCATTCCCTACCGTAAAATTCAGTTTGTCCCGAAAGTCACTCCATCCTCATCGAATATACCTCCACACACTCACCCCATAAGAACCACTGCCATTGACAGTACACCACACCCCTTCCATCACGCCATATTTCGCCCCTATGATTTCTCTCCAAAAGCTTTTCCTCTCCACTCTAAATCGCCACAACCACTTGCCCAATAATGTCTTATTAAACAAGACAAAGCTACTCACTCCAAGGCCCCCCATCCTCATAGAAGAACATATTGTACCCCAATTAACCAAGTGAAGTTTCCTCTCCTCCCCCAACCCTACCCAAAGGAATTCCCTTTGAAGCCTCTCTAATCTATTTGCCACTGCAGCCGAAATAGGAAACAATGACAAAAAATACGTAGGGAGATTAGAGAGAGTGGATTTAACGAGGGTAAGTCGATCTCCCTTAGAGAGATACATACGCTTTCATCCCGCTAATCTCCTCTCCATCCTTTCTACAATGCCATTCCAAATATGTATGTTTTTGAACCGTACCCCTCAAGGAAGCCCTAGATATGACATAGGCAACTGCGCAACCCTACATTCCAATATGTCAGCCAACTCTTCCACGTTAGCGACCTCTCCTAATAGTATAGTCTTAGATTTTCCCATATTTATCTTCAAACCAGATGCAGCTTCAAAGCATAGAAGCAAGCAGCACAAGTTTGTGAATTGGTCAACCTCTGCATCACATAAAACCAGCGTGTCGTCTGCAAATAACATATGGGACACTTGCAAGTGGCCAACCATAATGCCATTTATCAAACCCTCATCCACTGCTTTTTCAAGCATCCTACTGAAAGTCTCCATCAAAATAACAAATAGCAATGGAGACAGTGAATCCCCTTGCCTCATCCTCTACTACTCCGAAAATAGCCCTCATGTGTACCGTTGACCAATATTGAGAACGAAACAATAGAGAAACAAAACTGAATCCACTTACACCATTTATCCCCAAAGCTACATCGCCGAAGCATATACAACACGAAGCCCCAATTCACATGATCATAAACTTTCTGAATATCGAGCTTACATAGCATCCCTGGAGCCCCAAACACAGTCTTGAGTCAATGCATTCATTCACTATAAGTACCAAGTCTAAAATCTGGCGCCCTTTTACAAAGACATTCTGATACTTGGATACAACTTTCTCCAGCACCTCCTTTAATCTGTTTGCCAGAGCTTTCGCAATAATTTTATACATCCCGCTGACTAGGCTAATAGGGCGAAAGTCCTTAATATCAGTCGCTCCCGATTTCTTAGGGATCAGCACAATAAATGTAGCATTAAAACTTTTCATGAACCTGCCACATTCAAAAAAAATAATTAAGAACTTCCATAATGTCCAATCGCACCACCTCCCAACACGCCTTGTAGAATGAGAACAAGAAGTCATCCGATCCAAGTGTATTAGCATCATTCATACTAAATACAATTTTCTTAACTTCATTCTCCCCAAATGGTCTTTCTAACCAATCGGCACCCTCAACCGTGTAGTAAAAAAATTCAATCCATCCAGCTCTGGCCTCCACTCAAATTGCTCCCGATAAAGATTCTGATAGAAGCTTCCCGTTTGGCTTTTAATACTCTGTGGCTCCTCATAAGTAACCCCATCTACCTCCAACACTGTGATAGAATTGTTGCGCCTATTAGAGTTGGCGACCCTGTGAAAGAATTTAGTGTATTTATCCCTCTTTCAACCATGTTATCCTAGATTTCTGGCGCCAAACAATCTCCTCCATTCTCATCAACATCTCCAGCTCTTCCCTTAATACTGTTCGTCTCTCCTTCTCTCCAGCCAACCCTCAGCTCTCCTCCCGCCTGTCCAGCTCTTCTATATCAGAAAGACACTGAATTTTACGACAGTTCACATGCCCACAACCTCCTCATTCCATCTCTTTAAATCTCTTTTCAAAGCCTTCAACTTTTGACCCAACACACAACACATAACTTGGAGACCTCCTGACTTCATAAGATGCCCACCAAGTCCGTACCTGCTCACTGAAGCCTTCTACTTTCAATCACATCTTCTTAAACCTAAAAGGCCTTCTTCCACTACCCCTCATGTTCCTAGATAACATAATAGGGAAGTGATCTGAGTACACCCTCCCTAATCTCCTTTGAATGACATCTGAGTATTTAGCCTCCCACTCTCCACAAATCAAGAACATGTCTATTCGAGAAAGAACCGGATGGTCCCGATTAGATGACCATGTAAACTCACCTCCTCACCAACATATTTTCCCTAATAAAATTTGAAAAATCCTCCATAGCCCTAGTTAATCTCCCACCACTCGACCTCTCAATAAGAAATCTAACCACATTAAAATCACCATCAATACACGTTGGGAGACTCCACCAAGCAATCATTTCAGCTCAGCCAACTCATCCCACAAGTCCCCTCTACTTTCATCAGAATTGGGCCCATAAACTCCTATGAACATCCACTTGAAACCATCCCCAAGATTTCTGAATGAAATCGATATAGAGAATAACCCTACACTAACCTCCTCCATCTCAAGCACTCTAGAGTCCCACATGACTAGCACGCCTCCCGAAGCCCCAGATGACCCCAAAAACTGATAACCGGCAGCATGCTATCCCCCCATAAGCTATTGACCATAGCCCTCGAGATGAACTCCAACTTAGTTTCTTGTAAGCATACAAGGTCCGCCTTCCATCCCCTTATCAGATTTCGAACACCTACCCTTTTCCCAACTTCGTTGAGCCCCCTTACATTCCAACTAATGAGTTTTGGTATCATTTTAATACTTCGTCACCCCTCTCCAGTATTCCTTTCTTAGACTCGCCACCCTTCCCGTCATAATTTCCTGACCATTCGAGCCGTTTAAGCTCTCGATCCCCCTTTCTTTAAATTTTCCTCCTTGTAAACTCATCACCTGTCCCCTATTTGCCTCCAATTTTTTGAATAAGTGTAAAAGTCTACTTTCATATCCATCACAGGACACGCCAACCAACTTACTGAAATTCTAAATTTTTTGCACAACTCAGTTTGAAGGTAGGTGTCCATCTTCAAACGCATTCCCTTTCGCTGTATCCTCCTTGCAACAACACTCCAAATGATCCAAGGATTGTCCCTCCACTTCCTCCACCTGTACAACATCGTTGTCAATTCCTCCCTTATTAGCTCCATCTACCCACAATACCAGAACTTTTCAATTCCCATTTCACTTTCTTTTAGAGACTTAGCATACCATCTATTATATGTGTTCGCTATCCTAGTTGCCGAATGTGTCGCGTCGTGTTCTTTCGCAACTATCAGAACTTAGCCCTTTGCTAATACAGATCTCGTCCCTTGTTCAATTAATATTAATCCATTAGCCTGCGGAATCGTGTCCATAGCACCCATTATCACTGTCCCCAAATTCTCCATACTCGGCTCCCCTTCCTTAGACAAAGGTACCACCTCCTGATCTATTGCAATCCCCGAGTCTGTCTCATCCCTATCCAAGTCCACTAAGTCGACATCGTCGTCATTTTTGGAGCACCCCGCTTCATTCTGATTTTGAGACTCATAAGTAGATTCTTTAATATGGTCTGCATTCGACGAGAACTCCTTATGAGTCAAGCTTGCTACTTGTTTTCCAACAACTGGATACTCATTCATTCCCATCCCATACTTACTACAACATAACATCCTGGACCCCGCTTCAGACCCACTTCCCACTAGTCTAGTTAATTCCTCCAATGCCCTTTCAACTCCTGCACTCGGACCATTATTTCAGCCATATTCAAACAAGTGTCATGTAAACCTTCAACATTTACTTCCATAATCTTGGGTGTCAAACGTTGACCTACGTTTACACTAACATTAGCAGCCATTTCCCTTTGTCATATCACCCGTTGATCAGAATGCTGCGAGCCATGTAAGTTTGCTATGACTTCAGCATACGTAAACCTTTGTCCATTTCGTTCGTCTACCATTCGATGTTTGGCCTTGTCCCCAACAACAAATGAATCGACAATGCTTGAAATACTTGTGAAACTAATGCCCATCCCTCTCCATTCACACCTTCTGGCACCATGACAACCCCCTTCCTACATATCTCCCCGTATTGCGCTATCATCAAGTATCTACCACGGCGGTTGACGCAACGTTGTGCCAAGAAAGCTCTTGAGGATTCATTGAATTTATTGACAAAATCCTCCGAATTACTGGTCCTCAATCTATCCACCATATTCACCATCCAGAGTGCACCAAACCTCCCCAAATAAATTGCATCTGATAACTTCGATCCCCATTTTGTAATCCTGACAATGCCGGAATCGTTCACAAATAATGTGAACTCCTTTGCCTCCACCCTGAATCGACGGTTGAATAGCTTTTTTCCCTGATTATGTAATAACAGCACATCTGATGGTAGAATAGACCGGCGGGGTGGCCAGGAATCAACAAAATCGGTCTGCAAAATTGTCGTCGCCGGCGCGTGGACTACACGCGTGGCCATTGAGGCATATTCTACAGGCAGGACGCCGACCAGTGTCGAAATCTCCTGCAGATGCCTGCCGTCAGGCGCGTCTGAGGTAGGCAGCCAAAAAGTGGGTTAACTGCGTTTGGGACCCCAATCTAGGGTTTCCACCTATGGTTTCGTGTGGATGTTTTTATGGGCTGAGAGGGTTTTGTGGCGTGAGGCCTGCTTTTTGTGGCGTGGCCGGAGTTTTGGTGGTGGTGTAATGGCTGGGTCATGTTGGATTTGGGAGGGAGCTCCATGGCTGGGGCGATTTCACGACAGCATGAATCGCATAAGAGAGGTCAGAGAGTTTTCTTTTCTATCTCCACAGCAAGACAGATCTTAAAATCGGGGTCCTTCAATTGGGTAAGTATTGAGTAAATTAATTCCAATTTTGAAAACATTGGCTCTCATCAAAGCAAAAAAACATGTACCTGTCTATTTTAACTTAAAAACATGTTTCTTCAAACAACATTTTAATTGCGTGAAACTATGATTAGAGTTTCTTTCATTCTGAGCCGTCAAAGGATCCTACTTCCATCCACATGCGATTTTTCCTACTTTTGCACAAAGTTTCTAAAACTGACTTTTAGAGAATATTTTATTTCATCTATTAAACAATGTAAGGAGTACAATAAATATATACACAATTGACCTCTAAAAAGGAAACTAGTATCAACAATAATAAGAAAAGATAATAAGTAAATATTCTTAATTATGGAATGATATTATTCCATAATACCGAATATTTCCACAAATCCGGTTTCATTTTCATTTTTTTCTCCTTTATTATATTAATTGAAAATAGGAATATAACGGTCTTTTTAATATAAATAAAAATAGACATTTTAATGGTCAAAGGGTTGGAAGTCATCCACCATGACCCAGTTGCTACAAAACTGAAAAGTTGGAGATCCACTTGCTACAAATTAAAAGTTGAGACCTACTTTCTCTATTTCAAATTTCAAATAGATTTGAGATTCCAATCCCAATCTATAGCATTGTTACTAGCCATTAACATATCATGCATTATTTTCTTCTTCAAAGCAAGAAAAAATCTTCAATTAGCAGAAAAAATGTGTCACGAAAACACATTCAACCTCGAGCATAAATCCATGCACAAGTTTTGCTCAAACGGTACGCTATTGTTGCATCAAGATATATAAAGTTTGACTAATCTAGCTAACATTGAACTTGGTATGGATAACTGAAAAATGATATTATTAATTTTAAAAAAAAAAATGTATGTGTTATTCTCTCAATGAATTACCAAGCCTCTTTTACTAATTTTAAGAACCAAATTGAAGAGCCTAACAAATGATGTACATTAGTTGACCCTCAAATCATCCATACATTATTCAGTAGCACGGAAAAAAAAAATTGAGAGGTAAACAAATATTTTATCAATCAATAGATAATACAGAGGAAGTGTATTATCAATTTAAACTAAAAATGAACAACATGAAATTGGACAGTCCGTATATATGCCTAGTAGTCGCAGCATTAAACCAAGTATACAATGTCAAATAAAATAATTCCCTAATCTGCTTTGTTATCTGTATTTCATCATCAAAACAGCAGCTGTTTCTTTCCCTCCATACGATGCCACCTAAAATAAGGTCCAATTCAAACTTGCTATCCTTATCGCGAAACTTCATTCTCCATGCCTTTAACACGTCTTCCATACGCCTTGACAACACCTAGAATATCGTTCCACGACAAACGAAGCAGCATCACAATGAAGGAATAAGTAGTCAAACGTCTTCCCAACCCTCCTACACATATATCACCACTCTGTAACATAAAACCCCTTGTTCAAAGATTATTCACCGTTAACACGTGTCCCGTGACGACCGTCTATAGAAAAATGTCACCCTTGGAGGTAATTTACATTTACATACCATCTTCTAGGGGAATGAACTCTCCACAAATCATAATAAGAATCTAAAATAAGTGCTGACTGAGAAGATATTATCCTGTGTCAACCTCCACCTGCTACAATTTCCTTTCCTATCCTGATGAGCGCCTCATACAAAGATGTTAGAAGCAGCGCATAATCATCCACTTCCTAGTCTTGCAAACCCCGTCCAAAAAAATGTTCCTACTGAGACTTCCGTTAGAAATATGTAAGGCCTCACGCACCATAGTAGACGGCACCAAAGCAATACAATACAAAGAGGGAATCCACACCCTAAGCGATTGCTCTTCACACCAACAATCATCCAAAATAACTAATAGTATTATCATTTTCTATCACGAAAGTCAATCTATCCCGAAAATTGCTCCACTCCCGCCGGATATATCGCCACAAACTCACCCCATAAGAACCATGAGCCTCAACTAAGTACCAACCCCCCCTCTCCCCACAGCAACATATTTTGCCCTATAATTTCTCTCCAAAAACTCTCCTTCTCCAAAAACTCATTATGCTCAAGGCAAAATCTCAAAAAAGTCAACTTGATTCAAGTCTTTCCAAAAAAGAGAGCTCTTGCTCCAGCTATACATGGTATTAGTTGCTATACGTGGCTATAATTGAAAGGAATTAAACTACTAGTGACTACTCCAAATTAAATGTCCATGTGATGATGAAACTCAAACAACAAAACTCGGATCAATATAGACTTGAAACACTTAGAAATATGCTGACTTAAAGTGATATTTGCCCACTCTCGGTTAGAGATTGCTTTCAGGTTCACTCAGGCAAATAACTTTTGCGGATATGACAAAACTTTTGGTAAGTTTGCACAATGAAAAAGTGAAAACTCATGAAAGGAACTTGAATACTTGTGAAGTTTCTGATTTTAGAGTTCCAAGTAAGAAGGTGACGTTAGGAAGTTTGTATATTGATCTCTCATATTTTAACTTCCATTGTATCGTCTATATATACACAAATGACATCCAATGGCCGAAAGGAAGTGTTCCTACACGAACAGATACAGCATTTCAGACCAGAATTCCACAGGAAATGTCTCCCCGACAGAGCTAGCCTCAATTTTAAATAGGGAGGCAATGCCCTGCCTCCCTGAAACTTTTGTTCCACGAACCTCCTTTAAACTTATATATATCCATTTACACTTTTATTTGAACAATAGTCCGACGATTATAATGTTCAAAAAGGAAAAAGCCAATGTCAATTTAATTCAGTGCAAAAAATAGGACATACCATGAAACAACAGCAAAAGGTTTAGGAAATAAAAAAAAAAAAAGTATTCATATTTGGAAAATGAAATGAATAAAAAGGTATTGAAACTGAGAAAGTTTGCACACCTTTAGCGAGTCAGCCGCCTTTTTTAGCTCAAATTCGAGCTCCATCATAGTGGTGGCTTGGCTCGACCGAATAACTGAAGCCAAAGCCCTAATAGCCGCCACAGCTTCCGCCAAATCTGGCTGTTTCCGCCAGTTTTTAAACTCGTCCACCACATTAAATCCCTCCTCTGAATCTTCCCCGCCGCCGATGGAATTCTTGGAAGCCTCGTCATCAGAGTGGCAGCTCACAGCGGCTTCAGCCTGAGCGAGCCAGTCAGTAGTCACGACTCCATAGTGAGCGGCGCGTGTCTGGTAGTAAAGGGAGACTTTCGGTTCAGGGTTTTCGGTGGGCATGGTGGTGGAAGATGCCGTGTCGGCGGGGGAGAGCGGGTGGCTCTCGAGGTAAGATACCATGTCGTTCCCTATCTTCCGATTGTCGAGAATGAAAGAGGCTGAGCGGTGCCACATCTTGTTTATGCTGAAGGTTATACTGATATTCCCGGTATGATTTTGAGATTCCAATTGATTAAAGACGAGTGTGACTCCTGAGGTTTATGCCTTTTGGGGGCTAATCACAGGGTTAAAGAAGGGCATAAAAAACTTTCGTTAACAACATGTTTGGCTAAGCTTTAAGCAGCTTATCAGTTATTTCCAGCGAAATTGGCGCAAAAGTCCATCACCTTTTAGGTCACTGTCCAAATCATTCCTAATGTTCAAAAACTGTAAAAATCATTTCCAACCGTACTTTTTGACACTTTCCATCTATTTTTATGATAATTATGTGCATAACAATATATATATATTTTTTTTTTTTTGCAAAAATGGCCCCTCAATATGGGTCCCCGATCTCAAATCTTAGTGCAAACTACAAACAATTTTAACCCCCGTTTGGTCCCCATTTTTTGTGAATGAAAATTGGTAAAATAGTTTTTTTTTTTTAAAAAAATGAGTGATTGAAAAAAAAGTAAAATTTTTTTATTTACATGTAATATTATTTTATGAAAATTTGTGTGGTTAAAAATAGAAAAGAGAAAAATGAAATGTAATGAAATTTAATTTAATGAGTTTCAAACAAGGAATATGTATAGTTACTAATTAGTCATTTTGAATGATTTTCATTCAAAACGACCACTAAAAAAATCTGACTTTCAATGTGAAACTGAAAATATTCATCCGGTACTTAAAAAATAAAATAAGTAAAAGAATGAGAATTATAATTATAAAATTAAAAGACAAAACTTTTGTCAAAAAGAAAAGAAAATAAAAGTCTACTAATCTTACCAATCAATCCATCATAAGAGTATCTCAAATGCAGAAGAACTTTTATAAAATAGAAATCAGATTAAGTATTTGTTGGTAGTTTAGAAAGTTGTTAAAAATTTGAGATCAACATTAACAACTGATTTTAATCATAAATTTCGTTGAATCCCACAAGCTTTCAATGATACGTCTCATCAATTTTTATCAAAATTTGCCGAATTTTTTTGTATCAAAATCTTTATCAAATAACCTAAAAAAATCCAACAATAAAAGAGGTCTAGATTTGGTCTATCTTCACTTGTAAGTACTGGGTAGGTCATTTTAATTAAATCTTAACGATAAAAGGGGGGTTCAACATTTACACTCACTTAAAAGGGGTTCGAGTATTTTAATCGATTAAATTAAAATTTAGCCCTTGTTTGACCCCCACTATAACGGGAATTTGGGAATTTGTATTTTGGAATAATAATTTTTTAAATAATGTGTAGTTAAAAAATTGGGATTATGTGTAATATTATTTTATTGAAAAATGTGTGATGGATAAGAATAGAGAGAAAAATGAATATTAATTTTAATGGGGGCCAAACAGGGACTCAAGTGATTATGAGTCTTGAACAATTTTTATTGTTAGAATTTTGTAAGATGACCATACCTACCAGTGAAGATTGACCAAGCTTGAACCTATTTTGTTGGAATTAAATTTGGTTTCTGTTGATAGAAGTTCCTTTGCCATGGTTGCATCTGTGATGCTTTTATCGGGAGTTAATTGGTAGGATGAGTTTACTTTAATATTTTGTCTCGTAATTTTATTTTACTACCTATTTTGTATTATTTATTTTATTTACAATATAGGTCATTTCAATCTTTACATCAAAAATTGACTTTTTAATGATCAATATAAATGAAAACTGTTAAGTATCACCATACAAGGCGCACCATGTGACAATCGCTACGTAAAGACAAAGCAAAAAATCATGCAAGATTCGTGTTGTGGATCTCCTCGCCTTTATCACGCTCTTTGTAAAGCTATTGGCAATTAGGCAAGGTGATTGAGAAGTTTCATCAAAGTGATGGTACTTTAACTGAAGCCACTTTCGAGGTAAAGCGCCACATTTTAAATTTTTTAAGCGACTAATCTCTCCTAAATAAGGCATCTTTAGAAACATTACTTCAGTCAAGAGATCTTTCGTACAAAGATACTTTGTGCATCTGACGGGTTTGACAGTCCTAAAGCAGGTGCGGATATAAAAACTCACACGTATTAAAAAGGCGATGAAATTCAAGCAATAAAAATAGCAAGTACAATCTTGAATATTTTCTATATTGCTCTTGGTATTTTTTTCAAATTGACACCTATCATTTTCATCCATTATGTCTCCCTCACATCCAAATATATTGTTTTCCATTTGACATGAGTACTAGAGTTTTGCAATCATCACATCCTTTTGGAACTAGGTCATGAGCGGTCTAACTTGGCTTTCCAAATAGAACCATGCTACAAAAATAGGCCAAAAAACAGGGGGCTGAGGTGCTGCCACCTCAGCCCTAGATCTGATTAGTTCTGAAATTAAAAAATTCAGATATGGGACTGAAATGCTGCCCACCTCAGCCCCCTATTTTTTAGCTTGTTTTTTACCTGTCCAAGGGGTTTAACTCTTCCAAATATGTAGGTAACATCAAGGGCGGAGCTAGGGGGTCCCGGGGGATACCTGGACACCCCAAATTTTCTGACAATTTTTTTTTTTTTTAAGAAAGTTTGTGTATTTCTTTCAAAATTCGGATACTCATTTGAATCAATCTGATTTGAAATTTCACTTCAACATTTTTTTTTAATTCAAAACAAAGATTCTAACTTAGGGGTTGTTTGATAAAGTTTTTTATATTAAGTTTTAGGTTTGATTTGGTATTTCTGCGCTTCTAAGAGAATAAAACGTCGTTATGCTGATAAAATAATCAGTTCCAACATTGTTTTAAAGTTTAAAAATAGCATTTGAACGTATGATAAACAAAAATGATAGAACAATATCTTTTTAATATAAAATGTATAATTGTTCAGTTCATGATGTTAAGGTAAAACCTCATATAATTTAAAGTAAAAAATAATAAATTACATAGAACTTCAAATTATTCTTTTTAACCATGTTAACTTTTTAAAAATGAAATCTCTAATCATAGTATCCTAGTCCAAGAAGCCAAAAAAAAAATCTGGGGCGCTGTCCCCGAACCCCCGTCGCCCCCCCCCCCCCACCCCTTCACACATCTTCAATTCTAGGACCTCCAACTCCTAGAAGCTGGCTCCTCCACTAGGTAACATATACATGGACGGGAGAGGAGCTGTGATTTGTTGGCTGCGCAGCACTATCGAATTCCAAGGTCAACAAAAACTATCTAAAAAGACTCGTTGTACCTATTAATTGAAAAAGGTTGGGGATGTTTGCATCAAGATTTGAAGATAGATGACCATTTGTGCATAAACTACATAAGTTAGGGATCATTTGCATGCAGGTGACAATCACGTGCATGTTCAATAAATTAGACATAAAGTGTCAGAGAAGGATGATTTGCTCGCTAAGTTGGTAGTCTAGGGATTATTTATGCACTTTTAGAATGTTATTGATGATTTGAGCAGTGACCCAATAGGTCGGGAACGTTTTGGTTCATTTTTCCTTATTTCTTTTTAGTGTTATGTATGGTAAAGTTAGTTTTTTTTTTTTTTTTTTAGTAAATAGTTTTTGAATCTTACAAATCATGTCTGTAAAAGTTATAAATCATACGAAACGTGTGAATAATCAATTGACTGAACTAATGTGAAAAATTGCTTAATTTTTTTCTTTCGCTATTTAAAAAGTACACAGAGTTAATGGATGGTTCTAATTCTTAAAATATCCGGATCCAACAATTCCTACATGATCATGTACATGTTGTTCTATCGTTTTCTCAATTTTTATAACTTATTCGTCATTTATCATTTGAACCTCAATTTTCACATCAGTGTACAGTACGAGTTCAAATGCATGGGGATCACACTCATTTTCGTCAAATTTATTTTCAAACATACATTTTTTCAGTAAAATAATTTTACAAGTAAACTATAAACCTTTTCTTGTTTTTTAATTACACATTATCAAGAAAATCATTATTACAAAACTCGTTTTCGCAACAAGCTCAAACTCTCTCCAAAAAATTCACTTTTCACGAAATAAATATCTTCTTAAAATTTTGGGCTCAAATAGGGGACAAGTGCACCTCAAGGCTCAAACGGTGATTATCTCCACTTTGCACATGTATCATTACTCTTCAAACTCATATAATCTAAAAAAAAAATTACATTTCACAAATTTGAATGAGAACTTATATACTGCATCCGTTTCATTTATATAGACTTATTTTATTTTTCACATGGATTGAAAATCTTATTTAATGTTATGGGAAAAACAATTTTTGCCAAAAAAATCTCAGTCCACCCTTATTTATATTTGTATAGTTTCAAGATTAAGTAAGAGAAAATTGGTTATAACTAGATAAATTAAATAGGGGTATATTAGTAAACGAACAAAAATAAAACATTCACAATAAAAAAAACATGACTATATAATTGAGATAAGGAAATAAGGAAAACTAGCTTATATGAATGGGACAGAGAGAATATCTAGTTTTGGTTCAGTTTACAAAAATTATATTGAAACTAATGATTACGTTCCTGTTAGGTGGGGATTAAAATATTTTTAGTAAAATTAAATAAATGTTAATGAAATGTGTGGTTGAAAAATTGTGGGTCTTACAAAATGTATAGTTAAATTTAATTATTGACTTTGATTGAATCCAAATAGCGGCTACAATTTAATCGTTCACGTTCTTGAAATATTCGAATCCACCCATACAAGATAATGTGTACGTTATTCTATCATTTTCTCACGATTTTTAACATGACGTACCGCATGAGCTCAAATAGATGGCGGTCACGCTCTAACTCTAAATATTTGTTAGAGTTGATGACAAAATTCTTCAAATAAAATAAATATGTGATTTTTAATAATTTGAACTTTCAGTAAAATGGTTAATATAGCATATCATCGTCCAAAAATAAAAAAAGGGAAAATTTCATTCATCTAAATGTAAAATAAACTGTATCAAATTTAGTGTTCTCGTAATTTCAAAATAAATTGAAAAAAAATATGTTATTAATCGAGAACCATCTTACAAGAGCGCATGAATGACAAATTCCACATCCCATAAATACAGAACAATAATCTAGCGTTTGAAACAATATTAACAAAATTGACATCTCAAGATGCAATCTCAAAACTCAATAATGTCATTTTAAACAATTTCATATAAATTATCCAAAGTATGTTTGTCGATATACAAAAAAAAATTATCTAAGAGAAAAATAAATGATATTCCACTGTCCATTACGTCAAATATCACAAAAATAATGTGCTATGTGACAAGAAAATCAATATTAGAGAGTTAATAGTTTTTTAACTAATAGAAATTGAAAATAGGAGAATATTATATCAAATAAGGATTCTCAATCCAACGGTGCGCTTGGGTTAGGAATCACCATTAACGGTTGGATCATGCTATGATGACACTTCGATTGACACAGTCTCATCCATTCCCCTCACATGGAAAAAAAATACTAAATTTAATGAGGTGAGACTCGATCCCCATGTCAGAGGAGTGATGGGGTCGGATCATCCAAAATGTCAACCAAAGTATTGAAATAATTTAATTCAATAAATAATATGTAACAGATCGCCGCAGTGATGGCATGGCATATATACCCTAACGTGGCATGATTTCATTAGCTGGTTCTATTTGAACCTCTTGGAACAAGGTACAAAATACAATGCAGATCAGCACACAGGGAGAGGGAGTTCTTTCCCAATCCAAATTCCAATCAATATTTTATCATAATTATATATTAATTACAAATGGGTAGGAAAATTATATTTAACTCTCTGATCTGGCTCTTGCGCATGATTGACATATTTCGATATTTGTTTAGAGAGAAATACTTATAATTAATAAATTGGCAGAATTCCGGTGGTTTCTTGAATGAAAATCATCTGAATTCCTCATTTGGAGTAAATTATCAACAGAGCGATTTGAATTGGATTCACCCACAAATTTCGTGTTCTTCTCAGTATAAAGGTTCGTGCTTTTATTTTGTGTTCGATTTTCGGGGAAAAGATTTTTTGAATTCTGTTGTCTTGTCCGTGCACATGTATTTTGAATTTTGGGCACTGTCGAGTCACTTTCAGAATCTTGAATTGAATTAGATTGGGCGGATAATTTCGAATTTGGGAATTAAACTGTTTGAATGGTGGTCAAGGAAGCGAAGTATCCTGGTAATTGCATTCTTTTGGAAATTTGGGAATTTTTTGAGGAATTCATCAAGAATTTGTGGCTTTGTCTATTAATGTGGAATAGATGATTGAATTTAGTGATTGGCTATTATTTGGATTGGACTTTTGCGATTTTTCTGTTTGGTTCTTCAGGGGATTGGATGGATATGAGAATAGTGAACGGTTGAGAACATTACAATGATAGGGAAAGGGGCATCAAGTCAATGGATGCCTCAGATGGGACATTTTCTGATATAGTTGGCTTACTGAAATCGTGGATCCCTGGACGGTCCAAGCCAGCTAACGTGTCCAGGGATTTTTGGATGCCCGATCAGAGCTGTAGAGTATGCTACGAATGTGATTCACAGTTCACCTTGTTTAACCGTAGGCACCACTGTCGACTTTGCGGCCGAGTTTTCTGTGCCAAGTGCACTTCAAACTGGATCCCCACATCGTCTAGTGACTCAAAGACACCACGAGAAGCCTGTGATAAGATTAGGGTCTGCAATTTCTGTTTTAAGCAATGGGAACATGGATCGACGGGGACAGTTGATAATGGGATACATGTTGCCACCCTGGACCTTAGTATTACTTCTCCTTCATCAACTAGTTTTATCAGCACCAGGTCTAGTGGAACCTGTGACAGTAGTAACGTTACATTTGCATCATTGCCACAATCTACTGGACTTAGCCCACGTCAATTAGCAGCAGTAATGGAAAAGACTACAGAAAATCAAAGTGTTGCCGCAGCAAGTAGCAACGAGAATGCTGTAGACACAATAGATAGGGATCAGTCCCCTGACCAATTTGAATTCTGCACAAACAGGTTCTTCTTTCTGCACTTGTATATTTCACTTTTGAGTAACTAGTAAGTAGCACAGTGTTAAAGCTTTAATCCATGCTTAAAATGGTAGATTGCATATTGATAGTTAACATGTGCCCAGGAGTATTTCTGCAAGTCCTTTCCAGCTAGTTTCT
Organism: Osmanthus fragrans; assembly: GCA_019395295.1. Taxonomy (NCBI): domain Eukaryota; kingdom Viridiplantae; phylum Streptophyta; class Magnoliopsida; order Lamiales; family Oleaceae; genus Osmanthus; species Osmanthus fragrans. The sequence goes on along the minus strand of CM033354.1, from coordinate 5,292,593 downwards.
TAGGGCGGTGATGCCAGGTGCAGTTTGAATAAACGCTTCACACATGATTTTTTTTTTTTTTAATCCCTAAATAAGGGTCTTTCTGTTTTTTGGATTGACATTTTGTTAATTTGATATCTGGCCTATAATGTCCAACACCTTAACACGTGTTTAAGAAGCCATTTTAACATAGAATCTATGTTTACTGTAAGATATTGTTTTCCAGTTTCCTCCCACTGCTTTCTGCTGTGTCTTCTATATGCTGCACATAATATTTACACCAACAATCATTAGTTCATATGAGGTTACACTTGCTTATTGAGCCTGCCGTATGATTGGAGGAGTTGATACCTTTTTCATACCTTCTTTGCTTAGATTACAATAAGGCAATGAAGTTCAGCAACTCAAGTTATTTCTAGTCAAATAACTGCCAATAGACACATATGCAATGTGCTCCTCTGAATGATGTATTGATTGTGCATTGTCTCAAACTAGGAATTATGTTTCTACGTCCTAACTGCTTCTGTACCTGAGGAAGTAAATGCTGATATTATAATCTTCTGTAGCATTTCAATTACTATCCACTAGATTAAGTCGTTAACTTATTTGACTTCAATAGCTTTGAACATTATTCAATCAAGAGTGATGGCGATGATGAAGAATTTGGAGTTTATCAGTTAGATTCCGAAAGAAGGCATTTTTCCCAGGTTAATGGCTACTATGGTCCGGTTGAGTTTGATGATATTGAAAATAACTACGAATCACGCAAAGTGGATCCTGATGGTGTCGTTGATTCAGAAAGTATGAGCATCACTTTGTTACAAAATAGATCTGAATCTCAGGCTTCCAAAGAAGTCCAGCAGATCGCGGAAAAAGAAGTTGATCATGATATTGATGATGAATGTGAAGGACATTCTTTATGCACAACTAAAGATGTTGATGCTGAACACATGGATTTTGAGAACAGTGGAGATTTCTGGCTCCCTCCTGAACCAGAAGATGAGGCAGATGAAAGGGAACAACTTCTGTGCGATGATGAAGATGATGAGGACCCCACTGGAGAATGGGGATATTTTCGTAATTCAAGCAGCTTCGGGAGCGGGGAATATCGAAGCAGGGATAAATCAAATGAGGAACACAAGAAGGCTATGAAAAATGTGGTTGATGGCCATTTCAGGGCTTTAGTATCTCAGCTTTTGCAGGTGGAGAACCTTCTTTCAGGAGGGGATAATGACAAAGAGTCTTGGTTAGATATAATAACATCATTGTCATGGGAAGCTGCTACATTACTAAAGCCTGATACAAGCAAGGGTGGGCAAATGGACCCGGGGGGGTATGTGAAGGTAAAATGTTTAGCTTCTGGGCATCGCAGTGAGAGGTAATTACTTTAATATATTCTGAATATACTACTCTGCTCTTCTAACTCACAATTGGCCAATGACATGAACGATTAAAAATGTCTGCACAAGCCGGTCTTCTCTGCAAACTATTTCTCCTTCAAAGTTATATTGGTTCACTTGTTATATGAATTTCATCATTAAGAAAGGGTATCTGGCATTGTTGAAAAGTTACTTCTCGCTCTTGCTTTGCTCTCATGTGCATTAGAATATTTTATGGTGAGGCTAGGTATTTATGTTAAAAAGTTACTAGGTGGTTTCTCTCGAAAATATTATTGACCCTATGGACATATGTCATGGTTGGTATAACTGCAATACTTCTTAATACTAATTAAAAATCACAGGCTTTCTAACAGATGACTTCTTATTTGAATATTTTGTCAAATGTTTTATCTAGATTATTGACGAATAACGTTACACAAATCCATGGGTCACCTTCTTGGAATTTAAACAAAGAAAATTATTGCCATTGTGCAAATCACCATCATTTGAAGAAGTTGACATTAGAAAGGGCATGAGATAAGGTGATTATGTGTTATTAAGTTTCTTTGGCTAAAAGCCTAATTAAACTTATATTAAAACAAGGGAAGACTGAACCAATGGAAGAAGAAGTTTTTATTTTTTTATGAATAAAAATTAAAGGAGATATTTACATTTCTGCCTATTAATTGTGTTCTCACCAGTCTTTTGTATAATGAAAGGTCGGGGGAGACTGATTGCCCCTGGACTGTGACCTCAAGCAATTTTTAGATATCCAATTTAGATTTATTCATGGAAGATCAATTATGAAGGCTATATATATGTTGAGTTGGTGAAAAGAAGGGAGTCATCTATGTGCATACGTTCAAAGAAATAGTTGAGGATCCTTGAAACTTATCGTGGTGGTTCTCAGAGAAAAAAGGTTTTGTCATAATGTGATGCTCAGGGTTGTGACCATAATATGAACAAATTTAGGGGAGTTTACTTTTCTAGGTCAATGGTTCATTAAAGATCATATGCCGTTCATTTTAATTTATGCTGACCTCACACAAGAACTGCATGATAATAGTCAGTGGTATGTGTTATTTTTAGATGGCATATTATCATGAGTTGTAAGTAGCTATACTGAAGCAGAAATTATAAATTAGAGTTGTGAAGAGCGAAGGTCGTGGTCAGTAGTGCCTAAGATTAATGGATGAAGGTCTAAACCTTTTTCCCTTTTGATTTTGTTCACAATAGATTGAAAAAGTCATACTCACAAAGCTTTATTTACGTTGTTCATCATTCTACATCTACTTTATCAAGGGTCATCGCAAAAGTTAAATCATAAAGACTGATCATTTTTAAATCCCACGACCTCTCCCCATTGCCAAATTTTGGCGCGGATAAAAACTGTATAGACCCTTTTATATTTTAATGTTTTGGTGTAGTGAATGTTTTCATAATTTGCTGTGACAGATTTAGAACCTTAATATCAAGGAAAATTGTGATGTGGTACTGCTAATATGAATTAAAAAGGTTGTGATTATTTGAAATAGTAAAGTTGTATCCATTTGAAAAGCTAGCCAAATTTAGCAGAGCTCTCATAATGGGTAAAGAATCTGAATTTTAGAAGTATCATTGTTATTCAACTCAGCCAAAAAAATATCTTTTCACAGATGTATCTATTTATGAATATTAAAAAAGAGCAATTATACTGAACATGTTCTTAGTTATATAATAGGAAAATTGGAGGGAGAGGAATGGGAATGGGGAGATATCAATTTAGTTGCTATTTTGGTGGTTTTATTTTATTTTGGGTGCTGAACCTTTTTGTTTTCTTCTACTGACTAACCCCCATCCTCCTCCTCTTCCTCCTCCTCCCTTCCTTCCTACTGTACAAGGAAATGAGGCTTCTCTTTCGCTTGTACTTTATCTCCTTCAATCCTGCCTACAAAGTGGCAACTAAAGTGAAAAATGTGCTTCTTGATATGGGAGGACAATTGAAGAACTAATGATATTGGTATCTTGTTTATGCAGCCTAGCTGTTATTTTAGAATAGATTGTGGATGGTAGATTGTATCCGTGTTTGATTAATATATAGCTATATTTCCCAATAAATTCAGTTTGCATAAGAGAATCATAGTTTTTTAAAAGTTAATATCAATATTTATTGATAAAAATCACTAGGGTTCATCCGGAGTTATGTGAACTTCATTTGTACCCTGATCTATTCAATGAACTCAAGCAGAACAATTAAATTTCACTTTTATTTTTCGTTTATACTGGGAGTGACATAACATCCTGATCCGAAATTCTCCATTCTTTTTCCCGTGTCCATTTATAAATTTATTCTTATGAAGATCTTTTTTCCATTGGAAAGTATGGTGGTCAAAGGAGTTGTTTGCAAGAAGAATGTGGCGCATCGGCGGATGACATCAAAAATAGAGAAACCTCGTTTACTGATCCTTGAAGGGGCTCTTGAGTACCAGCGGGTTTCTAACGCCCTTTCGAGTTTTGATACACTGTTGCAGCAGGTTGAGATCATTGATTTTTATTTTTCTTTTTAATGATTTTAGTGGGTACAGAAACTTTAAGGGCGTTGGCACTTTTTAATGTTTAAATGTAATTCTTTACATCTGGTGCTTTTGGATTTACATTTTTTCAGGAAATGGATCATCTTAAGATGACTGTTGCGAAGATAGATGTTCACAATCCTGGTATTCTTTTGGTGGAGAAATCTGTTTCACGATATGCTCAAGAGTACCTTCTTGCAAAAGACATATCACTTGTTCTAAATATCAAAAGGCCACTTTTGGAGCGTATAGCGCGCTGCACAGGTGGTCAAATAGTTCCGTCTATAGACAGTCTATCCTCACTGAAATTGGGATATTGTGACATGTTCCATGTTGAGAGGTTTTCAGAAGAGCATGGCACAGCTGGGCAAGGTGGAAAGAAGCTGGTGAAGACACTGATGTATTTTGAAGGTTGTCCAAAACCACTGGGTTGCACTGTAAGTCTTTCCCAACCAGTAACATGAAAAAGAATAATGATACTAATATTAGATAATTGAAATTCATATGATTTTATACGCCCTGTAAAAGTCAGCTAATTTAATCATTCTCTTGAATTAAATTACAGAAAATATTTCTCTAATTTTTAATCTGATATGGACAATTCTATAATCTTCTGAGCATTCTTGTTGTGAACTTTGATTGATAACGTTTCTTTATTTTTACAAACAAATTGTTTTCTTGGGGTGCTTGTTAAGTGTCACATACATTGAGGGAAACATGTTATCTATCTTATTAAATACCTCATTACTTGTAAAGGCAGCCAATAAGCATCACTTTTCTAAAATGCTATCATGGTATTGATTGTTTCAGATATTACTTCGAGGTGCCAATGGGGATGAGTTGAAGAAAGTGAAACATGTTGTACAATATGGAGTATTTGCAGCATATCACTTAGCTTTAGAGACATCTTTTCTTGCTGATGAGGGTGCCTCTCTGCCAGAACTTTCATTAAACTCTCCAATAACAGTTGCACTTCCAGACAAGTCATCAACCATTCACAGGTCCATCTCAATGATACCTGGTTTTGCAGTCCCTGCCAATGAAAATTCTCTGGGACCTCAAACTGTTGGTGAACCTCAGAGGTCAAAAAGTGCCCCCGTTTCAGATCTAGTCAAGTTCTCAAGTGTTTCTACTCATGAAATTCAAATTATACAGATGAATAACCTTCTTCCTCCTGTGAGCTCTCAGCGCACCAAACCCCTCGTCTCATCTTTTGTGCAAGGCGTTCAGAATCCTTCCTTCACTGAGCCCTCTTCATTTCATGCATCAGGAAAAGAATTTGTGGTAGATTTGAGAAAGTCTTCAGTGGGAGAAACTTCTGAAGCCGTCAGCATATTGGATGCCACAGGAGATCATCACGTTGCAGATAATTTGGGTGATTCCAACATCGACAACATGCAAAATGATTGCGATACAAACCCTAGTTCAAATCCATCAGCTTTGCAACTTGATGGAAAACACATCCTTGAAGAACTAGCAATGTTAAAAGACGAGTTTCCTCCATCCCCTTCTGACCATCAAAGCATCTTGGTTTCCCTATCATCACGATGTGTCTGGAAAGGAACTGTCTGTGAAAGATCCCATCTTTTCCGGATCAAATACTATGGAAACTTTGACAAGCCATTGGGCCGGTTTCTGCGGGATCATTTATTTGATGAGGTACTCTCTCAGCCCCACTCTCCCCCAACCACATACAAATTTTGTTCTAATATTATGAACCCTATAAACTTGTATTAAACCAAGAGGGGTCTAACTTCTATGACAGAGTTATAGGTGTCGTTCATGTGAGATGCCTTCTGAAGCTCATGTCCAGTGTTATACTCATCGACAAGGCACCCTTACGATCTCAGTTAAGAGAGTGTCAGAAATTATTTTACCTGGTAAAACAGAAGGAAAGATTTGGATGTGGCATAGGTGCCTGCGGTGTCCACGAAGTAATGGCTTCCCTCCAGCAACTCGAAGGGTTATTATGTCTGATGCTGCTTGGGGATTATCTTTTGGAAAGTTTTTAGAGCTAAGTTTTTCAAAACCATGCAGCTGCTAGTAGAGTGGCAAGCTGTGGCCATTCTTTACATCGAGACTGTCTTCGTTTCTATGGGTATGATCTCTTGCTCCGTTTCCTTTATATAATTTGTCAGAATCTTAAGAGTGTCATAAATGCATATAAGCTCTTTATGACAGCAAGGCTCACTCAGACTAAATATAACTTGAATACTTTATGGCATGCATTGTTCAACTGTGCCATCCCGTTATCTTCCTCTGTATATTTTCTATATCCCTTAAAGAAAATGCTCTTTGGTTCTCTCTCTCTCTCTCTTTTATTTTTTTCCTTGGAAGAAAGTTGCATTGGATTAGGGGGTTACATTTCTTCCAGGTTTACATTTTGCCTGGCTTAATGATAATTATGTAACTTGCAGATTTGGCCAAATGGTTGCTTGCTTTCGTTATGCATCAATTGATGTTCACTCTGTATACCTTCCTCCCCCTAAACTTGATTTTAACTATGAAAGTCAGGAGTGGATGCACAATGAACAGCATAAGGTGAAATGATTATTTTTTTATTTTCGTACCTCAAACTTCACTGCATTTATTTAATCTAGCTTTTTAAATTCTAACAGGTAGCTGGACGGGCTAAGCTTTTGTTCTCTGAAGTGCTCAATGCTATCTCTATTTTGGCAGAAAAAAAATCTGGCTCTGGTTCGCTCAATTTTTGCATGAAAATACCTGAATCAAGACGCCAGATAACTGATTTAGAAGGGATATTGCAGAAAGAAAAGGCAGAATTCGAGGTCTGGGCTTAGTTTTGAATTTTATTTTCTATACCTGTTACCACTAATTATACGTGCTTTATATTCTCTTTGATATGCATGTAGATGGAGAATGTTGCTTACTTTTGGTGGGTAAACCCATTTACTGCTCTTAGTAAAACCCCATATTTTTTACATGGTTTGGTGAAAACAAGAATTTCTTCCCATTTTTTGGCCGGTAATAAAACCACATGCCAATCAAAGATGAAGGTAGAGTTATCATATTGTTTTTAGCAGCCTCCCTATTTGAGAACCCAATAGTAGGGAAACACAAATTATAAAGGAAAAAAACTATCTTCTCATTCGCTCTATTAGCCAGCATAGCTGGAAAATAACACTGCTTGATCATCAAGAAGTATACTTTTGAATTTAATCCTTTGCAATCTAGACTCCTAGTAAAAATACGTTACTAGAATTCTGATAGAAGTTTTGTATTAATTAAAATGCAACACAACGTTAAATTGGAAAAGTTAAGCAAGAACCTCTACATTTTATCATGTGGGTGCCGATGGATGTTCAATAATTTGGCAGGAAACCCTTCAGAAAATTTTGAACAGGGAGGAAAAAATGGGCCAACCAGTCATTGATATTTTTGAGATCAATCGACTACAAAGACAACTAGTCTTCCAGTCTTATGTGTGGGACCATCGTCTGATGATATATGCAGCCAGTTTAGATGAGAGGGGTGAACAGGATGATTTGGATGTCACCAATTCAGAACCTATTGAGAAATCCATTGGTGTTAATGAGAGCATTTTTGATACAATCATCCCTATTAAGACAGGCAGTCCCAATTCTGTTCCTGCAGATGCAAATCCTGGCAAAAACCATGATCAAGGGTTAAGCAATAGGTACGACAGCCATCCTGAAGTAGTTCATCAAAGAACTGATGTGGGTATTAACTCCAATTATGGATATGTAAATCCATCAACACTTCCGATTGGGACAAAGTCCTTTGATGAATTAGATCTCTTGGATTCTAATGTTGCTGTTCGTAGAACCCTCTCTGATGGACAGGTCCCTATTTGTTTATCAGATACTCTTGATGCAGCGTGGACCGGTGAAAATCACCCAGGTGTTGGAGTACCTATGAATCATAATTTACCTGAACCATTTGAAGCACATTCTTCAAACACTGCTGGAGTGGCAGAAAAGTTGGATGTGAAAGACCATGGGGATAATCTGAGCGTGTCGAAGGTGTCTCAACTGCCTTTCGTGTTGTCTACTAAAGGCTCTGATATTATGGAAGATACCGTGAGCTGGTTGGGAGTGTCTTTTATAAGTATTTACAAATCATTAAACAATTTTTTGGGGACTGATCAGAAACTGGATACACTCCGTGAATACAATCCAGTGTACATATCATCATTTCGGGAATCGGAATTCCAGGGTGGAGCCAAGTTGCTTCTGCCTGTTGGGGTTAATGACACTGTCGTTCCAGTCTATGATGATGAGCCCACAAGTATTATATCTTATGCACTCGTGTCACCAGCATATCTTGTGCAGCTGTCTGATGAGCTTGAGAGACCAAAGGACAGTGCAGACTCAGTGTTTTCTCTGCAGTCCCTTGATGCTGGGAGTCTTCAATCATCTCATTCTTCTGATGAAATGATTCTGGAATATTACAGAAGTCTTGGATCTGGAGATGAAAATATCTCCTCGTTTAGTTCTCATAGCTCCTTGCCTCTGGATCCACTCTCATATACAAAAGCCTTGCATGCTAAAGTTTCTTTTGTAGATGATGGACCCACTGGGAAGGTGAAATATACAGTTACTTGTTACTATGCAAAGCGTTTTGAATCCTTGAGGAGGATATGTTGTCCATCCGAGATGGATTTCATCAGATCTCTTAGTCGTTGTAAGAAATGGGGAGCCCAAGGTGGTAAGAGCAATGTCTTTTTTGCAAAAACCTTGGATGATCGATTTATCATTAAGCAAGTGACAAAGACCGAGCTGGAATCATTCATCAAGTTTGCTCCTGGATATTTTAAGTATCTTTCCGAATCAATTGGCTCAGGTAGCCCAACATGCCTGGCGAAGATCCTTGGGATATATCAGGTATTTCTGAGTAGTTGAATCTGAATTAGCTTATTTGTTTTAGTTCATAATTTCTTATTCACCCAATTAATTTCCTTTTATACGTATGGGACTTGAGTTTTAATAGCTGACACACTTTCCTCCTGATCAAGTAACACATTTTTCATCTTATTAACTCGCAAAACACTATAATTTATTAAAGATACCTTCTACTGAAATGCACTGCTTAAATACTACATATAGATGCAACTAACAACTTAAATGTTGGAGTGCTCGGTGATGACCCAAGAAACAGATTACCTTCTTGTTTAACTTTAATATTTTGAATTCAAAATGGTTATTAAGCAGTCAGGTGTGCTGGCAGAATGGTACAAACCTCTGCATTAGGGCAGTAACTCTATAAGATTTCAGCTGAATGAGAGTGCTGGAAAGCCAGTCTTAATCGGGACCTAACTTTTGGCATCGTGCATAAAGTAGCTTCTACAACAACTCTATGGTTATATATTTAAATTCTTATTTGGTATTGCAAATGAGAATGGAATTCTCCTGTACATTCTTTCTTTTACCAATATATATCTCTTCTTATGAAGGCAGTTTAATTACTTTAAAACTAGATTGAGATTTCCCTTCTTTTTTTTTTGGCACATTATGATTACTGTGAAATACCAACATGATCTTCTTTTGTATTTTGAGAAGGTTTCATCAAAACATCTCAAAGGAGGAAAGGAATCAAAAATGGATTTGTTGGTTATGGAGAATCTTCTGTTTGGAAGAAATCTTACACGGCTTTATGATCTAAAAGGATCTTCCAGGTCTCGGTACAATCCTGATTGTAGTGGAAGTAACAAGGTTTTGCTGGATCAGAACTTGATTGAAGCTATGCCTACTTCTCCAATTTTTGTTGGGAATAAAGCCAAGAGATTGTTAGAGAGAGCTGTCTGGAATGATACTGCTTTTCTCGCAGTAAGTTTACATCTTCTCTGCTTATTATTTGATAAACTCAGCACTTGTTTCTTGAAATACACAGAGTAAAGCACAGACATGAAAGTTGGCATTGAACTGATCTAAAGAAAAGATTCACGTCCTTCATTCTTTTTCATTCCCACTATAATAGAACCTGCTTTTCAAAATGCTGATGGATTGAAATTGAATTTTGGAGACTTTTTAAGGTACCCAATGCAAAATGTATCTGCCTATCTGTCCCTCGTCTGCACTGCATGCTGTATCATGCATTTCCAAGTTTGCTCTTTGCACGTCTATTATTGTTTTTTTAATTAATTATTATAAGAGCTTGTGTCCACACCAGTAATCACCATTTGCTTTAGAATGTAAGAGGAACAGAATCCGATGATATCAAACCAGTCTACTATATACAGACAAAAACCTGATTATAACTCCAAACCATCCACGAAACCACCTCATTTATTCTAATTAAGCTAATCGTGAACTTGCAGTCTATAGATGTAATGGATTATTCGCTTCTAGTTGGGGTTGATGAAGAGAAGCACGAGCTTGTTCTTGGGATTATTGACTTCATGAGACAGTATACTTGGGACAAGCACCTCGAGACATGGGTGAAGACGTCAGGCATACTTGGTGGCCCCAAGAATGCTTCCCCAACTGTAATTTCGCCAAAGCAATACAAGAGGAGGTTCAGGAAAGCAATGACTACATATTTTCTGATGGTTCCCGATCAATGGTCACCTCCTACAATCATTCCTAGTAAGTCACAGACGGATTTATGCGAAGAGAGCACACAAGGTGTTACATCTACCGAGTAAATTCTGTTTACTTGTAAATTTGAACCTACAAGTTGGGAATTGATTTTCCATTTTCATATATTCCTTTTTCCTATTTTTCAAAAAAAAAATTAGGAAGGCAGTTCCATTTGGTTTTTCTTTTTAATGAGAATTCATGATTATTTCAACAAGGCTGCTATTCCCATGGAAAATCTCCTCATAAAAATATTATATGATGTTACCCATAAAGTTTTTGTACAATCTCTCTCTCTCTCTCTCTCTCTCTCTCTCTCTCCAGTTCTTGTAATGCTTAGAATTCTCGAGTTGTATATGAATTGGAATATGGAAGTGCAATTTTTGTGTAATACTTGAGGTTCAAACATTTCTTGTAATTTCATTTTAGATCACACGCCTTTTAAATATTGTTTTAGTTTGGTCTCTCAGTTACCTTTTCCGTCCAAAAATATCATACGAGGAACAAGATTTGCATGTTGACCTATGTTACCATTAGTTCTGACGTTGAATTTCTAGAAGTGCAACATTGTAACACATTTTCCTTGTTATTGTGCCACTCAATTTAAAAGAAAAAAACACGTACACATTCTTAGGGCCTGTTTGGCCCTCATTTAATTCTCATTTAATTCTCATTCTCATTTTTTTCTTTTTTTCATTTCAACCACACATTTTTCAAATAAAATAATATTACACACAAATCTAAAAATTTTCGTCATTTTTTCACCACATATTCTTTTATCAATCACTATTTCAAAATTTCTATTCTCATTAAAATCAACATCAAACACACGCTTAGATGACTTGGCATTTTGACAATGTCTTTATTTTCTTACAAGTGATTTACGTGGAGATACATGAAAATAAAGGTCCAAAATGAATAAAAGATCGAAGTTCCACTCAGTTGAAGAAACTACAAGAACTTAAAAAATAGAGCGAGGATGATTTTTTTTTTTCATAAAAAGAGATGGTTAATGTATTAATTTGATGCAATATGTTGAGAATCTTTTCAGGAATGTCTCTTTTAGATTCTCTGGTCAAAATATAGGAAAACTGTATTCAACATTCGAAGGAAGATCATGATCTAATTAATACTTCAAGAGTGAATTATCATTAACTACCAAACATGCTGAAATAGCTTCTTCGAGAACCTCTACAGATGAACCACTAAATTTTATTTTAGCTCAAGTTTGGCTCTCATTTCTTCAAAACTCATTTTCAATACACATTCTCCCATGAAATAATTTTACACGTAAATTTTTTTTTTTTAAAAAATTTCATGAACATAATCCTTGACACCCTGGATGCTCGCATGTGAGTGTGTGGATTATAGATGAATAAAATAATATTGAATTAGTCTACACGTACATAATCCCTTACACAATTCCTTACACCCCTCTCATTTAATATTCGTGAGCCCCTCTCCATGTGAGAGGGGTGTAAGCTATTTGGTACACCATAAGGTGTACAAATAGCTTTATCCAATTTATAAAGTATACTAGTAGTGTATGTGGATAGTGAACGAGTAATGATTATGAATTGTGTGATTGAAATTAAAATTAAATTTTTAGTAGATTTTGATAGAATTTGATGCAATATGTGATTGAAAAATTGTACTATCCATAAAATATGTGGTTAAATTAATTCTTGATTCTTGATTTTAATTAAAATTTTGATTTTAATTTGTACGGGTCTAAGGATGTTAAATTTTTACTAGAAAGTGTAGTAACTAACCCCATATAGAACTTATCGTATGGTAAGAAGTTTTAACGTATCATTATCCAGACAGCGGCTGTGACCATCTGGACAGAACGAACGCCGCTAAATTGTGGCTCTATCTCTACCTCTACCTCTACCTCTACCTCTCGCGGTGTTCTTCCAAATCTCCTTTCCCGCGGCGCTTAATTTCTTCACTCTAAACGAAAATTGCAACAACAATTATAGCATTAATATATTAGTTACAGTGGGTGGATGGAATCTCTATCCAACGCAACAATCAGTATTTTAATCTGAACACTCCTCTACTGTGTGCTTGGATGACCTCTCCATGCCTATGTTAGGTAAGGAAACCATTTACTTTATTTGTATTTTGCTGGTAATTCATAAATTCGGCTTTTTTGAACGTGCTATGTGGGTGTGGCATTTTAGATTCTTTTATGTTTCAGTATACGTTTTTGATACCTGATTTGAACTCTAGAAATATGAATTGGAGTAATTGTCAATGAATCTGAAATTGTCATTCTAAATTATCTTGCAGATATTGCTACTGCACACCCTTGTTCTTGTTTTCATAACAATATATTAGCTGTTAAGTGTCGGATTCAGTTTCGTAATAATTTTGTAAATGTAAATGAGAGGAGATTGGCACTTTCTTTTTCTTGGAAATCATTCTGTATTGGGGAAAAAGTTAAAAAATTTAACTCGGAGAGTGTTGGAGTATGGCGGGGTGGATTGATGATAAAGGCAGTTGCTACCGTTGAATCCACCCGTGTAATACGGAAAAGTGAACAGGTGAAAGAGTATCAGACCACTTGGGGGATGGATACTGATTCAAGAAGCTCTAATTCCTCCATGGATGAACCACAATCTTCAAGTGAGGACCCAACTGAAGTGGATGAAAAAGAGAAGTTGAGGCGGATGAGGATCTCCAAAGCAAATAAAGGGAACACGCCTTGGAACAAAGGCAAGAAGCACAGTCCAGGTAAGTTAATACCAGAGATTTTGAAATGTTTAAAGTATGTTATGGTAGAGCTTGAATAATTGCAAGAGTGTTGAATACATGCAGAAACCCGAAAGCGGATTAGAGAGAGAACCAGGCTTGCAATGCAGGATCCTAAGGTGATGTCATGTAAGAAACTAGTTTTATGCAATAACCCAACAATTTCGAAAATATCCGGATGATTAAGATTTTAAATGATGAAGGTCAGGGTATTGTGAAATCACGTCCTGTGTCGCATGATAGAAATTATAGTTTTCTGAATAACTTTGTTTAGACTTAAAGCTCTCAGCTGCACCTCTGGGATTAAAAAGCATTTTGTACTGCTTCAACATCACTATTATACCAGTATTTGCATATTTGTGAGTTGCGTCATTAGTGTTCTTGAAATCGCTCCATTCGGTCCCCCTGTGTATATTTATGTTTTTCTGGGTTGTAGTGTGTGATCAAGTTATATTTTACTCCTTCAACATCAACATCAATCTCGCCTAAATCCTATAATAACTTGAATAATTTGTTGAACAACATTTCAAGTTCTGATCATGAGCTAACACCAGCATATATTAAATTTTTTACGTTCCCATAGCAATGTCTGCTTGTTATCTTACTCTCATTGTTTTGAGATTGTGATTTGCATTGACAAGTTTAGTGTACACAGGTCAAAATGAAGTTAGCTAACCTGGGGCATGCTCAAAGGTGTGTTTTGCAATGTCATATATTTTCATTTGAGATCATTACTGGTTTTTCTTATCTCAACTGTTATATTTAGGATTGAATTCAGACGCAACAATAATAGATTCATCATTATAGAAGTACCTTGTTCAGGCAGAATAGCTGTATGCTGATCCATTTATTGGAGATAGCTAAAAGTTTTGGTTGACTTGGCTTTCGACATGTTGTAACTCGCCATCTGCTGAACTACATTAAATCTTAACTTCACTAAAATTTAATCGTCTCTTTGTCAATGGTTTGTTGATGCTTTTGATCGATTATCGAAACTTTTCATTTAAGTTTCATGACATTATACACTATGGATTTTTTAAGCCCATTGGTTACTTGTGGTTGTGGTCTATTTGAGTTTGCTAGAAGAACGGACATTTTGATCTTCAATTACAGTTTCTACATCGTTACACCACATTTCTTCTTTGCTGAATATACAGTGAAGAAACAAGGATGAGAATTGGTGTTGGTGTCCGACTGGGGTGGGAAAAACGCCGTGAGAAGTTGATGTTACAGGAGACTTGCTACTATGAGTGGCTGAATTTAATTGCTGATACTGCCAGAAGGGGTGTTCTTGGTGAGGAAGAATTGCAGTGGGATTCATATAAGGTTTTGAATGAACAGCTTGAGCTGGAGTGGTTGCAGAGTGTTGAACAGAGGAAAAAGATGCCAAGGCCAAAGGGAAGCAAGAGAGCACCCAAGTCTGCTGAGCAGAGGAGGAAGATTTCAGAGGCCATCTCTGCCAAATGGGCAGATCCAGTAAGAGCTATTTTCATTTCAAATTTTACTTTCCTATTGTTTGGGTTGTGGTTAAAATGACATCTTAGCCTCTGTTTTGCTAATTTATAAACGATTTCTAAATCATATATAACTGGTCAAACTTTATTTTCAACCACACTTTTCAATGCATTTACTGTTCACTTATCTACCACTCATATCTATCTATCTCTTTATAAATTAAACCGTTTAAAAAATCTTCCCAGAACGGAGTCTTGTATTGATATTCAAAAAGGACCTGTGTATAAAGCAAGTGCTACCTATCTCCAATCAGTGTTCAGTTTGAAGACATATTTATTGTAGCTTGGTTTCCATGATTTCATGCTCACTGATTTGAATCGTCTTTCATATTTCATGCAATTTTATAAAGCAGTTCTATCCTTTTCTTATCTATACTTTCTTTTTCTGTTTTGTTTGGTACTACCAGGCATACCGTAATCGGGTCTGCTCTGCCCTGAATAAATTTTATGGCATACCAGATGGCGTTGAAAGAAAGCCATGTAGAAAACCAAGCGAAGGTGGTCAGACCAGAAAAAGAAGACCCCCTAAGGTTAATGAGAAAGATAATCTTTTGAAGCCTGAGAATAAGAGTGAAATTTTACGAATTAGTTTGAAGAGAAATAATACACCTCTGTACAAGGATCCATTGGCAAGTTCGAAGTTGGAGATGTTAAAGAATATCAGAGCACAGAGAGCTGCTGCTGAAAACAAAAAAATTGAAGCTGTTGCTAGAGCAAAGTAAGTTGCCATTTTATATATTTGTTTTACCTTTAGATCAACACTCACGTTACTTTTGTCACGTGTTAGTAGTTTAGTGTATATTTCTTCCAGTGAATCTAGGGATCTATGAAGGAAATAAGGAGATCATAAATCAAAGCGGTAAAAGAAAAGGAAAAGGAATCCACTCAAGTTGCCTTTTTTATTCCCATGCTCTTATGCTAAATGATATTGATCTTGTGAAAGTTTGAAAACTCTGATTTCTTTGTTGTTAACCAAAAAACTGCTTGCTTTTTATCAAACTCGAGCATGTGAAATTTGTCATGACGGAGAATCTGGAAATTAACAGAGAATCCTGTGTGACAAAACAATTTGCAGGTTATTGATTGCTGAAGCTGAGAAGGCTGCAGCGGCCCTTGAAATTGCTGCAAAGAATAGCCCTCTTGCTCAGGCTTCCCTGGTTGAAACCAGAATGCTTATTACTGAAGCAATTCGGTCCATTGAATCCATAAAGCAAGAAGATCTATTCTCTGACCGATATGACAGTAATTTTCAGGCTTCATCCAAATTAGTACCCCATTTTGAAGAGGATATTAGTGCAGAAATCGAAAGTCCGAGTCATGTTGATCCAAGAAAAGTAAATGGAGATCAAAGCTCATGGTCAAGCGATATTGAAGCTCAGGATGTGGAGCTTGATGTTTTCCGAGATTACGACGAGAGTTTGCTCACAATAGAGGGAGAATATCTTAAAACTTCTAGTGATTTTCCTCCAATAGTGTTGAACAGCATGATGAAGCACTCCGACTTTATAAAACAGCTTGCCGTTGATCCTAAACCAAATGGGATCAATGGGTCGGCACAAAAACTACCAAACGGGTTGAAATTTCAATCTGAGAATGCAGCACCTCCGAAACAAGTAACCGTAGCCAAGAAATATATTTGTGGAAGGCTGGTTGAAGTTGCGGAAGAAAATTAGGCTAGTTTTTGTATCTTAGACTTGATGTGTCGACTTCCATCTCCTTTTTAGAGTTATAGAGTGTATTATAATTTCCTCAAGTTTTCGACACAGATTTATTTCAACCTATTTATTGATATTAAGTTAGTTCATAGTTACTAGAGAGTTTTATGTAACACATCACAAGTATTATGGGATTAAGAGCTTCATCTGGTTTCCCTTGAAAAATGATTCGACAATAATAGTGTTGTCCAAATACCTTTGAATATCATATACCCTTAATATTTGTGGAAACCCCTTTCATAGGCCGGCCCCTACGACGATAGGGAGGCCAGCTTGATATTCGAATATTCAGAAGCAATTGACAGGATATATTACTAGGTCATATCATTAGAGTGATCGAGCCATGAAATCTTCCTTTGTCGACCATCAATTATTGGATCTAATCATTAACGAAAAGTAGGAAATTCTGTCATTCTATGGTATTTTGTAGTTACGTGTTGAGTCTATTTAGTAATTACTTGCGATCAAGGAAATTCTTGAAAGGATGTAAAGACTTGTAAGATGTGATTACCACGAGCTCGTAATTTGGAGAAAAATATGCACCATATTAAAACAAGATAACTCTTCTAAGCAACTTACGACTTTTACTTTTTTTTCTTATAGTTTTCACCATACTAATTGACTTAACTATCAGAGACCTATCGCCAAGACATCTCTTTTGATGTACGTCATTAGTCATGAGGTCCGAGAGTTGGTTGCCAACTAGTACCAATTCAGAAGCAAAAAGAAGTCGGTCAGAAATGAAGTAAATAAAGTATTAATAAATTCACAGGGCAAATATTTCATAACAACGTGAAATATATTTAGGTCATTAGGATGAAGTGTTCCAAAGCTCTGCAGCTTTGACTTTGGAAATACTCTCTAATACTTGAAAAGGAACAATGTCACCCTTAACAACAACCATCTTCGTTTCCAGATCTATTTGATATGAAGTCACCCCTGCATGTATAGTGATATTCAATGACTACGTTGATAAAGCAATATATTTTAAAATAAATATAGGGTTCGTTTGACATGACTTTTAAAAAATCGAAAATAGTTTTTTTTGAATTCGTTTGACTAATTTTATGAAAGTGCTTCTGGTAGCTGGAAGAGCTTTTAGATGAAGTTGATTCAATGTTACTTTCTCTAAAAGTGCTTTCAAAATTAAAAATGCTTTTAAAAATTAGTTTTCAAATAAAAATTAAAGTACTTTCCTCCGAAAACTCTTCCACATAAAGTAAAAGTTTTGCCAAATAAGCCCATAATCTTGTACTATGTGCACACGTACCTTCCATCTTTGCTATATGATTCTCGATTTTTCTTGCGCAACCATTACAGTGCATGGATACTCTCAGGACCACCATCTACATATACAGATTAACAATATATATATATATATATATATATGTATATATATTATTACACGTGTCTGGCTACGATTATAAGTAGTTTTTTTGGAGCTCATTTGATCATAGGTACGTACCTTAGGCTTAAGTTGGAAAGCCAGAGAACTTGTTCCAGCTATAACGTCTTTGAGTCTCAACAATGGAGCAACTACTTCGTCAGTTTTTGCAATTAGTGGCTTTTGTCCTTCTTCTTCTTCTTCATTCCCATAATTAGCACTAATGCAAAGACAAGAACCCGAGCCAGAAGAAAAACACAAACGGTCCAACACTCTCTTGAAATTCAGCTTCCCCATCGGAACAACCCTCTTATTACTCCGTAAGATACTGGAATTTACCACGACCACGCACCGCGGTCCACTTGTGTCCTCTGTGAAAGAGAGGGCGATGAGAAAACATACACATATATATAATATCAGAAACCAATGAAGCTAATGCTAGTAAGAAAGTCGGGAGTCTAGACCCGTTTTCCTAGAGTGAACAATTGGATATTGGAATACACAAAAGTCACTCCTAAACTATAATCAGTCCAACCAGACTTTGTATTTTAATGATTTATGATGTCTTGTCGGTTGGAATATATGAATTGTTCCATTTTCTAAGAGGCCGACTCATGTGACAGTACCTGCCCAAATTATTTTCTAAAGGAACCATTAAAGTCAAAAGTATTCGTATAAATTGTTGTCTAAAGTTTCCTTTATAAATTTGCAGCATATAAAAAAGTCTTTATGAACACTTTATGTCCAAAACAAACGTGCCGCCAATTATTTCTATAATGAGTATTAAAAAGATCTACTTGGATTAAGAGTTGCACTTGCATCTAGTGGTTAGATCTTAATTTCTTGAGAATTGGACTGAATCGGTTCAACTGAGAATAGTGAAAATGGAACTAGTTATTCAACTATCGTAAATAATGTGTAAGATCTTTTGTGTTCACTTTCATGCATTTTGTTTTAGGTAACAAAAAATATTGATTCTTATTGTTATGAAACTGATCAAAAGATTATCACAATAATAAAATAAACAATCAAATAATGAACACCAAAATTTAAGTGAAAAATCCAAGACGGAAGGAATCACTGGCAGAGGAGGATAATTTCACTATAATCAATAGCAATATGTGTTTACAGCAAGATTTCAATGCACTTAATTAAGATCTAAGTTCTCTAATATGTTGTCTTTCTTATGAAGATAATACACACTGAATTGTATTTATATGAAACCCTAAAATCAATTTGTAGATGAATAGGAGACAAAAATGCATTAAAACACGTAACCCCGGATAACACAATCGCTCAAGCGACATCGAGCGAGAAGCGAGCTACAGCCTGTCGCTCGAGCAACAGGTGAGCGAAGAGCGAACGACGGTCTCTCTGTTCCAGACTCTCGAGCGGGCATCTAGTGAAAAGCTAGCGAAAATGTGGCTATGTTTTCTCCTGGTCCATAATTCTGATTTCTCCTTATCCAACCCAAATACAATTTCAATCTTCAATAGAATTTGAGTCACAATTCAACAATTATGAATAATGTAAATTCTTATAATTATTTCATTGAAAGATCATAAAAAATTTGAACCAATTCAAAATATGGTTTCGTACAAACTAATTCAATATTTGGTTATAATTTAAACAAGTTCGTTAGTATATCTAATTTAGACTAACCCACAAATTATTTTATTATTACCTTTTCATTTTCATAAATTAGGTTATCTAACGAAAACATATATTAATATTGTGGATGAAAGAAGACAGTGGGTGGTTTAAGGTCAGCTGCAATATAAATATTAACTACGACATCCATGTGCCATCTTATCAAGTAGGGTAAATTTCACCTGCGATAGTTGAAACTTTCGATGAAATCTCAAAGGGTTAACAAAATGTGACCTTCTCATATCGATGGATATTGTTTGGTTGGTAGTTATACTAAATTGCTCTATCACTTACTAATCACTGCTATGCCTCTTCAAGAAAGCACTAAAATTAAAGAAATGCGTACTGTTTAATTAATGACATTTCTAAAAATTAAATCATTAGTGCTCTCACCTTACTCGGTAGTGCCATATTAGGAAGCGTGACATACTAGACTGATCCAAGAACTATTTCTTTATTGGCAACTGGAGATGCACAAACTGCTTTTAGTAGCATAATCAAGGTGTAGCTACCCGAATTTTAAAATACAAATCTCATAACTTAAATTATATCGCTACGACATTCCGTCAAAGTTTAAAATTCATTTTACGTCCGTCGAGTTGTCTAGCAAAAATAATTAATTTAAGAATTTCGAAACGATTTTAAATTACAAAATTCAATATTTATTTATCGAGTTCAATTTCGAACAATTTTAAAAGTATCAAATTCTTATCGATTTAAATCCAATTTTGATGTTCGATATTCTATTTAATATCCAATTTCATTAAACCCAATTTTTATCTTTTAATTCAATTTTATTAAATCCTGTTAGCCAAAGAATTAGTTTTCAACACAAACTCTAAGTCCAAATACTACCTCGTTTTCTGTGCCATATATTCACTATTCATCACCATTGTTTCTCTCGACCTCTCCAACACCTCCAAGACCTCTCAACATCGCAACCAAGAAGCAGGTAAGAAACTCACCATCTCTTCTCTTCAAATTCTACCCAACAATCGATGGAAAATTTCACAGAAACATCACCAACCTTCCCACCGTCGAATCCACCACCCTCACTGAACCTGCAAGCAGCCACCTCAACCCACCTACTGTCGAGCCACCACCACACGGCCACCAACCCACATCAACCACCACCAACCACCGCCTGCAACTACACAAAACGGCAGCCCCGTTTTTGCCATCGACCGCCTTTCATCTCACCCAAATTCAACACCAAGCAACCACAAAAACCAAGAAAACACAATACCCATACATTTACCTCAATTAATCGACATTTTGGCTGAATTACAGCCATGAAAAATCAAAGGTTGGCCTCGATTCTTGACCCCGATCGACGCCTAATCAACCTCTGATCGACCCCCACTGCCGGTGCTACCTCGCGACGACGGCGCCTCTGATTTTTGGCCGGAGTTCACTCACGTCCATCACCTTCCCAACGCCGGCTTCCCTCTCTTCTTCTCTCAAGCTCCTGTGCGTTTTGTCGAGTGAGAGAGAGAGATTAGAGATAGGTTTATAGTGTAAATAATTGATTTTTAAAAATTTACTCCTTAAGCCCCAATTTTTAAAAGTTATTCAATTTAGCCCAAAGTTTTTAAAAGGTTATTATTTTCAATTTCAAAGTTTTATAAATTGTTTAATTCGACCCCTATATTTTAATAACTTTTAAATCAGCCCATTGAATTTCAAAAAGTTTATTTTCAGCTTTCAAACATTTAAATTTATGTTTCAATATCTTTTCAATTAAGTCCCTAAAGTTTTAAAGTCTTAATTAAACTTAGTATCTTAAATTAAATTAATTTTGTTCTTGCTAGACGAGTTCGCGGGCAAAGTGTGAAGCATGGTAACATTTCAATTGTTCAATTTCCAAGAAAACTTTCAAGACTTCGAGGTGGGGTTTACATTTAAGCAATTGTGGTTATTTGTCCATGTTAATTCTCGATGTGTGATTTTGATTGTGATGTAATGTTTATACATATGAAAATGTTGCCAGGGACCGTAAATAGGTCCGGGATCGAAATCGGGTCCTTGGGAATGCCCACAGTGCTAAAATTTGTTAAGCTTATACCATGTTGTCAGGGATCATAAATAGGTCCGGGATCGAAATTGGGTCCTTGGGAATGCCCACAGTACATAATTCTATAGTATGTTGTATTGATATTATTTTCACCACTTGATTGCATATTTTGATTTAATTTGGACTGATTGCTGTATCTCCACGGAGTATAATTCATTATGCTCACCCCACTATTCTCCAACCTTTCAGGTTAAGGAGCTTGGCAGGGCAAGGCAACGAGCGGGACAATTTTAATTTAATAATAGACCATTTGAATTTCAAGTTTTGAAACAAGAAGTTTTAATAGTCGATTTCCATTTTGATACTTAAATATTGAATTTTGATATTTTTGCAAATGTCGGTTTTTGCTTATTACATTTGGTATTAACTCTTGAATGTGAGAAAAATTATTTTAGAAGTGATGTTTCCGCGTTTTGTGTTAAATTGTTATGAATTTTTAAAGTATATGTTTGCCTTCGTAGTGTGGCGACTTTTGAAAATATTTATTTACAGATTACTTTGACTTAAAGTAACGCCTCGAGTTATTAGTGAAATTTGGGGCGTTACACAAGGTCCCATCGACAGAGCC
This sequence comes from Osmanthus fragrans, assembly GCA_019395295.1. Taxonomy (NCBI): domain Eukaryota; kingdom Viridiplantae; phylum Streptophyta; class Magnoliopsida; order Lamiales; family Oleaceae; genus Osmanthus; species Osmanthus fragrans. The sequence goes on along the minus strand of CM033354.1, from coordinate 5,270,464 downwards.
GGTTCTGTGCTTGTCGGGGCCTGACACGAAATCCAGAAATTAGGCCCCTCGGCTCCAAATCATGGAATGTGGATTTTTCTTTTGGCTTGAGGCGTGTAATTATTTTTTCCTACGTGACTACGTCCATTGTTTCATTTAAAGCTATTATAGCGAGAATTATATCTTGTGATTCTACTAATTGGTAGAATGAATACAAGACTGTTCCAGTACACAAACTTCATTCCTTGAACACCAAGAGAACACCCTTAACTCATGGGAACTGTACAATTTATAAATAGAGTCTTTTTGATATGCCACAAGAGTTAAAACAAAAAAGTCACGTTAGAAACTTCAACTCCCAAATTTTGATGGAAGCCCACGAATTTATCAAATGAATGTTACGATCAATTTCGATCAACAGCTCATTAACAGATGATGAGTTATTTTCTTGCTTCATCTTCAATTTTTCATCAATATTGTTTGTAAAGAATTATACGGAGACACAGAGAGATGGGTACCTGTCTGCATCAGCAACACAGTCAGTCAAGAAGTGAGAGCAGTGAGGGCCTTTATAGCAAGTGTTGCACTCGCAAATTGGTTTCCCATCAACAACTAAGCCATCCAAATAGGCTCTTCTATGGCCAGAGCAGGATACTGCGGCCACTGCTTCGACTTCTGCACCAGCTCTTCAATATAATTCAAAAGGAAAAAAAAAATGGGCAAAAAATGAGGCCCCTTCAATTTTGGGCCTGAGGCTTAAGCCTCACCTGTCTCAACCCAAAACCGGCCCTGCCCATCGACGATTTTTATCAACACTAGAATCAATGGCTTCGGCCTTCGAATTCATCTACTGGCATTGGAGGAAGAAGAAGAAAAATCATTGACTTCTTTATTGGAGCTAGCAACTTTAACGAAAGTGTATTATCTTGACCATTGAGGTGAAGTAGCTGAAAGGGCCATTATCATGAGTTCAAATACTTCATTTCCTTGAAGTTTCAGCCTTTATTTTGTCATTTTCGATTCTTATATTGTATCACACAACCACTATGTGGTGCTATCACGATCGATATGGCTATCAACTAAGTAATCTACTTCAATTTGTGGGACTACACATAACAAAATGTGACAGTGATGAAGCTTCAATGCCATCGATATTAGCAACATGTCATTGCATTAAAATGTGAAATAATGCTATTCATAGTGAAGATTATCGACAGTCGTTTTACGTGACATACATATGACAATTTGTTATTTGATACATTAATACAATAATTTTTCAAATAACAAATTGTCATGTGTATGCCACGTAGAACAACTATCGATAGTTTTCATTATGATTAGTATTACTCTAAAATGTGCCTCTTCATTCTTCTAAGAAACTAAAAGAAATTTCTATTTCAGATGTTACAATAAAAATATTCTTTATCCTCAATAGTACTAAATGGCCAACCTAAATTTTGTCTCAATATTATGGCTATTAGTTGTACATTTTTGTCATCGTTATGATTTTCTTTTCTAGTCAATATTTTGTAGGATTAAGATGTCAACAGATTCTAGCCACATCCCCATCACTTGTTTTATAATTTGCACAAGTAGCAATGTCAACTTGCAAAGGTAGCCATTTAAAAGGATGGGCCAAAGGCCTTTTACACTTAGATGGTCAAGTTAGTTGTCGAAAATAAAAACAAGCATGGATGACATAAAATGGATAGAGATTTGGCTAGATGTTAGATTTTCATAGCTTTTCTTTCGTGTTGCAAGGAGCATTTATAAGAAAGTTAAGATTGAGAGTAATTCAAGCCTTTTAATCTTTGGACACTTGTCGCTCACTAATTGGTGCCATGTGTCTTTCACTCATCCGTGAGATTGTTGTGTTAACTAATTCTTGTTTGACGCTCTTCGTGCTTTTTAACGGTTTTAGCTCACGTGATAGAGGATCTCTAACCTCGTGGCATAAGAATATTCTAGCGTTCCTTTATTTGTGACAAAAAAATATGAAGTCACGTGCTCAACGCTTCACTAGCTATCCTTTGGCTTTGCACGAGACTTTAAAGGATTTCTACAAAACAAATATGTTTGCCATTTAACTTAGGACGATGATAAGGTTTTCATTGTTTTCATCTAGCCACGAGGTTTACTAACACGTGATCCACCTTTGGTGAACATTTTCTCATTGGTGAGCTTGGCTGGCCATGCCTCAATGATGAAATCCCGACAAGGCAGATATAGGTTCACAAGATCGTTTGATTAATTTGTGATGACATGCTCAATATAAGACATGTGACATATGTCTCTGATGTGGCTCACATGTAGCATCAATGTGGGACAATGATTTCTTCATTTGAATAGATAAAAATCACTGGCATAGACATCAAATAATGACGAAATTGGACGGAATTACCTTGATTGAGACAAAGTTAAAGTTTAGTTATCGAATAGAAGAAAATTAATTGTAGCTAATAGAATGAAATAAATTGGAAGTCAAGTTACTTGTGTGGCATTTGATTGAAAGTGCAGTTACCACTAATAGAATTACCCTATGAAATAAATTAAATGTACCAAAAAAAAAAAGAAGCACAAAATGTATTAAATGCATGAAATGCACAAAAATGTATAAAATTGCACTAGCCGTACAAAAAGGGTCATGCTACACTTACATTATTTTTTTGACAGAACCTTTCCTTACAAATATGTACCAAATGTTCGGTGCGTATACGAATTGTAAGAAAGATTATTCTCCTTGTACATAATCTCATGTACATAAAGGTGTCCACATACTCACATGGGTGTGAACCTCACTTAAATAAAAAATATTTTATTCAAGTGGGGTCCACACCCATGTGAAGGTGTGGACACCCTTAGGGATACCAAGCATGGTCCTTGTAAGAATATGCACAAGATTGCACAAAATGTACAAAAACATACTAAATGTATGAAAATATGCAAAATGTATCAAATGTATAAAAATACACTAAAAATTTTTTAAATCTAGATTAATGTGCATAATACACAAAATATTAAGAACACGTGTGGCATAGATTATTTAAAATTCATTTTCTTCTATATTTTTTTCAGTCACATTTTTCAAAATCATTTGCATGTGAACTTATAATAATTTCTACTTTTTTTTTAATCACATCCTCCAAAAAAATAAAAATGAAAAAAAATCCATTTTTCACAAAATTCATTCTCAAAAAATCTACATCAAACATGCTCTATATACCCATACAAAATGTACCAAAATGTATGAAATGCACAAAATTGTACAAAACAAGTTAAATTTAGTTTATAGTAACTGTAATTTCACTCGGTGTAAATATATGTAAGTATACTTCAATTTGTTTCAAACAGATATACTTTAATTTTATTTCATTAAAGTATCCCCACTCAATTTCGTTATTGAAACGGACGAAAATCATTGATGTGGGTGTCAATTATGGATGGAGTTTATAAGAGTTACTTAAATTGAAATCAAATTAAAGAGTAATTATTCGATTAAACGGAATTGAGCAAACGGAATTTACCTATTTTTAATGTTCTCCAAATAATTAATTAGTCAAAATCGTGCCATAAGGGATGAAGAGCGCAGAATGTCATATTAGATTTTGATTCTGAAAGGGTCAATATATACATTTGGTCCTTCAAGTTACAGTATAAAAGTTAAGTTAGTCCTCAACGTTTATCTTGTTCCAAATCGTTGTGTGCTGACTAATAGGTAGCTATTATCATTGCCACGCGTGCTAAAATTAGAATGACAAAACACACTAGACTTTTTATTTTTTAAATTTAAAAGATTCAATTGATTTTTAGTTTTGGTCTATTTGGGATATTAAAATCAAATTAAAATAAGCATAAGATCAATTATAAGAAAAACAAGTTTCATGGCTACGTTATCCATTTATTTTTTTATTTTTTTTTACGGGGAATCCGCAGTCATTATCTTTCGGGTACGTACTAAGTATACTCTCGTGCTAACACGAGCTTGCAAACTACGCCAGCCAAATTAATCATATTAGGTAAGTTCGGTACGACATGCTCGACCAAGAAAGTGTTGGTCAGGGGAATCAAACTCGTAACCAAAAGTTTTCGTGCTCACCTACTCCACCAACTCGACCACCCTATGAATGACTACGTTGTTCCATTTTTTTATATGATTAAGGCTTGCGTAACAATGAGATTAATGGCATATTTGACAAGATATTTAAAATATCAAAAAATACATTTAAGATCCAGAAGTTACTTTTGAAAATGTTATATAAATTTCTAGAACTTCGTTTCGCTAAAAGATTTCTTGAGTAAGTTGACTTTCTCAAAAGATTCTTTTACAAAAGAAAAAGTAAAAGTAAAAATAGAAATCATATCAATTGTGTCCTAATATTGTGCTAGCACACGCCAATTTTTATAGTTACAAATAAGATATCGAATTGAAAACTATTAGTAAGCTTTAGTGACTAATTTAAAATAAAAATAAACATTAAGGACCAAATGTGTATTTAACCCCATTCTGAAACGAGAATATAGATATGGGACATGAGGTTCAAAATATTTTCTCAGAGTACCTGACCTTATTCCTCAATCCCACGAACAAATACACACACGTATGAACTGAAAAACGTGAAATACCCAATTGTATGCACTAAAATGCGGCTTCTTCGTGCTCCATGCTCTTCTACTTTGCCATTTCATTTCTCGAATTCACAATCCAGAGGAAGTAAGTTTTGCTTTATATGCATGTTTATACTGCAGATATATTGAATTGAAACTCCATTTTTATGCCTGAATTTTCATATTTATCATATTCAGGATCGATATATGTAGTGTATCCGATGAATCTCTTGTTCAATTTTATGTTAATTTCTTGTTTCCATCTCAAGGACATGAAAGGCTTGCATGGGTTTCGTTTAGAGATTCAGCATGGAGCTCAATCACACTTAAAGCTGCTTCTATTCAAGGTGAATTTTTTCTTCCCAACAAATTCAATATACATAATAATGAAAAACCCATTTGTAGAATTTGACTAATGCAATTGGATTATATGCACAAGTTTCATATACTGGTGAGTTCTGTAATATGAAAAAAAAATTGAGTTGTTACTGCAGAGCACTAAACAGGAATGTGAATGAAAAATAATTGTATTGAAGCTCCTTATACGGTTGAAGGTTTGTATGAGTTTCTAGGGTAGAGCTCAAAACGAGATTTGAAGGAAAAAGGGTGTTAGTTAACTTTTGTCCCACACAAATTCAACTTTGGTGTTAGTCTTAGTCCTCTTTTACTGAAATAAAAACTGGGTATTACTTTCTTCATTTTTGTCAAGAGTGAGGGAAAATTTTTATGGACCATTACAATAACTTCCCGAATCCTGCTGCTGGACGTTATTGGCATTTCATTTATTATTATTTATTTTTTTTTGAAAAATTAAATCTAGATGAAGGTTGGAAATTCTATTGAGACAGATGAGATTACATTCCAGAAATATGCATATAGGCCTGAATTTAGAAAGTGTATATAAATATTTCCTATAGTTTTAAGTTAGAAAAGTTAGTTCAGTAAGTTCCCAATCTTGTTAGAAATTTTTGCTTATAAATAGAATGCTACACTGGATAGAAGTTTAAGGAAACATGGTTGGAACTAGTTATGTAAGGCTGAAAGAATTATCATGAACTCATTGTTTGTATGATATGTCCAATGAGAAAGATAAGATCCTTAGGAATCAGAATTGGTTTGATATTTTTTGGTGCAAGATTCCAAGAGCTGAACCAAGATTTTGACAACAAAGTTTGGAGTCCTGTACCTATGCCTGTTTTTATGTGATCATTAAAATAAATACCCTTGGAGAGCATCATACTATAACAACATTTTTGTGATTAAAGCAATAAGTATTACCAATATTTTTTTTTTCAAGTTATCAGACCAATAAAAAATGTCCATGTAGCTCATAACGTAGGAGCCCAGTACTTATGCTTGTTTTTCTAAAATCATTAAATTAAATATCCTTGGACAGTGAAAGATTTAATTATGTTTCTGTGGTTTAAGTCATATTACCATTTTTGCAAGCCATGCTGACCAATAAGAAATAGCCATGATACTCATAGCATATTATCTTTCCCATACTTTATATATCATTAAGATATTTTTGGCTTAATGTAAAGTTGTTCTTATCAAACTTTTAATTGCAGCTTGTGCTTCAACAGTATCAAGTCAAACAGCTGAGATTGATGTGCTAAAATCTTTGTCTCTGATCATAGATCCAGACTTTGGTACAGACATCGTCTCTTGTGGATTTGTGAAGGACCTTAATGTGAACAAGGCATTAGGAGAGGTTGTTTAGGAATTAGACGTGATAAGTTCCATGATAAGTACATGATAACTGATGTCCTCGTTCAACTTTTATACATTGATTCTCAGGTTTCTTTTCGGTTAGAGCTGACAACACCAGCATGTCCAATCAAGGACATGGTAAATGTCACCATCACATTGTTTTATCAAGATTTGATGTGTGTATCAAGTGGTACATACCCTTTTTAACTAATTATTTTACTTACTTTAGCTTTGTCAATTACTCAATAATATGCAAAATACCCGAGGGAGTACTATATTCTTCTTCTTCTCATTTTCTCTCTTGGATTGAAAATTTATCAAACTAATTTTTATTGCACACATTGCACTGAGACTGACTCTGTTTTGTTTGTTCAGAGACGATTGTTGTTTTCTGAGTACATTTGGAACATATCTAATGCCATCACAAAATTGTACCTCTAGTTTGAACAGCAGGCCAATGAGGTGGTCGCAGCACTTCCCTGGGTCAAAAGGGTGAGTGTGACAATGTCAGCCCGACCAGCAAGACCTGTTTATGCCGGGAACCTTCCAGAAAATCTGCAAACAATATCGAACATCATTGCTGTTTCAAGTTGCAAGGTACAACTCTCTAAAACCTGATGACTCTCTTCATTCTGTGTCAGCACAAGAAATTCTAAAGTAAGTCTGAGATATGTTACCAAAATAATGAATTGGCTCTATATCAATGGAATTTCATCATCGATACTTACATACATAATGAATTGGTGTGGTATATTCACTTCATAAATTATGAATAGTAAGAACTAGCATTGTTATTCTTATTGAGACTAGAACTCATAGGAACAAGATTTATGGATGGTATCAAATACGCAGTATTTACATACAAAAGTATTTGGTTATTTAGTTCATACTACTTATTATGCTGGGATGTCTTGTATTTTTGACAAATTTCGTCCTGCACTGTTTCAAGGGGGAAAATTATAAGCTTTACTTTGCTTGAAGCGGATACCTGTTCTGGAGAGAACTAATAATGATCTTAAGTAGTGGCACAGAGTTCCAGCACTACTAACCCGTCCTGTTATGTAATTGTGTTATGTTCTGCAATACCATCTCTCGTATATATGTATGTATGTATATGTGTTTGTGTTTCCCTATGAAATGTAGCGTATTGGCTTCTCACAGTGAATGTAAGTCAGTGAACCTATAAAACTTTATACCTTTACTGCCCTGTTATTATGCATGTTATTAGTGTCATTGAATGTTCATTGATAAAATGGAACCAGACTAGCAGTGTCTTTTGATAAATTAATACTCCTATAATTGAAGGGAGGGGTGGGAAAGTCAACAGTAGCTGTGAACCTTGCGTACACTTTGGCTGGGATGGGTGCAAGAGTTGGGATTTTCGACGCTGATGTATATGGCCCCAGTTTGCCAATGATGGTCTCCCCAGAAAACCGGTTACTTGAAATGGTAATCTTTCAATTCTTGTCCAAAATTTTTTTGCAATTCAGTGAATCAATTTATAACCTTTGAAAGAGATCTTTTAGAATCCGGAGAAGCGAACTATCATTCCAACCGAATACTTGGGTATTAAGTTGGTATCATTTGGATTTGCTGGGCAAGGGCGTGCAATAATGCGAGGTCCAATGGTTTCAGGGGTCATCAATCAACTATTGACTACTACTGAATGGTATGACATGTTTCCTACATGAATCAGAAAGTTCAAGTAACAATATACAATTTATGGTGAATCGTGTTTTCAGGAATTTGTTGATAGTTCTTGGTCACTGGGATCTATTTTTCCGATCGGCCATTTTATTTTTCATGATTGTCCATGATTTGCCATTGAAATTACAAAAATAATTTTTAAAGCATCTTGTCAATTGGGCAAAGTCCAGAAGTACTGGAAAAAGAAGGTTTTTCTTGGTGATTTATCAAATGCTTCACTACCTATCGATTTTATCACAATGGTCAAATAATCTGAGTTGATGTGGCTTTGCTTTGATTGCACTTCTTGAATTATATACCATTCACGTTTGTTATTCTAAGGAGAATGTGGCATCGATCAGATTTGATGTCATGAGTAACAGTCTGATCATGATTTGTTACTACTATGTAGGGGAGAACTAGACTACCTCGTTATTGACATGCCCCCTGGAACGGGTGATATTCAACTCACCTTATGCCAGGTGTTATTTTGATGCCTATTTAATGAGATGATTTCCTATAGCCTTTTCGGTGGAGTCCCTTACAAATATAGCTATATAGTTTAGTGATACTCTTGATTAACTTTGCTAGATTCCACTTTCAGGTTGTTCCATTGACGGCTGCTGTCATTGTTACCACACCTCAGAAGCTAGCATTCATAGATGTTGCAAAAGGAGTTCGCATGTTTTCAAAGCTAAAGGCATGTTTCTTATATTCTCTAATGTTCTCTCCTAAAGATTTGAATATTTTTTGCATGTGAAATGAATTAAATGTGAGACTAATATATCAATTATGATAGTAATAGGTGTTGGATAAAATCCCACCAAACATGCAGCGGAAATGAAAAATACAAAAATGAGCTGGAAAGAAAAAAACACAAATTAAATGAGATTCGGCAAATCTCCGATGACCACAACAAAAGAAGACTTTATTAGCTGAGAAAAATTCATAATGCAATATTTTCTTTACTTTCTTGACTTCTCTATACACAAAATTGGAACACTTCACGTACACCTCAAACATGCATGTTCCGTTTCTCTCTCTAAAACTCACACAATTGTGAATGTACATAATTCTCTGCTTGAATTCAGGTCACCTTGTTGCCATGCACACTAGACTCAATGCCACGTATTCCCTACTTATAATGAAAGCCTTCATCCTTTTCCTAATTGTATATGAAGTCTTTCTCTTGATTATATTAGGAGTCCTCTCTGTAGCACGAACACATTAACTAGAGTAGCATGTCCGTGTCCGACACATGTCAATACCGACATTCTTCATACACTCTACAATAATCATTCTTCTTTCTTACTATAACTATTATATATTATTAATTCAAAGTTATTAGTAAATAACAAATAAGAACTTATATTTAAAAGATTTCAATGAGAAAAATCAATAATAAGTAGAAAATTAAATTTATACTATATAAATGAAGAATTTTAAAAAATTTAATCAACGTGTCGACGATGTGTCGTATCGGTACTTTTTTGAAAAATCACGTATCGACATATCCGATACGTATCACGTCGGACACACATGTCCGTGTTGGTGCATCATAGGGAGTCCTTTTCTTATATAAAACCCCTTTTTCACCCAAAAACTAATTGTTGAATTAGGACTTGAATTAGACTACTGCTATGAATCCTTACTTAATTCTACTAATTTGAATCAATCCCAACACTAGGAAGGGTTTACAATTGCCTTGTATATCGTGTTAACAGGTTCCTTGTGTAGCTGTGGTTGAAAACATGTGCCATTTTGATGCTGATGGAAAACGCTACTATCCATTTGGTAGAGGGTCAGGTTCTCAGGTTTTCGACTGCTTTATTGCCTAACTTTTGTTTTGCAAGTCCCACTTCTCAGCCACTACCTAAAATTTGCTACAAAAAGATGGACAATGATAATAAATCATTTATAATATTAACCAAACAATGCTGTGATCCTCCGGCATTTCTGCAGATTTGAACTTCTGTCTCATTTCTACACACACATCTGCAGGTTGTTGAGCAGTTTGGGATCCCCCATCTTTTTGAGCTCCCAATTAGACCAACTGTAAGTTCCACTGGCTGTATGCTTTGGTCATTGTTTGTGTGTGTGTGTGTGTGTGTACATACACACATATATATATATATATATATATGTATGTATGTATGTATGTATAACTGGGGAGATCTAAGAGGTATAATCAGTCCGTATAAAGTTTGGTTATTTTCATTTTACTGTACTATAATTCAAGACGAAAAGCTTTTTCACGAGTCTCCGTTTAGGAAGAATTTATAAACGGTTTTATTTGTAATAGAAATGAGTGGTGGATAATTGTATAGTACTTATGGGTCCACTGAAATGTGTAGTTGAAAAAGAAGTTTGACCAATTTATAAATTTGCCAAATTTAGGACTCTTGGAGAAAAACTTTCTTTGTTTAAGGAAGAATTACTGTCTTTACCTCATCAAACCCTTCGTGTCTGACCAGTTAATTAGAATTTTGCACAATAAGTAAATTCCATATATTTAAAAATCATTTATTACATATTAGGTAGTTCTTTGGGTAGCATGTAATATTGAAAATGAACAAAAGAAAGGACGTTTACATTTCCTGTTTTCAATTATTTTACCTTCATTTAATTAATATAATTTTTCAGTAGTTGACATTTTATAGAGAATATATGGGAACTTAAGTGCGAATGTTATTTTATTTATTCTTTTAACACTATATTTAGATTTCTTTGTATCCTTAACGATGAATGGGAATGCGTAAATAAATGTGTATTTGAGTATTATTCTTCACTTCACAGTTATCAGCTTCTGGAGATAGTGGAATACCTGAAGTCGTGGCTGATCCTCAAGGTGAAGTTGCAAGAACATTTCAGGAGTTGGGCATTTGTGTGGTGCAACAGTGTGCCAAGACCTGCCAACAAGGTAGCTTAATCTTTGTTCTTTAATAACCCGATGATAGTTTTCAATTTAAAATGTAGGAAAGCATAGGTGCTACCTTTATTCAAATGGTTCAAGGCTTCATGTTCAGTCCTAAAGCTAGCTGAGAACTGCTTAAATTACTAACCATTTGGACTTGTCTTTTAAGTATTATTGGGAGATATTAGTTCTGGAAGAAAAGGGATTGAGTTTCAAACTAGAGATCTGTTATTCACAATATAAGCAATTGATAGAACTTGTATATGGGAATAAACCAGCCATCAACAGCCAGGGCCGACATTCGGCTCAAATTTGTGAAGATCTAAAGTTTATACTCTTGCTGTGGACTTTCTTATAGAGCATCTTTGTTTGCTACAGTATCAACGGCTGTCTCTTACGATAACGGTATGAAGGCAATCAGGGTGAAAGTGCCTGATTCAGATGAAGAGTTTTATTTGCACCCCGCAACCGTTAGACGAAATGATCGATCTGCTCAAAGTGTGGTAAGTGGAATAATCTTTTGCAATTCAGTCATTGAGTTAATAAATAAGTCCAACAGCTAGTTATACGTCAGTAAACTGTAACAAGTATGAAAAAATGTGGTATAGACATTAAAATAAGAGTTGTTAAGGAAAACATTAAAAGTGATCATACAGCACTCCTCTATGGTGCCACTTTGTATGGTTAAGTAATTCACAGTCAGAGACAACTATGATTCGGATATCCGATTTGCGAAACAGCCATTGATTTGTCTACGTTACTTCAAATGTTAAGTCATTAGTGAAAATAGCTCTATTTTGAAACTATGAAGTGAAACCTACATGAAGTCTAGAATTTTGTGACAAGGGAAAGCTCGTAGATGCTCTCTAAGCTGTTGGACTAAATTTAGTTCGCAAGGATTTGTGAGGTAAAATATATTTGTACAGGGACTGAGAGGGGCTGGAAAATGTGTTTACTTCCTTTACAGTTAATATCAGCCGACATATCTATTCCCTATATTCTTACGTCCATACCATGAACAAAACATCTAGAGTTATCATCGTCACATTTTAGATTCGTTTGAACAGAGTAGAATGCTAATGGTCAAAGCTCGAGCTGGAATTCATAAAATTGAGTAATGTGGTACAGCATATAGTTCATGCAACTTCTAGGAAATAAGTAGCTAAAATTTGGATTTGGAACCAAAGTAAACGGAAAGTTACTTTCTAGGAAATAAGTAGCTCGAATTTGGATTTTGGAACCAAAGTAAATGAAAAGTTACTTTCTGAAATGAGAACCCTTGACAAAGCACCATTTTTATCTTCTTGTAGTGATTTATTTTGTGTTGAACTATCAAATCTTATCATTTCAAGTGCAAGCTATTAATCCTTACTAATGATCATTTCATTTTGGTCAAATCAGGATGAATGGACTGGTGAGCAGAAACTGCAGTATGCTGATGTTCCAGAAGACATTGAACCAGAAGAAATTCGGCCCATGGGAAATTATGCTGTATCGATTACATGGGCAGATGGATTTAGCCAGGTACGTTAATCTAACTTGATTTTCTGCTGGTAAATGATCAATATTTCAAAAAACTAATTGTTAAATGGAAATTCGTGCTAGGAGATTCTTGCTGCTTAGAAATATTTTGACACATTATTGTGCCGAGTATTCTGGTTAACAATATGAAAGATCAGAAATTTGGTTATTGCAAATAAATTATGTTGTTTATGGTAACTTAAAACACAGAATTATGCATGTTGGACACATCTCTGTTGTAACTTGGAGCAAACTTTCAGCTTTGTGCTGATGATATTTCCATATGTTGTTTTTATTGCAGATTGCTCCTTATGACCAGTTGCAAACAATGGAACGCTTAGTTGATGTTCCACAATTGATCTGAACGGCAAATTGGCTGTTCTGAGGTTATAGCATAGATGGCGAAAGAACCATGATCAATTTGTACCTTTTGTTCTGTTGTATTCACAAGAGAAGGTGAAGTATATGTTTACAATGAATATAGGATTCTAAAGATACTTTGATTGCTTCAATTCTACATTCCAAGTAGTTAAATTTCTCTCACTGTGTATAACACTTGGTATGATTAGTGTTACAATACTCTTATCGACCACTCTATAAATAAGACATAGACATCTTTCTAAAGTTCCAATCGACTCGTCACTAACTCCTTTCTCAAGATCGTGTGGAAACATAGACATAATTTTATAGCACTCGTTTTTTATTCTTAATTTTTTTTTCCCAAATAAAAAATTGAAAAGTACATTTCGTTTGAAATTTTGAAAAATTGTTATATATATACACAGTTTCAAGTTGATAAATCTTGTAATACTTTTTTTTAGCTACTAAGTAAAATAAAATTAGATAAATTAAATTCGCAAAATATAGAAACAAAAATTAATGACGTGAGAATTTTTATCCGTATTAACTTAAATATATGTTTTAAAAGTTTTAATAAACTTCTTGAGCTGTTTTTATTTTTTCAGAATTTTTGAATTATGTTTTTAGAGTCTTATTTTTTAAAATTTAAAATTTTTAAAATTTTATTTAAATAAAATTTATTTGAAAACAGTAAATCAAATTACTTCTAAAATATTTAAGTATTATATAAATAATCATAGAATGAGAGTATTGAAATTCAAAATTCATTAAAAGATATTCAATATAAATTAAAAATAGTTTTCTCGACTTAGAGTATCTCTAAGATACTCTATTTTTAAAAATAACATATTCTACAATTTAGAGAGTATCTATAAATGTAGAAAGTAAAAATTATAAAATACTCTAACAGTCTCTTTATATTTAACACTTAATTTTAGTACTCCTAAAAAATATTTATTATTTTTCCATATCTTTATTTTACTAACTTCCATCCGAATTATTATATTATTTTCCTCCACTGAAAATTAAAATATTTTGAATGTATTTAATTATAGAGAGTCTCATTTTTTAAATTAAAATGTTAATTTAAAGAATTTGTTAGAGTATAATTTTGAGAGTTGCTTTTTTAAAATAGAGAAGGTTTTATATTTACAGTGTCTCTTGAAGATGTTGAAAGCTAAATTCATGCACAATTTTATTTTTTTAAATAGATTATATTAGAAAAGTAAAACGAAGAATTAAAAATAAGGGAATTGTTGAATATACCTTTAGGATATGTTTGATAAGTTTTTTTTTTTTTTTTTTATTTTTATTTTTTTGCAATGGGAACAAATTCTAGATTCAATGGTAAAAAAATTATCATTTTTATTGAGAATTTTCATGCAAAACAAAGTCAAACGAACACAAAAAAAATTATTTACTTTTTGACAATTCAAACAAATTTTATCCTCAATTGTAAAAAAAAATTATCCCAAAAATAAACTATTTACATGAAAATAAAGTCAAATGGATTAAATGAAAAATTATACTAATCAAACACATTTAATTACCATTCTCAGTAAAACAAATTTTAGATAATTAAATTCCATGCAATTCATTTTTTTTCCACCCAAATTTTATCTTTCAATCAAACGGATCCTTAAAGTCCGTGTGCTAAAATTTGTTGGGTTGAAATTGATAAATTTTAGTAAATTTTAATGCACTAAAGTTTAAATTAGTTCCTGTTTGATGAACATTCTTTAAATTTTTATTTTTTATACTCATTTTTAATCCCACATTCTCACAACAAATATTTTTCACGTAAATTCAACTTTTTTTTTCTAATTCAATAATCATGCATTTTTCAAAAAATTACTATTGAGCTTGTTTGTTTGATCTGAAGCATATTATAAAAGGATTATTTTAAATTTCTCTAAAAATCTCTATGTTAGATGGGTCTAAGAAATTGGGGAAAAGATTCTCAAAATTTTAAATTAAATACGTTTTTTAAATTTATGTTTTAAAAAATAATTTTTCAAAATGACAAAAAAAATGTATTTTTAAAAATTTTAAAATAAACGTTCAAAACATAAAACATAAAATGAATTCAAAATTCATGGCTGAAATAGAGGACAACGGCCCTTGTTCTTTACAAACAATCGCTGTCAAACATAGACTTAAAAGATGTTTCTGTTTAGGTAGAATATGCTATTTATTGGAGTGTACGCGACCTTTGGCGTAAACTCCCCAATAAAATGACGTCTCCTCTCCAAATTTTCAAATTCTCTCGAGAAAACTCAAATACCCTCTACTTCAGAACTGTACTTTTCCCGCAAAATTGCCCTAATCCTCCACAGCCTGTACGCTCGATTAGCATAATGTCCTCCACCACTTCTCACGTAGTTCCAACAGTTTCTATTTCGTATGAAGAACTTAAGGTGAATTGTTTCGATCATTAGTACCAATTCTGTTTTATTACTTAACCACATTCTGATCGTTTGTTTGTGCTGTGGAATTTGTTGATGATAGGATCAAAATGCTGATTTGTCAAAGAAAATTGAACAAGGATTTGGGCCCAATGGTCTCGGAATTATATCCATATCGGCTGTACGAAATAATTTTTCCTATTACTGTTGCTATTTTTATTTTTTAATTTCATTGTTAGTTGTGTTTGACAATCAATTTGGTAAGCTGCATGTCTGGTTTTATATCTTATAGTTATGTTTCTTTGATGATCAATTCAGTATTTGTTTATTAATCCTTTTATTTTATACAGCTATTAAGTTTCTAGGTAAGTTACTTTTCAGGGAAACAAAAGAACATTGATAGGACATGCATTGGAACGTCTATTATTTGATGTTAAAAAATTAGGCAGAAAAATAAATTGAAGTTATTATTAAGGTCCGTTTGATAGACAGATGGAATTTGGGTGGAAAGAAAATGAATTACTGAGAATTGAATTGCCTGAAATTTGTTTTACTGAGAATTGTAATTAAAAGTGTTTGATTGGTATAATTTTTCATCTGAAAAATATAATATTTTTGGTGCCGTTTGACTTTATTTTTTATGAAAATTGTCAAATAAAGGAATAAATTTTCTTACCATTGAGGACAAAATTTGTTTAGATTGCCAAAAAAAAAAAAAAAAAAAACTTTTTGGTGTTCGTTTGACTTTGTTTTGCATGGAATTTGTCAATTAAAGGGATAAAATTTTCACATTTCATCTTTTAGAATTTGTTTTTATTGTAAAAAAAAATGTGGAATTTCAATTCCCACCAAAGTGGTGGGAAAAAGAATTCCTTGAAATTAAGGAAAATTTCAAAAGTTGGAAAACGTTTTCCATGAAAAATTTTGTCAATCAAACAAGTCAAAAGTGAAAGTTTCAAGAAAAATAATGTGCTATCAAATGGAGCCTAATTGTATATTTTACTTATTTTATTTTTCCATTTTCATCTGGGTATATGCGAAGGATTCCGAGTACCTATTATGCAGGATTTTTCTTTTTTCATTTGCATGCCTATATAAGCTACACATGCAGTGTTTGACTTTTGGTTATACATGGGAACTACTTTGAGCTTTGTTCACCAGGGGCTATACTAGTTATTATTATTTTTTACCACTTTTTCTTTTTATAAATTCAATGTTTGCATTTGACTTATTTCATTAAAGGTACCTAGGTATGCTTCCTTGCGCCGGAACCTTCTTCATCTTGCACCCAGGTGCAACCTTTATGAGCTACTCCTATTATTTTTTGTCTATTTTACATGAACTTGATTTTTCTTAATTCCATAGCCCATAGGTATTCAGATTATGTTTGCCTTCTTCCTATTTCTATTACTCATCACTTTCTTTCTTTTTATCAGATTAGCAAGCCTTCCAGAAGAGGTGAAGAGTGGGTTAGAAGACCCTAATAGCAGGTAATGTAAACAATCTCTTGATTATTTCTTCAATAACTATTTTTCACTTCTTGGTCTTACACACTGCTGCATTCAAGCTACGTTGCTGATTATGTAACTGTTTTGACTACTTTCTTCCTATTTGAATAGATTTTCTCTAGTACTTGCTTGAAACTTCTTGGAATGATGTTTAACAACCAGCCCGCCTCAGGGGAAAAAAGAGAGAGAGAGAGCTCCTACCTTACTTCTTTCTATTCATATTTGTCTAAATTATAGAGCGAACATGTAGGTACAACTTTGGATGGAGTCATGGCAAAGAAAAGCTCGAGTCTGGAAAACCAGGTAAAAAGATAGGTGAACATTTAAATTTTTTAGGATATCAACCATTTTTTATCCCGCATATTTATCACAGTGTTTACATGAGATCAAGCGATAGAGATTGTGGTGGAGATTGCACTACTAACAATGGATATTCCAATTAAAAAATAAGCACTTATTAAACGTAAATTTGATTAAGTAGATAATTGATTTTCTTGTAATAACTAAGAGAAATTCCACCTAGCACCCTAGCTATTCATTGTTACAGTGATACCCTCTCTCATTTGAAAATTTTGAGATATCTCCATTGTCAAGTGTTTTGCATAACACATACCTTCATTGATGGTTTTAAAGGAAAAAGTCAAATATTAAAAAAAACACTGAAATGATCTCTCTATGGTTTGAAATTATAGCTGAGTAGAGTTCGAAAGATTTATAAAATCTGCTTCCATGGTCACACACATAGGTGACGTTATCATACATTGTTCTTCATGCACGTTAAAGATGAAGTTACTCTTCATATGTGTATATTATTATTATTGTTTCTCGTAGGGCTGCACAAAACTCTCGATCCCGACCCGAATTGAATGGAATCAAGCAGTTCTTCTTAATAGCCTGTTTGGGTCGGATTAAAACCTGATTTTAATCTAAGTGAAAGTTAAACAATCAATATTAACCACATCATTCATGGGTTCCACAACTTTTCAACCACACATTTTAAAAATTTCTATCACAATCTATTAAAAAATCTAATTTTAATCTCCACCAAACACCCTCTAAGTTAAATATCCGAACGGATATCTGAATCAAGAATCGATGGGTTCAGTTCGGTTCTCGGTTCTAGATCAAGAATCGAAGAATCGAATCTTCTTGATGTTTTTAATTTATCTATCTTAAATAAGTTAAATTATTTTATTTTTTTCTAAATAAATTTGCTAACTAATTAATTTAGTTCAAACCCAAAAATTATGATTATCTTATTTCTAATTTTCAGTCCAAGCCCAATTGAATCAAATTGATCTAAGTTTTACCAAAGTTTGTTATTCTACCGTAGCGTCATTTCTATTGTTTTGGAGAAATCGAATTGAAATTGAGTTGAGCTTTTCTTCATTATTGTGAGCTCACTATCTTTCTCTTCATGTGATTTTAACAATCAAATTTATAAAAAAAAACTCAACAAAGAGAGACGCAAAATAAGATTGAACTACATTATTTTGTAAAAGTTAAAATTGAACATGTCCTTTGTTGAATTAATGTAGTTTTGTAAATATTAAAAAAATTAATTATAGTATGGAATTCGAGAACCAAACGGAATGGAACCGAACTTGAACGGTTCCATTAAATTTGGACCTGACGATTCCACTTACTAAATATCCAAAAATTCGGGTCGGTTATGTTCTCTTTGGAATCGAACTGAATCGGGCCATGTCCAGTCCTACCGTCTCGTGATTATGTGAAGGAAATTGGAAATATGAAAAGTTCTTGCACGTGAATTTGAAATTAAAGATCTAAAAGTACTTAAGGTATTTTGTAGGTATTTTAGTTGCTAGAACTAACAAAGTCCTATCTTTGCTCCTCAAAACTGCACTTTGGATATTTTGAAATATGTAGGTATGTTGGGTTGCAAGCCCACAAGACTTCAAAGGATATGAATTACAAACTTGGGGCTACATTAGAAAAGGAGTCAATTGATAAGGAAAGTTATCAAAAGCTCGTGGGCAGCTTATTTATTTCTCTCACTGGACTGGATATTACTTTTGCAGTAATAGTTAGTCAATTTATGCACTTTACCTGTGAAGAGCATATGGAGCCTGTAGTAACAAGATTTTCGGTCACTAGAAAGCTCTCCAATAAAAAATTGTTTTTCTCCAAGAATAATCACTTAAATGTGGAAGCATGTAGCAACATAAGCATTCTGGCTTCATCGTTGACAGAAGGTTAACTTCTGCTTATAGCACTTTCGAAGTGCAAAAAAGGAACTCAGGGCTATAGTACAAGGGATTTGTGAGTTAACCAAATCTATTATCAGAAATGAAGGTTGATACCAATAATCCTATGAAGCTCTATTATGATAATATATATACTATCAAATTGCACCTAATACTTATTACGGATACTTTCGAACCAATTCAGAGGGGAATGGGGCAAAAGTGAATGCCAGAAAGCGAGATTTCCTTTTTTAGTAATGAAATTTGATTTCCAGTGCCCATGGGATTTATCAGTTGTAAGTTTGTATAGTTACCTTTTCAGTTAAGTTCTTGTTTTATATATTTAGTATAATTGATGCTTTGGAAAGAAAAAAAAAGCATATACTGTGAGGGAAAGCAGTTTCATACACATCGCCATCACGACATTTTTTAGTTGTTCTTGTGCATTTGATGCTTTGTGTATATTGTGCTTTATTAACAACTCTTCACTTGGTGAAAAGGGATTAATGTAGCCGATCTCATATTTATTTGAAATAACGCTATGTTTCATTGTGTAATAACTCTTCATTTCTTTTAATTGTGTAGATTTGTTGAAAGGATCCTTTTATGCAAATCCAGTATGTGACATTCCTACAGATGATGCATCTCTTATCAAACGGTAATAATTGCTACTCCCGCGCTTTCTATGACATCGATTTGATGTGGATAATATTACATTGAGAAGGGGAATATATTCCTACAGTAATTTGTTGAATTGACCAACAGAGAATTCCATGATTCACTTGATGACATATCACTTTAGACTTTTATTAGGTCAAGCTGTGCACGTTTTCCTTATGGAGTTGAATGCATAAGCCATTATTGGTGGTCTTCCTAAAGATTTTCCGGCGTTTTTTTATTTTATGTTAGGTACCCTTCCTACTGTGGACGAAATATATGGCCTCAGGATGCTTTACCAGAACTTGAGTTGGGTATGCATTGATAACCTTTTTTTCAGGATGTCTTCATATCCTGTACCTAAGCTCCCATATAAATGGTGCCTCAAGTTTTCTCAGTTCTTTCCCCTTGAAACATGTACTGATTTGTAGGTTACTAGGCCCTTGTTTGAGCTCCATTCTTTGGAAAAAATACATTTTTCAACAGTGTTTTGACATCATTTCAACCACACATTCTTCAATAAAATAATATTACACGCAAATCCAAAAATTTTCCTTATTTTTTATCCACACATTTCTCATCAATACACTATTCAAAAATTCATTCTTTCCCCCCCAAAATGGTCAAACAAGGGCTAGGTTTATGTTTTGTGTAGATAAACTTTGCTGGTGTATCAGAAAATTAATGTGCTGTCATACCCTTACAATTTGGTGCCTCCAGTTTCATTTTTCTTTTGTTTCTCTCCTGAAATTTTGACTGTTCTTTAGGTGTGTGCTTGGTGTAGATAAATTTTGGCAGGTTTATCAGAAAACTAATGTGTTTGGTCTAATAAAATTACTAGTTGGTAATGGATTCAGTAAAAACTGTTCTAAAACCAAGTTTCTAGTTTATTGTCTTTGAGTATATTTGGGTATCAATTAAAGTATATGGTGTCTATGATTCCAACTTTCGACTTTATTGAGCTAAATTGTAATTTCTCACTGTTCCAGTCATGCTGCAACTCAACCTAGCTCGTTGGGTTTTGTTGGTTTCAGATGACATCCCATAATTGATAGATTTAATTGGTCTCTCAGTTCCTTTTAAACCAGTGCTGTTACTTTATCTGTTGGCATATTAATTTGTGTGAATTTGTAAGGCATCCTCAGCTTAAATTTTGTGCATTAGAGTCATTGGCACCTAAACTAAAGCACTTCTTTTGGCTAGCCATGACACTGATCTTCCTAATTATTATAGTTGTTATAGGTCAATTGAGTCGGGTTTCTCTTTTACCTCTATAATTTCTTTGGTTTGGAAATGTGGTTTCTTAACATTGTTCCTTACGTTCTGGTAGCTTTTAAAGCTCTGGGAAAACTGATTCTGGATGTTGGATTGCTGTTGGCATATCACTGTGATGGTTACGGTAAGTACATGTTTAAGATTTGTCTTTTTTGTTATGTCTTTGAAATGATTTCTCTTATTGTCCAGCAGTTTCCATTATCAGCTTTTATGAGAAATTTTAAGAATCCAATTCCAAGGAATGCATATTTAATATTCCTTACATACTTCATTAACTTGGTTTCCATGGATTTATTTATACTCAAAACAAACTGAGTTTTTTTTTCTAATAAAGGCCGGCTTTATTAATCCTTTTATGCCACTGTATTTGGTCCATTGCTACACCTAAATGAATATATGATGCAATCAAATCCTTTCTAACAAAATCATCTCATGTGCTTTTGGTCTGTCTATTCCTCTTCTCTCTAATCTGTTATATTGGCACCACAAAGTTTTTTTGATTGAGAGCTTCTTTAGCTCTACACCATGCGCACCGACTAAATTGATCTACGCAAGACACACACCAGGCTACATAAGTTGTTCTTCCTTTTATTGTAAATAGGTACCACCCCTACTTGGCAGCATATATTCTCATTTATTATGTTAGCCAGTATGTTCTTATAATCCTTTCATGAAACATCATACCTTTTCATAGAAATGATGAATGTATATGACTTTACTTTTTCTTATTATTATAAGTACTAGGTTTGTGTATGTCTTGTCCACGACCAAAAGAAACATAAATGAGAATGTATTCTTGTTATGTTAATTAGATCTAATGAACGTATATGATATCTTAAGCTAATGTTGCTTGATTGGCCTTGGGCATACTACTAACAATTATTTGGACTTATACAGTATCCGAAGGGCTGAAGCACGACGATGGAGGTCTTCAACAAATTCTTCTTCGGTCCCGATGTCATAAAGGTCGCCTGCTTTATTATTTTCCTGCCCTTCAAAGGTACTTTTTCTGTTTACTCTTTTGCTTTTATAATAATTTAAGTTCTTTTCCTTGACTACATTTTTTCTGCAGTTAGTATATCAGTTCATAACATCAATATTATTGTATACATTTTTAGTAACTAAGCATGTTGATGCACAGTGGTGTAAATAGGGTTGGCCTCCCAGGGCCAGGGTGGCCTGACTCGTAAAAAAATCCTGCTCCTTGGCTTGACCCATGGGAAGCCAGGCCGTGCTTGGCCAAGGCACAAACCAATGGCCCTACAATCCCAAAATGAAAATGAGCAATTTGATAGAAATGGAAGTTGACGAATTCGATGTACTTTCCTTTTACTAATAAACTGATTAAATTGGTAAATAAAGGTAGCATCCCTATCAAACTAGTATAGTCCATCAACTTCCCTGGCATTGCTTATAGTCCTACTCGATGACAGGTTCTAGAATTCACTTTGAGAGTTAAAAATTTAGCAGCTCAATTAAGATTATTTTTAAAATTAACGTTTTGAGCATGGGAAGTAGACGAGATGGAGGACGATTGGTTCTCATGTAAAAGACACTTAAGTTTCTCAAGTTTTCAGTTGCTGAAATTTGTCAGTTGCAAAACTTTAATATTATTTGGTTGCGAAGAGTTTTCAGTGCCTGTCTGATATTTACTGGAACTGAGGCGTTTAGGGGGATGGTTTGGCCTCGAGTTTGTTGGTTTACACATGTATTCCTCCAGCAGATCTCTGTATTGTGGCGGTTTTTATTACAAATATCTCAAAATAGGTTGTATTTTTCATCTGTTCAGTCTTGGATTTCTTGCACTATTGTAGCTGTGACATGTGGTTCACTAGTCAAGTTCAGTGTAGAGTTGTCACTAAATGGGCTAAAGGCTATGACAGGTGCAATTTGGCTTCCCAACATTCTTGTTAGCGAGTCTCATCTTTTAGTACAGAAATACAGCAGACATTGGGTTATATGGCCCTTTACCCAGGATTGCCCCTTCATCAAATTCTTTGTTAAGGCCAACCTAAACTTTGAAGGAGTAGGCACTGTTTGGTTTTGCTGAAAATAAGATTTTTTGTAGATTTTGGTAAAAGTTAATGAAATGTGTGGTTGAAAAGTTGATAAAAATTGGGGTCCCATGAATATGTGAATAAAATTAATCGTTGACTTTGACTTCGATTTTTATCAACTTTTTTTAACTAAACCAAACAGGGGCTAGATCTCTTTCTTGAACTTTCACAATCTAAGAGCTATTGGTGCAAGCCAATTGGAGCCAGAATAAATCAAATTCTTATTACAATCCCTTCAAGATGTTATAGTACTGTGTAATAGTGTTTTGCCGTTCATGTCTAAAAATTGAAATTTCAGTTTCAAACATTTGGGTGGAATTGCCTAAATCTGAGTTGGTTTCTTTTACTGCCTCCCAAACTTCTCTTGCAGCTGACAGGAACGCATATATTTGCCCAATGTTTGGTTTCATGAAAATTATTGGTCATGACATCATCATACACTTTTCTGATTCACAAATATTGAACTTTGGATCCATTCATCAGGAGCTTTAGCTGAAACCCAAATAGCCAAATTTCCCCTTGGTGCGGATGTACAACCCATTCTGTCAGGATTGGGGATTCTGATCCCTGTGGCTGAGTTGTAGAGTTGTTGTCAGCTTCCGCAGTTGTGCTGGTGGCCTCATGGCATCATCTGACCCATGACATACTCGACAAACCCTAGAATCAGGCATTTGGCTCTAATAAATACTATACACGCAAGAGTGTTGCAGCAGTCAAAATTATTAACTTGTATTTGAGTGCCGTCTTTGGGTTTATTATGAAACAGTAACTATAAGAGAAAATAATAACCAGTAATGGAGTGTTGATGCCCCAAAGAATATTAAGAGTGTGTTTGATAGAGATTATTTGGGAAAAATGAATTTTGAAATAGTGATATGATGGGAAATGTGTGGTTGAAAAAGAAGGAAAAGTTATTGATGTGATGGAAAATATTATTTTATTGAAGAATGTGTGGTTAAAAATGAGTAGAAGAATGAGAATGAAAATGAAAATGTGGGTCAAACGGGGCCTAAATAAGCTTTTGCCAATATTATAGTTAATACTATTTTGCTAGTTCGCATTATAAACGTTGGCTTTACGTTCATTCTTGCACTTTGAATTGCTACTGTTCTTGTGCATATCAGAGCTTCTTTGATGTTGCACAACTTCACATGATTTAGTGCTCTTCTTCAATCATATTTGGATCTGAGGATGTTGCCCATGAATAGTTTCTTTTCTAATGCTGGGATTTTCGAAATTGTGATGTTTTTAAGTTATTTATTTTTTCTTCATGTTGTAAATTATCATCTGTGGAAGTCTATTTCTAGTAAGTTTCTATGTAGAAAATTATGAACTTCCAAAATTTTGAACAAGATATGTTCGGATTTCTCCATTGTCGTTAGTTAACTATTACAAAATAACTTTTCTTCCAGTGACTATGCTGAAGATGGAAATGCAATGTCATCATGGTGTGGATGGCATACAGATCATGGTTCACTCACTGGTGAGCAATTTGAGATACATGAATGTAGAAAAATGCTATTGAAAGTTGGATAACATAGGAGTTGTCTGCAACACGATAAGCATTATGGTCAAGAAAAATGAAGGCAGAGGAACTTGAGAATAAAAGAATAGTTACTTTTGTTGTCACAGGACTCATAGCTCAAAATACCTTTTTAGAGTTTTGCTGGTATTACTTTGTCTTCAGCGATTATGAATGAGAAAAAAAAAAAGTGAGGCAGATCATTTAGAGATGTAAATTAAAGCATAATCAGATAGTTTGGTGAGTTTTAATTTTTGTTTCGAGATAATTAGTAATTAAAATTGATGAGATCAGTATTGGTTTTGTCAAATCCAGTTTGGTGACTCCATCACTTTATATAACTAAGATATAGATTTGTTAAGTGATTTATATCGCAGTCAACTATGAAGGGTGTATGAAAGTAATCACGTCCATTATTTGTTTCGTACATGGGAACCTAAAGTTTGGGAATCAAGAAAATTTATTTGCTAGCCATTTAATTAGATTAGTACATAGATGTCTTAGATATTAATTAATTATAAGAGCTAGGATCACTTTGGAAAAATTCATCAGTTGCGTAAATTTAATATATTCTGGCAGTGATGCTCGGGCTCTTAGAAATGCCTGGAGTACCGTCTCCACATGACACAACACCGGTTCGCACCGGTACGGATATGGGTATAGGTACGGGATATGTGTCGCATCCTTCAAGTTTCAACCGAACACAACAATGGAAACCTAGCGCCGTTTCTGCTTCTTCTTCTTTCTTTTTCTTCTTTACCCTTTTTATTCTCTGTATTAGTGGTTCCCAGCTTTTGTTTGTATAACATGAAAATGGGTTTCATATAGTGTTATTCAGTGGTCCACTAAATCCAAATTGCGATCAAGTCCCTCATTTTTTATTTTATATAATATTTAGTAATTAACTTTCCATAATTGAAAACAAAACCTTAAAATTTTATTTTATTCTTCTTAACTCCTTATTCAATACTCATTTACTTATTTATGAAAAATTGATTTTGGTCTATTCAAAATGACATCTTAAGTTAGTAAAAAAAAATTAAAGTTTGAAGGATGTATCCTGTACCCGTATCTGAAATTTGAATTCTTTTTAGCCACATCTCTGTATCCTACATTTTAGAAAATAAAAGATTCAACACTTAGATATGTACCCGTACCCGATACTCGTATTCGAGTCGAGCATCAAAGTATTCTAATGGTGTAAGTTCATTTCCTTACAGAAGATTTGATTGGGAAAGAAAACAACAAAAAGTAAAACAGAATTTCATTTTCATTTATGACCACATTAACATCTGAAATGGACCTAGTTTTAACTCCAATAGTTTCCACAGCCATGAGATTTAATGCCATGTATTGATCTTATGGATACTAGACTAAAATTTCATTATTATGATACACTAACTTGTATTTATCGTTTCTCATGTTATGTCTGAATGCTGCTTGAACTCATCATGTAGGTCTTACATGTGCCATGTTCATGAGAGATGGTGTAGAATTACCTTGCCATGATAGTGCTGCTGGCCTTTATGTGAAAACACGCTCCAGTGAAATAGTCAAAGTATATTTCTTTTTGCTCATAATAATTGTAGCGTAAAAGGTATATTGGTAATTTACAGACCAAATATTTGAAGTCTATATTTCAAGTCGTAAAATAGCAGCCTATCCTAAATTTTATCTAAAAGCATTTGGAGAAAGTAATACTTCATTTCTCTTTTATTGATTTTATAAACATACATCCCCATGTTTACATGGTGAAGTGGTCTTGAATAAGGAATCAAACACTAGCTGTGCTAAGGTAGGAAACAAACACCTGTAGGGAATCAAATAACAAGACCTCCTTTAAGGAAATACATAACTTTCCTAGAATTAGAGGATTTTCCACACTATATTCAATGATGTTTATAGACAATATTTCATTTTTCATTGGCAGATCATTATGATATATTTTCTGTAAGAAAAATGTTAGCGGTAGATCTGTTAAGGTCAGAAAAATGTCCATGTTCATCAAATCTGGAGGAGTCAAAAAGATTTTTTATTTTTAGTAGATTATAGAGTTACCATAGGCATATGTAGCTGTACTAAAACTTCTTTATTGTTCTCTTTTTAGGTGTATTGAGTATGTTGTATATTATGTAGAGTAATTCAACTAAAGTAGAAATATTTATTTTAGTTGCTTGGTACCAGAGCTGGCATACTTTTGGCCTTTATTGCCAATTATTTTTGTGTCTTTCGGCCTTTATCTCAGATCCTTATTTTCAGTCCATGTACTTCCTTTCAAGCTTATCAATCTCTCTATTCCAATGACAAAAATTTACTGAAATATTCTATTGCAAAATATCTCACCAACCAAGATCTGTAAATATCTCACCAACCAAGATCTGTTACCCAATTCAAAATCTAATTCTTTGCATTACTTCAGAAAGTTTGATGATGGGGACTTCCACGAGTAATGAGAAACTATTACTACCTCTACTTAAAAAAGATTTTGGAGTACTGTTGAGGAACCGAAAACCTCAGATCCTTCCTTTGAGTCATTGGAGGCTGGATAAAATGCCCAGTATTGAACTTGAAGACTGGCTAAAATTATTTTTTGCTGTTCTGCACCCCCTATGACCAAGTTTTGGTTTAACTTTGCTCCAAAAATATACCTAAATAAATTGCTTTTGCCCTTGTTAAAAATCATAGGAGTAAGAACAAATTGTGGTGTGCTATTCAATTTCTATATGTTATTTTTCTCTCTTCTTTGGAAGATGAAGTCTTAGTTATGCTCTAAGGAGATAAATATTCCTTGGTTAACCATTTGCAATCTTGTATTCCTTTAGGTGGTGTATGGGGAAGATGAAATAGCATACCAAATTGGTGAAACAACAGAGATATTGTCAAGAGGCCGACTTTGTGCGACACCACATTGCGTCCGAGTATTTTCTGCTAACTGATCTCTTATTCTACGTGAAACATATGTGCTGCAAGTTTAGTTAGCATCTTTTATTTTCTCACAAATCCCTCACACTTCTCTGTGATTTGATTGTATGTCTTTAGAATGAGGATGCAGGGACAACATGCATCTTAATTCTTATCCTGTTTTTTATTTCTATATAAATTCTAATAATTTTTACTTTTTAGCTTAATGACTTTATACAAAATACCGATTCGTGGTTGTCAATTTACAACTTGAAATACGGATCCCTATTTTACTTTTGGGAAAGACATTTTGATAGGATATTAATATACATTATGGTTTCAATTAAAACTTAAAAGTACAGGCAACAAATTTTTGCTCATCACTCATCAAATATTGGAAATGCATGTCCCAACTGATACTCGACTAAGCTCTCTGTAGTCTTTAGGCAACCTTTTTCTACATTATGCTTTCTGACTTCTTGCCGTGTTCATAATTTGGTCTTCCTACTACCCTTCTGTCTCCCTATGAAAAATATACCAGTATCCTGGGTTGTCTCTGAATTTTTCTATCCTCTTTGTTGAATTAGTCATCAAGAGTGTCGAAACAAAGGCACGGCTTGAGAATAGGTAAACACACTCTGTTATGACTGCCTTTTGAGGGCATATTTCAGTCAACAGTGGCGTGCATGCATGGAGTTCCACCTGGCCAGGCCACAGATTGCAGTATCAAATAGACTGCTTATAGAGGAATCCAGCAGTAAATATGGTAATCCAGCTTAATATTTGGGGCTTGACAGCTGATGACTCTTTAAACTGAAGCTGGGAAGGAAAGATTGTTTCCCAGTTGATGAAGGATAAAATTAAATTCCTGTGGGTGTTCTTTTAGCTGGAACATCAGTGGCAGTAATTTTTTCTGTCATTCTAGTTGTATTTGAGTCTTTTAACATCTTTTTCATATAAAAGTATACTAGATGTGTAGCTCCATGGGCACTTCAATGATTCTCAGGAATATGGGTTTCTAAGGATTGAAGTTTGATCCATGATGTAATATCACAGCCAATGACACCATTGTGTTGGTTGCCTTTTTGTTGGTTGATGCTTTTGCAGCATGCGTGAATTGAAATTCCTCCCTCCCTTGAAGTTTTCAATCTAGTAATGAGTAAATTTCTGCCCTTGTTTTAATTTCAATAATCCCTGCTATCAAACAATCACATTTCTAGGCAAGACCTTGCAAGCTATTCTATCACAGAAATCATATCCCAATTGTTGAAATTGTCAGCAGAAGCCATAAACTTTTCTCTACTGTTTCTTCCGTATCCAATCCTCTCTGATTTATGTGTGCAAGCTGAAGCAAGTTAATAGTGTGCACCTGATGAAGAACTAGAAAAATATTTAATATAGTGATTATTTATCTTGGGAGCAATTCCAAATATTTAGGTGAAAATATGTCTCTGCTATAGGCAAAGTTCAAAATAATACGGGTTTTATCATAATTTGTGTACTTCAAAATCACCCTTATATTTTTCCACATCTTCTAGATTGATGTTTGAGGATACATGCTGGAACTTAAAGCGATGCATATGACAAAGTGAAGTGAAAGAAGTTATGCTTATGCACTGGCCACACATAATTAAGAATGTCAATAATCCAAGTTGCATAATATTTATAATTTGTTTTCCACTATGTATTAGGGCTTACCATGTCTCCATATTGTGTAAGATTCTTGAATCCCTTGACTTTTCCTCTTTCTGCAGTACTTTTGGTTGGATAATTTAGATGATTGATTTATATAGTGGTTAATTGTTAGGCACCAAAAGGGGAGGCTGCATCTGGAGTTGACCGTTCGACATTTGCATTATTCATGCAGCCTGATTGGTACTTCTGCAGACATATATCTGTTTACATACATAGCTGTTCATTTCAAGTGGGTCTCTGGTCATCAAAAGTGTGTTAAATATTTGTCAATTTGAACCTCAGTTTTGAGACATTTGATAAACAACCTCAGTTTTACATGGAAAATAACTTTTATGCTTTAACTAGTAGTAATAACTGTTAACAAAATGGAGATATATTTCTTTGCTCTGAATTTTCAGATCTTGCTTGGCTATTTCCTAATAGTTTGATTGCATAATTGAACTAAAATCAATCCTTCTCTGAATAGTGGTAACTCAATAAATTTTGTTTTTCACTTTGAAATAATTACTATTAGTTTTTCTGTCACAATCATATGTTGTATACAGTTTAAAATGGTACCAAAGTAAGTTTCAATGCTGCCTTCTCTTGTTCAGCAAGTGGCCTTTTGACGTTTGTCTGGCCAATATATGTATATTTTTTACCCGTTAGTATTGCCGTTGTCCTTGGTTGTTGCAGTTGCAGCCTGCAGGTTTGCTGTGGCTGTTTGATTATTCCTTTGAGCCCTAGCATTTGGGCCTTCATTGGATCTACTGTTTTCTTCATACCATTGCCTATCTTCTGCAGTGTCAATCTCCTCAGGCTCATCATGCAACAATTGTTGCCTTCTTTGTTCCCCTTATCTAAGTTGCCTCCCTCAGAAGTATGGGTCTGTTACTTTTTGGGTTGTTGAGTATTCTATACTAGTGGTGTTGGGCGGTTTATTTGTTGTGGTATGCATTGGGCAGTTGATGGTGGTTACTGCCTCTCTGGTGACGACCACTCCTTTCACCGCTTGGGATTTCAATGAACCATTTATTGGTTGCATAGTTTTGTTGCTATCTTGCCCATCCTAATTTTTTTTTTAATCCCAACAGTGACATAGTTTCTGCTAGTCATTCACTACTTTGGAGATTATACGAGCTTTTAAAACAAGCAAATAAATGTGTACCTCTTCTTGTTTGAATCTTGGGTACTACCTCCTTTGATAGAACTTGGGATTGAAATGATTAGCATGTTATGGGAACTTTAATAGTCATAAGCATTGTAATCAGATCAAATACCCATCATAGAAGTGAAAGGGAACTTTGGTTCTTCAAGTGAAGTATGGAATGGAGAAACTAGTTAATGCATGCAACACCACCTGAAATTTTTCGTGTGATCAGAAGCTCAGAAAGTTCTCTAGTAAAGTAGAATATCTAGACTGCAAATTCCGAATTTGATTTGATTGCAACTAAATCAGTCTCATACTTTTAAGTTGCTATTGTTTACACCCATTTTTAGTGTCTACATATCAGTTGATCTCCATATTATATCAAGTGCATGTCTTTAATGCATATGATTTGTTTTTCCTAATTCTGTTTCAGGGATGAGAAGCTCAATTTTCCAGATGTGGTGAATATTCACCAGGAGGTAATCCTAGAATACTTAACTATTATGATAGAGATGTGATACTCGAAAAATACTGCACTGTTTGCTTGCTTTCCATGAATTCACAAGTGTTAGCCAACCAAAAAAAGAAGAAACAAGGCTTTGTTGCACACCAAAGAACAACTTTTCTGTCATTTTTGGCATCATATTCAATGCCGTGTCTTCCAATTTGCCTATTTATCTTTGAGTTCTTATTCAATGTCATGTCCTCAAGTTTCTGATATTGCAAAATCATCATGTTCTCGCGTTTTTTTACAGAGACTAAGAAGTTATCCTAATACCTTTTGTTTTCCTAATATTTTTCTTACAGTTTCTCCAGCCTAATGGATCTCTTTCCTTCGGAGAGTACACAGAAAAGCTGCTCGACAAGTACTATAACCTTAAATCTTAAAGCGTATTCAGTAGTGGAGAACTAGTTCTTACTGTTTTGGTATCAAGAAACTATTATATGTGGTTTCTTGTTCGCCAAAGTATTGCTAATCTCTTACATGGTTCGGAATGTGTTCTGGTACTGTGGTATCCATGTTTATATATAGAGAGACAAGTTTGTTGTATTGAGCTTACTCATAATTGCCAAATTATAGATTTATATGTAGATATCAAATATATTTGCTTACTAATAATTGCCAAATTATGGAATTAGTGAGGAAATGTATTTATCAGTGTTATAAAACATCGGATTGGACCAACTTTGCGTAGCCCTTGCCTGGATAAGACATGTCATTTCACATTTTGGCGACGTGTATTTAGAATGTATAAATTATCAATGGCGAAGCTAGTAATTGAATTTAGTGGGGATAAGATTTAACTACAAAAAAAAGTTTTAGAATAGATAATAATGCTAACATTAAAAATAATACAAGCTCGTGCATTCTAGCTTTTGAAAGCTGTCCAGTCGGAATGTTTATAATTTTTTCATACAAGTATTTAGCTTTGAGCACAATCGTATTGTAGGTGAATAATCAAATATTTTAGATTGGGATTGTATTACATCTATTCCAATGAATTTGAGACCTCGTATGCCAAAGACGTGATTCTGGATATTTAGAGCCACCAGAGTTCTCAAAGCAGCACCATGCAGATAATGTCTGACAATAAAAATCACTTATGACAATAAAAAAAAATACTTCTAGGAAAGTCTATAAAGTTTGTGGTAGTCCTGTATCAATTAAGTTTTCCAATGACCTCTAATTTTTCCATTAATGTTTTTGTATTGATCATGAAATAATTTAAATGTGAAATTAGGCCCCTGTTAGATTCCAATTTTTTTTTTTCAAAATTCATTTTTCTCTCTTCTTATCGATCACACATTCTTCAATAAAATAATAGTACACGCAAATTCAAAACTTTTCATTAATTTTTAACCACACATTTTTCAACAATCAACTATTCAAAATGTATTTTTTTCTCCAAAATGGGAATCAAACAAGGAGTAAAGAGAGATTTGACGTCTCTTCGTTCAGAGCTCAATGTGAGGAACTCTCATTGCATATATTTCCCTTAATTTCATGGTTTATTGACAAAAAATAGAGTTCACTAAATATTATTTGGAGTTGTATTATTAACATAATTCTAAAATATTTTAACATGTGTTTGAAATTACAGTCCTGCTATTGGTATATTATGGGTATCCGAATGGGTGTCATAATGTGCAAAGGACACCCCCCTATTGGACGTCATGAAATTTGTTAGAAAATGGGTTCACCTTACAAATTACAATATATAGAATATATATTAACATTAAGATACAATCATGCCATTAATTTCAACAATAATTCTACTTGTACATTATGGGTGCCCGAATGGGTGCCATAATGTGCAAATGACAGCCCCCTATTGGAAGTAGAATTATTATTGAAATTAATGGCATGATTGTATCTTAATGTTAATATATATTCTATATATTGTAATTTGTAAGGCGAACCCATTTCCTAACAAATTTCATCCTACTTTGAAGTCACGTATCAAAGATATTCACGCTAATAGACTTGAACATGCGGAAAATTTGGAATCATACATGTATGAAGAACTACTTCAGCTGCAACAAACGGTGGAGGAAAGTATCAACAAGATTCGAGAAAGACATGTATTATTGGTGATCTATATTGAACTACGTCGTCTAAAAGTTTAACAAGACAGGATTTATTTATTAAGTGCTTGTCTGGAGGAGATTTTAGGTGGAAAAATTTTTTTTTTTTTGTACCGTTACACACCAATTTCAGCCTTCTTTTTTTACCACATCCCTCACAGGTGGGACCCAGCTAAGACAACAATGGTCAAAAAATCAGTTTTTTGGAGGAATAAAATCAGCTCCAGCCAAAAGGCCTAAGATTTAGTTTTCAACTCGTCCCTTGTGTGCCTATCAGATTGATTATTATCATGAATAGCTTGAAATATGTAAAATATTCATGAACGAGTATATGCAAGATTAAAGATAATATTTAAATAACGAATACGAAACTCACGTTGAGCAATTATTTAGATGGAGGAGATGATAATCAAAGCGATAAATTTCTTTCAAGGGCAAACAAATGATCAAGAGTACCAACGAAGATTACTATGAACAATTTTTTTGATTTTTCATGAATCTATTTGCATTATTGTATTGGTACATGAATGTATGATTCCACATTGACAATTACCCTTCCATGTCGTGTTTCATTTTTATTTATGCAGGGGCATCTTGTTTCAGCAAAAAGTTTTGGCTTCGAAGTCAATGTAAGTTACCTTGAATTGTTGACATCTTCGGAAATTTTGCATTTCGAATTTGTAATTGAGAATATAATTTGTCACCCAACCCCTTAGTCTTCAACTATTTAGTACCTTCTGGAATGAATTTAAAGGAACCTCATGTTTTCTCGTGACCTTTCTGCATTTAGATCGAACGTTTGGAGCAAGAGATTGAGGAAAGCGAAAAAAAGGTGAACTATTCGAGCACAAATATGCAGGACACATTCACTTATAAGCATGTATTTTAATGGCTAATATCTTGCAAATCGTATCAAGTACATAAGTATTTAAGAGTGCGTTTGATTTGTCGTTTTGTGGCAGTTTTCAGTTTTCTATAACACTCAAAACGTGTTTGATATGTTATTTTTAAAAATGCATTTTCGAAAACAAATAAAATTTTACAACATAAAATTCAAAATGATTTTTTGACGTTTTGATTGTTTTCTTTTCATTGAAAACATTCAAAAAATTCAAAACAAGAAAAAAATGAACTTAAAAATTGCTCAAATTAAAATAATTAATAAAATTTCACAAAACCTACCTAAATACAAATACCAATCTCTCTCTCTCTCTCTCTCTCTCTCTCTCTGTGGATGATTTCGATACAATTGTTGAAGATATACTTACAATGATTTTTTTTTTTGCCAGCTTTAAAATTTATGTTTTTTGATCACATATTAACATAAAATACAGATTGATGCCAAAAAAAACTATCGCTCGGTTAGAACTATCTTACCTTCAATCCCCATCCAGAGATTAGCAGCGCAATTCTTCGAAAGTGCAGGAACACTTTCTAAGAAGCCGTAATCGTTAGTTGACCAAATTGAATAGCAATAGCTTTAGGAGAGGAGCGAGTTTACGAGCTACCGCTGGAGCTATAAAATCGCCATTGTTTTTTTAGGGATAGTTTAATTTCGGATCGAAGAGATTCACCCATAGTAGGAAAAGCAAAGGGTGGCAACTCTCTTTAATAGGTCTATCGAACCTGAGTTTGGGCTGTAATGAGAAAGGGGTGTACAAGGTCGGGCATCCGATCTTTATTGAGGTCCCTACATGTCTTGTATACCGTATGGAGCCATCGTCAAGTATAGTATAGCATGTGTAGTGAGACCTTAGCCGCTACACGGCCTACATCAGCAACATATGGAAATAGGCAGGTCGTACCTGCCCCAAGCATTATAACTCTCCTGGATCCAATAGTTTCTTAGGACAATCATTGCCGTCTTGTCTCTATTCCAAGCGCTGAACTCTTATGCCTTTCATAAACTCGGTATTAGCTTTCAATAAGTTTTTCTTTTTCAAGCTATGACGGGCTTGAGTAGTTATTTTTCCTCCGTTAGGTCAGCTCCTTCTTTCTATCCTTAATAAGAGTGTCATTCATAACTTACTTATTTACCACAGCTCCTTCTTCAGGAAGAGCTTTCATGGTGGACCAGCCTTCTGAAGTGGAAAGGAAGATTAAGGTAGATTGCTGGAGAATATCAATTGATTTCTGGGATAGACTGTAGAAAAATCCACAACTTCCACTAAGATATTAGGAGAAGTAGTGAGTGGGGATTCCCCTGCAGAGAGCCAGATGAGGGAAGACCTTCACGTCCGGTTCGGAGGGCGGGGATATCCCGACCTTGCTATCATTGCGCCTTTGCAATGTTACTTAGGGTCCGTTTGATAACAAAGGTGGAAAGACAAACATTTTTCATGTAAGTTGGAAAATAAAAATCCACCTAAATCATAGGAAAATATTTTCCATGAAATTTGTTGAAACAAGTTTAAAGTGGTTGTACATTGAAAAATATTTTCCATTTCCATGTTGCAATCAAACGGCCAAAATGAAAAATATTTTCATCGGATGTGACATTTTCCATAACAAATGTGTTAATCAAACATGGCCTTAGTTCAACTCTATTTGTGACCTTTTCTCGTAGGTGAGACTCTCTATCTTCTTGGGTAGATAAGTTTATAAGTTTTAGTAAATAATTAAACTAATTAAAAAAAAGTCATAAAATTATTTCTAATTTGTTTTTAGAAACAATTTTTCAGAATTACAAACAAAACGCATTTTTTGGAATCTTAAAATAACCCTCAGAATAGAATAAGAAAAATGAATTCAAAACTAAAAATAAAAAACATAAACGCAAACGCATGTTAAGTAATTTTATTTTAATCCTGATTGTTCATGTCATGTCATTATGTCATGTCAAATCCAGATAGAAGCCTTAGAAGCCAAAAAAGCCTCGCTGCAAATAATGAGGAGAATTAGATTTGATTTAGGTTCCACATCTTTTAAGTACTAATAAACTGATAATGGACAACACTTTTGTCCCGGGATTAAATCCCGGGTCAAACCATTTGGCGCCCTCCAAACTGATAATTGAGTTACAAAACAAGTATGTTTACTTTCTGTTAATTTACTGTACCGAGAAATGTTTTTGATATGCAACTTCTTTTGATGTTTTCAGATTGTGAAGAAGTCCATTGGTGATTCAATCTCCAGTAACCAAGAGTAAACGCATTGCGCGGATTACAGGTAGGTTGAAGCAGAGTGGACCGTATAAATACATTTCTGATTCTGATAGTGACTAGTTTAGGATAATAGAAGTTATATAGTGGTGAAATTAATTTATTTTTTTGCATGAATTGCGTCTATAGAAATGATTATTCCACAATCTTTGCAATGTTTATTACGCCTTCTATTTTATTTTGTGCATCATGATTGAGATAATTCAATAGCTAAGTGTACATTGTGTGCATGTTGTTTTTCCACCTTTAAGCTCTAGAGATTCAAATGAGCAGGATGAATTCCAATTTTTTTCGGATTTTTGAAACTTGTATAAATAGTAAAATGGGTAAAAATGCCAAAAAAAAAAAAAAAAAAAAACCCTAGAAGAAATTGCTAAAGTTCTTGAATTTCTTGTTGAAGATTTGAACTTCAAAAATCTGGTAGATCCGATGTTGTTGCAAAGGACGTTCATAGATTGCAGATCGAGTTCTTACACAGAGAACTGAAATCAGAATATCTCCCTCAAATACAAAACTTAAAGCCTCTCGTTAAGACTGGGTTATTGTTCATTAATATACACAGAAACCTTCGTCTTTTACATAATATTCACAGGGGAAATTGAAAGATGAAGCATAGAGAAAGAAATGACTGAGCATTCTAGGCCTCTCCCTTGCCCTTTGTAATTGCATAAGTTGGATTATATTTATTTGTAATTTTAATCAACTTAACGTCACCCCTTTCAATCGCCCTTTTGTATTGTTTGGTCTGCTTATTGTATAATTCAAGGTTCTATCTTCATTAACTATGTATTCTGTTCTCTTATAATCAAGTATGGAATGGAAAGAACTTTGTGCTGGTAACTATATCTTCTGTTTCTGCCAAAAATAAAAAGTAAAAATTAAAATCTACCATTTTTTTTTCTTAATATAACCAAAAATAGAGAATCAATGCATAGTTCGTGATCCAGTTCCTAATGATTGAATGGTTTATCATACATGTAAGCTCGTTGCTCGCTTTTCTAACATGCATATAAGCAGCGTGTAAAATGTAAATATATAAATCGGCAATGGACGTTTGCATGAGATAGGTCTGATCTTCTGGTTCGAATAGACTGGAATTTTTTTTTTTTCATTGCTGTCACAAAAATTCATAATTAAGATTTTCTTGACACGTCATTATTCAGTGATCTAACAAAGTAACTAGATTAGTAATAAAATTGTGACCATTTGATTGAGACATTTTAAATTTGACGAGATATAATAAAAATAAAAATTAAATTATTTATACTTGTTGGTTGAAATTTTGGTTTACTCGATTCACCAGAATTCTCACATGGGACCAGGTTCCTCGTCCAATAAATGCGCGCAAGTCTGTCCCAATGTGAGAGGACGGGTAGAATCGGACGGGTAGAATCGGGTAAACCAATATGTATATACAGTGGGATCGTAAAAGCTACCCTTTAGTTGTCATCATCTTTACATCCCTCAGAATCAAATTGCTTTCCTCAGATTCGCAGTTGAATGTATGAACGAACAGCAAATCATTTTCTTCTTCCCTCCTTTTCGAAAGCGCGGATTCCCTTCTGCGTAACAGACACGTCTGTGCCATTACATATGCAGATAATTCCTGTGCTGCCGCGCGTTCCAATTCCTTTCACCCTCAGCATACACGAATTCAAGTGTTACCAAAACCCCCATTTTTGTCTTTCTTCCCATCTTTAACCAATTTCATTCCTAGACCACCCAGCTACAGAGGAAACCGATACAGCTGCGTCCCTTTGACATTATGATAGAAAATAGAGGCCCGTCATGCCTAATTGTGGGTAATTATTGCCACGACGTTTTGATTAAAGACGACACCGTGATAGGAGAGTCACTGGGTGGCGCCGCCTCCTTTATCTCCGGCGTCCTTGATGGGTTTTCTATCTCCTCCACTTACGTCTCCAAGGTGGGTATCGATTTTTCCTACCCTGTCATCCACCCGCCATTAGTTTGTCCCTCATCAAAAACCACGGTCTTTCATGCCCATTTTTCCTCTGAAATCAAACGGGAGGACAGGGTCCTGAACCGGGTCTGTGCCTGCGACCCGATAAGGCCTTCTGATCTCCCAAACTCACATTTTAGCTTCGGGTTGACCGTCGGTGTGGGCGGGGAAATTTTGCCTGAAACATTAGAAAAAATGCTTGATATTTGTGATATAGTATTTGTGGACATCCAGTCTTTGATTCGGGTTTTTGATTCGGTCGATGGAACTGTGATGCTTGTTGATTTGCGAGAAACCGGATTCTATCGATTGCTCCCTCGGATCAGGTTCTTGAAGGCGTCGGCAGATGAGGCGCCTTATGTGGATATAGAGGAGGTGAGGAAGTATTGTTGCTTGGTGGTAACCAATGGGAAGGAAGGGTGCACGTTGTATGAGAAGGACAAGGCTCAGCAGATTGCTCCTTTTCCAACCATTCAGGTTGATCCCACAGGCGCTGGCGATAGTTTTCTTGGAGGGCTTGTTGCGGGGCTTGTGCAGGGGTTGAGGGTGCCTGAGGCTGCATTGTTGGGGAACTTTTTTGGGTCGCTTACAGTTGGGGAAATCGGGCTTCCCAAGTTCGATTTGAAGTTATTGCAGGTTAGTTGAGAAACTTGTGGTACTTTCTTTCTATTACATGGAAAAAATTGTTAATTGTGTTGGATTTGGAGTCTCTTTACGCTTGCATTGTGATCAAATTTCCGTGCTATCATTGGATTTTATGCTTTTGAAACAACTAGCTTATGTTCTTAGTATCATTGGATGTTTGCCGAAGCATTTATTGGGCGTTAAGAAGGCTTTTCAGTGCTGGATGCTATGATTTAGTGTAAATGACAAAGGCTAAGCTAGGAATGGTTATACCAAAATCAAATGAAAGGGATAGGAGTCAGTAGTTGCATATTAGCAACTAAAATGCTGTTCCATAACAATTCGTTTTATATTCAATCAGAATGATAATGAAATTCTTTTCAGTTTTTATCCTCATCAATGTGATCTCATCCTTTTCTGAAGGCTTTTCACTTTAGCATTTAACAGTTGTTTATTGAGTACTTCGTTTTAAGTTTTTTCAGAAGTTGTATTACCTTGCCAAGCACAAATATGGGAAGTTGCACTGTATGTTTAACATTTTGTGCCATTTTAACATTAAGAACTTGTGAAATTTTATAATTCGATGATGAGTGATAACACCTTGCTTTTCTTTAGTAGAGAATATTTTACAGAAAAGTGGACAGGCACTATAATGTTAGCTGGACACCCCCATAGAGTGTCTTTTAAATGGACAAGAAAGATGTGGTTCATTTGTAATTCAATATCGAGATTTTTAATAAGAAGTCACATTAACAATGAAGTACCATTTTTCTGATTTTGTCGTCTTTGTTTGGATGTTCATTCTTTCTGCTGATTTTTTATGAAAACTTTTGTATGGAGATTGTGTGAGGTGCCCGGGGGGGGGGGGGGGGGGGGGGGGGGTCACCATGTAGAGATCGAAGAAATCCATGAGGTGGAAAGAATTTACCGTAGCTACAAGTGGGGGAATCCTACCTGTCATCTTGATTTCTTTCATTCTTTGGCATGCTATCCTATGATTTCTTAACATTGCTATTTGAAATCTTTATATATCGCTCATAAGCTCTCTGATTTCGAATTCCAGAGAATCAAGGATGAAGTGCAGCAGAGGCTGTTGCGATGCACTGGATGTCCTGAAGGCCAAAATGGTGAATTGATGTTTATGAAGTCATTTGATCACGAGCAATTCCATATAGCACTTGGAGCAGCTAAATTAACCTCCACTCATCCAATCCAAGAATGTCTTCGCGACATGCCACGTTTGCATGCCGCAGAACAGTCTATCCACAGCCAGTGCAGCGGTCGACAAAAATCATTATCGAGCCCCTTCTATGAAGAAGTGATTAAATCTCCAGATGATATACTTGGACAAAATTGAAAACATCTCCTTCATCCCCTCTGGAAAAGGAAAGAAAACAAGAAATAGGAGCCTCAAAGCCTTCCATTTTCCTTTGGTTAAAAATTTTAAAATAAAGTTAGAACTAACACTGGAGTCTCAGCTGGTTGATATTCTGTACAACTTAGTTGAAATACAGTACAAGTTCTCAACAGTTTTGCAGCAGAGACTGCAATTTTGGTTGTAGGCTTGCATTTAGATGGGACATTCTCATTTCTTTGTACTGAAATAATGGATGCATTGCAATTTGCAACGAGAGATGCTTCGTGTACTGGGCAGGTTCACAGATTTTTTTTACTGGCAGGGTACTTGACAATTTTGCATTAAAAGATAGTTAAAAAAAAAAAAAAAAAAGGACCAAACAGGCAGCACCCGTAAAACTTCTTTGAACATTCGCAAGAGTCAATGAGAAAATGATACGGCTCTGTTTTATTGTCACCTTTTTTTTATAGGTTATTATCATTGATTCATTGAGTAATTTTTTTCTTATTTTTATAACTATAATAAGCTATTTTTCCTCAAATACAATCTGATTTTTTTTTTCAAGAATATGTTAGGTTTTTCTAATCATTTATTCTCTCTAAATTAATTGCTTAATAGGGGAAAAAAAATATCTAGAAATGTTACTCTTTGTCATTAGTTGGCACATTTTGTCCTTAGAGACGATTTCCATCTATGAAATTTTACTAATGTCGTGAAAAAGATGAATTTACCCTTTAACTTGAAGAGAAAATATTTAATCTAAAATTCAATTGCTAAACTAGAGAATTTATAAAATAATAAGGTGCAAGTTCTAGACTTTTCCACTTTCACTTTATCAAGTTTTGCTGTATCAATTTAGACCATGCCTTACCTTGTCATTTGTTTGAATTAACCTTAAACAATCAAATATAATACGAACGTGTTCCCGACAGAAAACACGTTTGACTCTAGTCCCATTAAAATTAGTCCACTGATCTACACAAATCTTGATCAAAGTAGGTCGTACAACATTTGTAACCCTCTAAGGGTCCGTTTAACAGAATTTTTAAAAAGTCAAAAGCTGAATAAATTTTTTAGAAATACTTTGTCGGGATAGAAGAGATTTTAGAAAAAAATTTACATAAGGTAGCTTCTCACGAAACTCTCGTACAAAAGTAGAAACAAAAATAGAAATCCACCAAACAAGCACTAAAAGATACTTGGCCTTGAAAGTGTTTTAAGCTAAATTACAAAGCGACGCCTTGAACAATTAGTCACGAAATAGAGCCAGACCATATCAGAAATCATCAAAATTAGCAAAATATTGTACTTTATGAACTCATCAAGAAAGTAGTCTTAATAAATTTTTTATAGTCAAATCATCGGATGCCAAAAACTTGAATTATGTCTGATATTGAAGTCCCTTTAGTTTTAACTCTTTAAGGGCTCATTCTCCCATTAAGAAACCTGCCCGAGGACGTCCTCTTCTTAGAGGACAAATGCATAGAAATGGAAACTATTTTTATATTAAACGGCGAACATACTGAAAGCCTACATTGGGCATTTCAGACCACCTTGCCAATATAAGAGTCATGCGGAATAAAAATACGGTCGTCCTTGCGAGTCGCCAAAATTTAATTTGTCTCGGTTGAGTTATTGAACTTCAACTTAGTTTCGATAGGATTACTGAATTTCAATTTAGTTTAAAATTTCACCATTCTATCACCTATCATCATCAGTGAAATTGATGAAAATTTCATATTGGAGAATTTTGCTTCAACATATCTTCCACGTACTGGTTAAGTTGCATACCAACTTACTTTAACCCTTATTTTACTGTTTTTGCTTTTATAGTAACACGTAGCAATTACATAAATGATCAATTATAATACGATAGTCAATAAGTAATTTCCAAATAATTTAAAAAAAAAAAAAAAAAGAGTAATGTTATGTAGTCCCACTAGAATTACAATCTCAATTTAGGTGGCGCTAGATGATAGGTTAAATTAAAGGTCAAATTAAATGATTTATTTAGTCTCATCAATCATTTAATATCACAATATCGTCACTTAAACTAGGATTGTAATTTCAATAGAGCTAAATAGCAACACTCACAATTTTTTATTATCAAAAACTAAGATTTTTTTCTCTTGACTTTGGTCCACCACTCCTTGGTACTAGAGCCAAAGTCACGCGTAAAAGAAGTTGGTTGTCTAGCATCACTCCTTTTCACACAATCTTGTTTTATCCAAAATATCCACTTCTTGAAAATCAACAAGAAAGCAAAAGAACAAAGCTGAACCAGCCAAAATTTCTACAATAAACTATTCACCATGAAGGAGAAGTAGAAGGAGATCCTAATGAAGACGTTGAAATACATTCATTGTTACTATTCGAATCACTACCAGTAGTGCATAGAGAACGAGCATCTCTCAAAGAAACTGAACATCCCTCAGCTGGAAGTTTCTTCATTGGTGTTAATGGAGGTGTTTCATCTTCATCTTCATCTTCATCTTCATCTTCATCTTCCCCACAAGACTCAATTCTTTCGTCTAACCGTGAAGGCGACGTGTCAGGCGTTACAAATGGCGTATCCACCTTGCTATTATTATAAATTGGATTAGATATGTATATAAACTGCTCCTCATGCTGAAGTTTCTGTGAAGAATATAGATGGCCAACAACTTGAGCATCAGTGGGCACTTCTGCTTGTATTTCTTGTGAATTTTGCTTCTCTAAATCCCCGTTAGAATTTGGAGGGAACAGCATATTTCTTGGAACTTGAAGAACCCCTTGTGAATAAAAGCCACCAAGAGACGATGGCGCAGAAGCTACACCATTCTGTTGGAGAGTCGAGGGATCGTTTGTCGGAGAAAATCTTGATTTCTGTGTAGAAAAAGAGTTCTTGCGGAAGTGTCTACGCAAGAAGAGAGAACAGTAAAGCTCGGCCAAGAGTATCAAAACTAGGCCCAACACTAAGGCAACGCTAACCACCATTACAATTGTTGCGCCCATAACTATTTTGGAAGTGTTCTTCATATCTCTCGGAAAATGTATCGTTAAAAAGAAGTGTCTCTATAATTTTGGAGGGAAAAGAGTCTTCTTGTTGGCTTGTGAACTGTGTGGTGGGACTAGGGAGGTAGATTTTATTGGATGTAAGGGGGAATCTTGAAAAGGGAATTGGGAAATGAGAGTATGATTATTTTGAGGAAGTAGGGCTTGCGACAAATTAAATTTTTATAAATTTTAATAAAAGTTGATGAAATATGTTTTTGAAAAATTATGGATACATGAAATATATTGTTAAAATAAATTGTTGACTTTGATTTAGAATTTAATCTAATTTTTTTGCTGAACCAAACAGGGACAAAGGCTTGTAAGTTAGAACATGAGTCAAAAAATATAAATCTAAAATCAATACGAGAAAATTGCTATTAACGTTCAATTTTGACGTCCCATTTAGTAAAAGAATAACGTCACATAGCATTATTGGTGTTATAATATAAATTTCAATGGCTGCGAGTGATAAAATGTCTTAAATGTGGCTTATTTTCCTAAGTGTTCGATGTTAAACGTTTTTAATATCATTGCAATTTGCAAAGAGTTTTCAAAGACAAATTCGATTTTGTTGAAACTTAAATTATTCTGAGCACCTAATTTTGAGGCCTAAAACATCGAAAATGCTCTCTAAAAGACTAAAACCATTTCAAAGATCTCGTCACATACTTCGCAATCAATTTTGAATCGCGAACTTTTGACCCAAGGGCGGAGGGAGCCCAGACCCACCCAGGCCCAATAAATTTGTTAAAGGGGAAAAAAAAAATTTAATGAAAATTTCCATTTTTTTAAGTCGATATTTTTATTTTTTTATCAAATTATCAGCCTAGTATAAAAGTTTTTTTTTTAAGTGGAAATTACACTCATCCATATTTTTTAAAATCGAATTTCAAAAATCAGATGCAATGTTTGTTTATTCAAATCTAGATTATAATTAAAAATTTTAATATTAATAATAATATTATAAAATTAATTTAATTTACATACCCCGCCTTTCACTATTAACCCTGATCTATTTCCTTTTCATTCTTTCTCTTTCTCTACCTCTTCCTTCTCTCCTCTATTTTTATCACTTTGGCGACCTCCACCTATGGTACGCAATTCTCCGACGACTTACCTCCACCACCAATTCCTCGCATCCGCCTTCCAGCGCTCAGCAGTAATGGCGCCTATTGTGCGCAGTGATACTACCTACAGCAACTGCTACGTGTAGCGGTTCTACAATGTCGAGACAGTTGCACAACTTGCAGTGGCGTCGCAATTGTGAGCTGCAGTATGTGGATCTGATAAAACCGTTGTAGTGATGTAATGGTGGCGATGACGACAGTGTGTTTGGGAATTTTTTGGTGGGTGTGGTGGGATGGAGATTATGATGGTGATTTTTGGTACATGAGGTGGTATTGTTGCTTCTGTTGGCCGTGATGTTGATGGTAAGATGGGGACGGGGTTGGCGGTGGCATGACGGTGATGGTGATGGCAATGTTTGTGTTAACATTGGTGGTACAAGCGGTAGTGGTGGCGTGGTGGTACTGGTGCTGCCTGGTGATGGCGTTGGCGGATGCAATCGGATTTTATTGGTTTTTGGGTTTTTTTTTTCGCGGTGATGCGGGTGATTCTGGCTGTGGTGTTGGTAGAAGCGCTGGTGAGATGGTGTGATGGTTGATCTAGCGCTGTTAGCAGTGGTAATCGCAAATAATTGTGGTGCAGACGGTGCGATAGTAGTGATGGTGGTTCTGGCGACGGCGACAGTGGTGGTGCTGGAGACAGTGATGAGATGATGATTGTAAGTGTTGGTGGTGATCACAAATTATTTGGTTGATTATGACCATTAAATTTTTTTTCCCTTCTTTTTAATCCCTCTGGCTTCGCCCATGTTCTGACCAATGTGTGGACTATTCAACATAGCTGAAATCGGTTACTATTTTTCAAAATTTTCATTTTGGTTTCCGGAGCTTAACTTTCAGCCTTTTGCAATTAAGTCCCCAGACATTACCTTAAGTTTAATTTAGTCCTAATGTAATTTATCATGTCCTAATTATTTTCCAATTGCCTTTTTGGTCTAAAAATAATTACCAAAACCTCAATTTTTCAAATAGTAGTTATCAAATAGGGG
Source organism: Osmanthus fragrans (assembly GCA_019395295.1). Classification (NCBI taxonomy): domain Eukaryota; kingdom Viridiplantae; phylum Streptophyta; class Magnoliopsida; order Lamiales; family Oleaceae; genus Osmanthus; species Osmanthus fragrans. Next base: position 5,225,490 of record CM033354.1, on the reverse strand, counting down.
CTTAAATGAATGGATTTCTAGAAGGTTAAAAAGACGTGGGAGCCAAGCGAAGCTGAGCTCAAATTGATTGGAACCTTCCAGACTCAAATAAATATGAAAAGAGCAATGCTATACCAGAACTTTCTCGACTCCTTTTCCACTATATATACAGCAACCACCATCGCCGTTGCCATCATCCTCGGTACATTTGAGCTTCATTTCATTACAATCTCGCAATTATCAGTTTTTCAATATCTTCTCACAACACAATCCCAGATGCCGAACAGAAATCCAGGGGCGATGGCGCAGGACTGGGAGCCGGTGGTCCTCCACAAGGCGAGGCCTAAAGCGCAGGACCTCCGAGACCCCAAGGCAGTGAACCAGGCTCTACGAACCGGAGGTCAGGTCCAAACAATAAAAAAATTCGACGCCGGGTCGAACAAGAAGCATGGGGCTACGGACCTGAACGCGAGGAAGCTGGATGAAGCAGCCGAGCCGGCGGCTCTGGAGCGAGTCTCAGTAGAGGTAAGGCAGGCAATACAGAAGGCTCGGATCGCAAAGAAGATGAGCCAAGCGGAGCTGGCTAAGCAGATCAATGAGCGGCCACAGGTGGTTCAAGAGTATGAGAATGGAAAGGCTGTGCCGAGCCAAGCTGTGCTGGCGAAAATGGAGAGAGTCTTGGGTGTGAAGCTGAGAGGGAAAGTTGTACATAAATGAGGATTATGATTGAATGTTGAAATTCCTGGTCTCTGTCTTGAGTTAGAATAAGAGAGGGAAAAAGAACTGGTTGTTATGTTATATAATCTGGATTGTTTATAGCTCTTATGTCTTTCCCATATCTATCCAGATCCACAGTGAATCTAACGAAAAACATCTTTGCATAAACTGAAAACTATAAATTAAAATCTAAGATTTGTTATGAAACAACATTTGAACAAGAAGAAAACATAAATTATCACCTGTAATAATTTTACGTTGTCCTCGAAAAATCACATTAATAAACCAGTGGGACGAAGGAAACTTGTAGAGTTTTCCTTACACGAGCAATATTTAGAATAGAAAATTATAGAAACGAGTCAATCGACCAATATATATATATATAACAGGCTATTCTTTGAACTAGATTTCCGCCTTGACAAGAATTATCAACACACCAATCTAAAACCATAAAGGGAAACATTCATTAGTTTTGAAGAATGACGGAAAATTTAAGGAATTCGTCAGAAGTGTTTACCGTAAGTAGAATAATTGTCTATATTAAATTTAATTTCCAGTGATAAAAGAGAAAAGAAATGCAAAGGCTGAATCATATTCTATTTTGGACGAAAACTCAAAAATGTGAACGCATCTACGATGTTGTCAATGAAATATGATGGAGTCGAAAGATCCGAAGATTAAACATCAATCCTAACAACTAATCTGTACAGTGACAAAAGATCACAATTGGAGCATAAAGTTTATAACTAAGCATTGAGATACATTCGTACACAACAGTTAAGCTTAAATGCCAATTCAGAGATGCTTTGCTTAAAAGTGTGTGGTGAATAAATTACAAAGAATTCCGTAAGATGCCAATTCCAATTCTAAATGGAAAAGCAAATGGCGCGAGTGATTAATAGATAACAATTTACTCCAAAAATTTCAGATAACACTTCAAGTTTCACCTCACACCATTTCTTTAGACTTCAAACTAAAGTGAAGAAAGTAAAGGAGAACATCATTTGTCACTGAGCAATAGTTACAATTTAGGTATTTTGGTAAATGAAACAAAGATACCTCAACTTTGATCTGGAGCCTCAACATATGAAGTAGAGTTCCCCTCCCCACCCATGTGCGAGTCTGAAACAACCCAAGATGTGGGATTGACTGCAACATAAAATGAATCCTATCAAGCCTAACTAGAATCTGAATAAGTAGAAACAAAATGTAGCTGAGAAATAAATAACGAAATATGTTACAAAAGCGAAGATGCATTTAGTTAGAAATCTTATTACTTCAGCATCAAATGTCAAACCTGGAATCACAGTGTCACTCATGTCATGCAAAGTAACAGAACGAGCATGACGCTTCCGTACATAATTTTCCTCCAAAGGTGAAGGGATTTGAAATGAGAACTGAGAAGCTGTTAAACCTGGGAGTTCTGGATGTTCGTTCAGGTAACTAATGCAAAAACATCCCAAAAACTTTAAAATAAATAAAAGCATATGAAATTAGGGCATAAAGAGCCTAAGCAGTTGAGATGACAACCAAGAATTGTACCTCTGAACTTCCATCATTGATCGTAATCGCTTGCTTGATGGTGTTACATAATACCTGTTAAGAAACATGACACCCAATTGAAGTCGGAATGACATTTCCATTGCTCCCTTTCAAGGTAATCGTAAATGAAGTAACAAACAATAAATGACATCATAGACGTACACATCAGCAAATTTAGTGCCTCCTTTAGCTCTGATTCGTAAAATCCGTTGCCAACCAGGAGGACATTGAGGAATACTGGGCTTGTCTATTGCCCAACGCCAACTTCCATCTCGTACAACATCTGGTTCATCATCACAACTTACGTCAGCACGCCATTCACGTGCTGTTTCACAAAAGAAAGGTTGTTCTGCTAGCCTTTCTCGTATCTCCTCGTACTTCTCTTTTGTGGGTATGAACCTCCATTTAGAGCATTTTTCACACTGAACAGTATAAGCAGCTATAGAATCCCAAACCCTTTTGGATGTCTTCTTTGAAAAAGAAGTTTTGTTTCCAATAGCATCTGATCTATTTGGTTTTCCTTCCATTTCTTTCAAGAACTGTGAATATCAATAGGAACCTTTCTCAATGTTGCATTTTTTAAGAGGATCCATGCCCAATATTCATTGAAATAGAGCCAAACAAAAACACAAATTACAAGCCAAAAGAGAAAAATCCATTAGATTTGCAATCCTATCTAAGAAACTCAAGGAAACATAAGAAGCACAGACATGGACACTTGCTACAGACACAGACACAACATGATGCAGACACGGCACCAAGTAATTTTTAAAAAAGTAGGATACAAACATCGGGAACACGTCGATTTTAATTCTTCAAATTTTGAAATTTATATTTCATATCTTTATTTTTATACCTTTTAATGTGGGACACGGCACATTCTATGTCGAATAGTTGCAGAAGAAATGTCCACAAAACATCCCTTGGGCGTTAGAAATTTTAAAAAGTTATAAACAATAGGACACCACATGTGGCTTTCGGACCCAAGTCATGGAGTGTCCAAGGAATGCTGGTTTCCGTTGTAACAGAAGACATGTTGGATAGAGACACGTCACCTCAATAGAAGTGTTCGTGCTTCATTTGAAGCAAAGGAAAATAACTTGATTCAAATCTTATTACGAGCAAGTGGCAGAAAGAATATGCATTAGAAATCAATAGATCCCAACATTCTGAAAAACCAAAAAGGATATTGATTGCAAAACATGTCATTGGAATTTAATTCCCTGTTTGAGCCCTATTATCTAAAAAAATCATTTTTCTCCAACTCATTTTCAACTACATATTCTCCCAATAAAATATATTGCACATAAATTCAAAATTTACAATTACAAAACTCATTTTCAACAAAAAAAAAATGGGGCTCAAACATAGGCTAAGTTTCAAAAATACATGATGTTATAAGTTTTATCCTGGAGCATGTTCTTCTCTTTTCTTTATTGAGTTCTGATAAAAACCGCCACCATCAAATAATCTCAAAAGTTAAAGTCGAGTCAAAATAGGTTAGTGTTCTCCGTTCGTATTTATGTTGCTTAGAAGCAGATATGGCAACTCAAATACAAAAAAATAAAAACACAAAACACAACAAATCTTGAAAAACATGAACACAAAACAGCTAGGTAATGTCCATTAATAATAACTGATAAGCCTTAGCAACAATGCATGGTTAAAATCTAGGATATGCATACTTAACTCTTCTTTGATGAGAGGAAGGAAATATCTTATATAATCTCCAATTGTATACCATACATATTCCCAAGTCATAATCAAGAACATAAGTCAACAAACCACAGCAAGACTAATAAATAAGTAAAACAACAAAAAACCATAACATAAGCCCTTTTGTCATCAACTTTGCAATTTTACGATGTACGTAATATATTACTTGCATGATCTCTTAGCTTTCTTTTACACTTTTATAGTACTTATCAAAGGACTTAGACAAGTGAATTTATTATTTTTCCTTTTACATATTTGTTGGGCATGTTTCGACATGATAGGTACGTGTCCATAGAGTGCCCAACAAGTAGTCTCGTGTACGATTGCTAGACATGGAAAGGACCCATTCCTATGCTACATTGGTTCATAATATTTCGGAAAAAAGAAAGACAACATAATGATAAGTTTCTAAAACACGACATCAAAATCTAAAACACCTATAGGTTCCAATTTATTTATCATGAGAAAACCTCCAATAATGCTTTGGTACCATGACATTTCAAAATAGTATCTTGTATGATTAGATAATACAAAGCCTTGTTCACTAAACAAAAACACAAAGTATCCACTCACATACTAAAGCAGCACAACTCAAGTTGCTCTATTACATGCAACTTTGTAGTATACGTTAAAGTTAAGGGTGCCTCGACAAACAAATACTACACAATCTCACCAGCAGCAAGACGCGATAAGTTTTGAACTTCTATCAATATTGTGTTAAACTACTTGACCTGACGTGAATAGCATGGAGTAAATGAAATTTAAAACCGAGGATGCTTGTCATTTTTATTTATTTTTCATTTTGCCGCCAAGCACATAAGAACGCGCATCAAATTTCAAACCTAGTGTATACCGCGTGAAAACAAAGTACCAAGCTCAATCATAAAAATACTGTCAAGATACACAAGTGATAAAAATATATAGGTAAAAATACCACTACCACCTTGTAGCCCTTCGCCACACAAAAAGTAAACAAATAGATACATTCAAATTTGAGCCTATCATGGAAACACTGGGAAGACACAAATTACATGAATGTATAGGTGAAAAGAAAAGGCAAAATTCACAAGCAAAAAACTCATCAAAACCAGAAAAAAAAAAAAAAAAAAAAAAAAAAAAAAAAAAAGTCTGAAAGATGAAATTATCTATTATTTATTAATGATGAAGGAAGAACGTGCAAATTAAACTTAACCCATGTCTAAAATCGACGAAAAAAAATAAAATCCTTAACCGGGCACAAGATCTACGGGCATGCATGTTTATCCTCGACTGTTCTATGATATGATATATAGACAATTGAGTTAAACAGGATCTTGATTCGCAGATCCGCACAATACATTCAATTGAATCGATTGTAAAAGACCCTATACAAGAGTTACACATACAATAATATACATGCATAAAAGAGTGAACGAATGCGAAATTGTCATCGGAGATACCTGTAATTGACCGGAGAAAATCAACTGATAACGAGTGACAGAGAAGGTAGCTTCTCCAGAGTTACTAGTCGAAGGTGACGTTTATATCAATATACAGTAAAATATGGAAAAAGATTGGGGATTTTCCGTAAATTTTAAAAAAATTAAATTGATTTGCCATATACAAACAATAAATATGATTTCTATGCCAATAAAAGAATGAATAATTATATTAACAGCAATTTTTTTTATTTATTGCATCATATTTTAAATGCACTTAATATTCTTAATCTTTGCTCATTACTGAGCTTATGCCTTTTAACGATATTTAACGTCATTCTTATTCTCAAACTTTCCATTAATTTATACATTTGATTTTTTAAATAACAATTTTACGTCTTAAAGTCTGTTGAAATGACGTAAAACAATCAATTTTCTCATCATATTTTTAAAAAATAAAAAATAGAAGTGTATAAAATTATTTCCCCTCATTTTAAAACATGAAAATAAAATATTTTGATATAAATCATTATCAATGATGAGATGTATTAATTAATGAAACATTGAAAATAAGAAATTGACGGAAAAAAAGTCAAGATGATAATTGATAATGAGCAAAATGAGCTTAACTACAATTAAAATATGGTGTGATAAATGAAAAATGGTGGTGTCAATATAACCATCCAAAAAGAATATGGGGTTTTTCATATAAATGTGTGTAGAAATATAAATATTGATGACAATTTATTTATTTTAACTATTTTCTTTCTTTAATATTTTAGTTTTTGTTTACTTTTATTCTATTTTGCAAGATGTTTATAATATAGTTGTGCTATGCTTGGTGATTTTAGGGTAGTTATGTTTGCACTTAAATTTTTATTAGTTTCTAGAGGTGGCAATGGGTAAAGCCTGAGCTTGGTTCGTGTTCATGAAATAGGCTTACTTCCACCTTTTTAACTCATGAGCATCATGGGTCTAGCCGAGCTATCCATAAGTTCATTACCTTCTCGTTTTTAAAAAAAAAAAAAAAAAAATCAATATGAAATATGGTACAAAAAATATAAACCCTCATCTGGTACTTTTAACGTATGTGCAGTATATGTGTACTCTCTTTTTTTTTTTTTAAAAGTTAAAAAAATTAAAGAAAATTAACGTAAACAATACTTACAAATCTTGAATTTTTTTTAGCTATTAATCTGTTAACTTTACCTTGATTCGGAGCTCTGCATCTTTTTTAATCTTTTAAATACACTAAATGTTTTAATATATCTTCTTTAAATCTTAATTTTTAATTAAATAGAACCTGCCACCTACACTAAAAACAAACTACATGCTATAGTAGAAACAGAAGGTGTTGGTGGATTATGTGCTGCTATAAATTTCCTCAATTTTTTTCAAACTTCCAAAGAGTCGATTTGACATGACTTTTGATAACTCATAAGAAACTTTTGAGCGCTTTTGCAGATAAACAAAAATGGTAGACTAGATTTTCATAGTAGAGCCCAAAAAATCAGATGATTTACTAATTAATTGATATGCTATGTCAATCAACAATGCTTAGGAGATCATTTCTCTCGATGATCAAATAAAGTTTTTTAACATTGTGCAACATCCCAAAGATCAAAGAATTCACCGTAACTATAATTGCAATAATAAAGTCACGAGGCACAAGCAAGAGTTGCTAAACTATAACTCAATAGTAGTACGTGCAAAGAATGATCTTTTTAATACTAAACAACTATTTCCCCTCGTACGGGAAAAACAAAGCAAACTATATTTCCACATACTCGCTACATCCCTACACTGTACACCGTGACAATGGTTGCATCATGTGCTTATAATGTAACGCTGGAAAATTCAAATTTCTTAGATACCCAAATGAGCAAACCTTGTGCACATATCATTGGATTATCTGCAATACATCCCATGTCTTAAATCTCAGCTTCTGTTAGGTCCACTCCTATCCACTTGAATAGTTCTCGGGTCCAAGGTAGACAGTATCTGGGGCATTGACATGCCACCCGATACAACAATTTCTGCGAGCAAAAAACTGAGTCAAAAGTCGGCAGATGATATGTGACAGTAACTAATATATATAGTATCAATTATCCACGACGTACAATATTTAAGTTTGTACTCGGTCTGTTCAAGCACCATAGCTTTATGTTAGACCTAATGTCATGACATTTGCGTCTCGATATAACCCCACTCACCCAACAACAGGGTACACATAATAAAAGAAACCCAAAATATAGTGCAAAATAGTAAAACGAGATTCTCAGTGAAGAAACTTGATATAATTTGTGGCTAGCGTGTGAAGGCAGAATGGTAGCAAAGACTTGTTTGTTCAAAAGAAATAAAGGACGCCCTTCAACAAATAGCATGTAGTTATGGTAAGTCGAGCAAAAAACTCTTACCAATTCCTTCCCGGACAGACAAGTTTGGTCTTATGACGTCATTGGCATTGACCAAAAAAATGTCACCAATATAAAGATGGTTTGTTGGGACATAAACACAGCACAGCTCTTCCTCTGCCGTATAATTCTGAAATGAGAGAAAGATATAAAGAATTCGGAACTTATAATCAAGAATTCTTTTTAAGCTTTGCCAAACGTGGCATCAGGCATGAAAATAATGGCACACCTGGAGGGTCACAGATGAAGTAATGAAGCCAATTGCATATTCACCAATACGTGGATGCCTTATAATTGCCACTTCCTTGAAAGCCTGTGTGTTCTGATCTGCAATAATATTGTAAAGAAATATTCACCCAACCATAAAAGGAAACCAATCAGAGAGACAATTGCAATAAAAACCCAAAAAGGAAAAAAAAAACAAAAACTAATTAAATAAATGAAAGCAAACCTGGAGATATGGCAGCACTAATTTGCTTGGAAGCATTGTAAATATGACGAACAAATGGCATACGCTTGATGAACCACTCCCCAAGGCTCAAAACAGATGCCCCCAACCATGATGACATGAATACTCCAACCAAGAAAATAAATGTAATAGAAGTAACAAATCCTAGACCTAAATCAGAAAGTAGGAGCAAGTATTAGCCAATGGACACAACACAGGATATATAATTGTTGAACAAAAGTTTCATCATAATAAACTGTAAGGGGTATTCAAAATTAATCTATTATGACAGTTGCAAAAGTAACAAAACCCACATTTTACTTGGATTATTTTGTAATTCCACGTGCTCATTTTTCAAGTTAGCAAAAACGACGATAAATGTCTATCATTCAAGCTTGAAAATGGTTAGGATAGACAACAAGAATTAAGGACATAGTTGTACTTTGGGCATTAGGTGAAGGTGTATAAGCTTACCAAAGATGTCAATTCCAAGATGAATGTAAACTGGAGAGAAAAATCCATCCACCAAGTGAATAAACCACCACGTTATATAGAATGTAATAGCTATTGGGAAGAGGATGACACTGCAAAACGAGGAACATAAGTTAAAAGAACTTGATAAAAAATCTATCAATATATGATTTGACTGGCAATTTTATCATGAAAGACAAAACTGTGGCAACAATTCCAGTTTAGAAAATCATTAGACAATTATGTTAGAGGATCATTGCCATGCAAGGCATGCACAGGAACCTGGTCTTTATTATATCATAGGTTACTTTCCTTTTCTAGTACTGTGATTAGAGAATGGACTGTGTTCTAATTCCCAGGCACCACTGCTGATAACCACTGTGGCAAGCGCTAATCCAAAGAAGATGATGGAATAAAACTGCTGAAAATGTATCCACCTCATTAGAACCATTGCTAAACGTGGGTGTGGTAATCTCCTTTTAGATAAAAATGACTTAATTTAGCTCCGAGTCTAATGTACAAGAATAATTATTGTAGAGCATGCTGAGATGTTTACAGATTTTTGAATCTCCAAATTTATTGAAATTGTCTTTTTTATTATTCTCAAAGCTTGCTGAGACTTTCTCCTTGCAGATATCAATACATAATTTCCTATTAATTTATCAATGTACTTCAATAGGTGTCCATGTTAAGTGAACCTACTTTATGATTAAAAAGGGATGAGACAAAGCCTGCTAAACTTGTAAGTATAAAACCGCAGTTATATTTAGTGCAGTTGGATCAATAAATAATGTCAATAATTATATCTCAAGCTCAGAATCTAAAGAGCGTATAGCATATAAATAGAAAGATAACTGTGCTCACCACCCAGTCATAAACTTCTTCGAAGCCCAGCTCCTGACAACTTTGTAAAAAGTCTGTAGAACATCAATGAAATAATGTATTTTTTTAGACCACAGTAGACATTTAAATGTAACCTCTAGGACAAACAATACAATCATATTATTGCTGGAAAGTCTCTGCTTGAAAAACCTTCAAGCATAAAGTATAAGGGACCTTGGGGTATAAGAAATTTTGCATACGAATTTTTTATGTACATTGATTCTACAAGGCTCATTGCCTGTATGTGCACGCAAAAACACATACACAGAAAGTGGAATCTAGTATGGGCACATTTGATCAACTAATGAGAAAGTAATATGAACTATCATCATGTCACAGGCAAGAAATACAAATGACCACGGAGCCAAGTGTTATCCAAAATAACCAAGAAGTTATAAGAGGTAGATAAAATAAGCTAAAAAGCCCTACTACTATGTCACGACTCGCAACCAATTGCTTGCATTTATTGCAAAAGAAAAGCAAAATGTCAACATATGAATTGAAATTGTTCCTTCTCATAATTAAGTTGTTTCAACTAGATTATGTTTGCTATTTTTGAGTTGGAGAGAAATCAATCTCTTCAAGGAGTAATCCAAGGGAACACACCAAGGTAAGAATGTATTGATATTCAACCATTAAATTTTTTTTTAACTCCCTCCCATTCTTAGATTAACCAAATAAGCTGGCAGTATAATCCTATTTCGAGATAGCAAAATTCCAAACAAAACACAAGTTACACGACATAAACCCAAACAATAATTAATTCTTCAGCGGTCTCAATTCTGTAAATCAAACAATAAAGGAACGATTTTACACATAATCCCTTAAAACCCATAAAATAAAATAAGTCAAATAAAAAAAAAAATTCCTCGAGCCCAAACATAACCCATTAACACGATCTAGAAATAGAAGTATACCTCGCGGCCTGAGTTATGTTGAGAAGCGGAAGACGAGGGTTCTGACGAATCATCATGATGGTGATGGTGGTCAACGGAGTCAGCCACCGGTATCAAAAGCTCTCGATCTCTTTCTCTACTGCTATTGCCGATTGCCCCCACCATAGTTTCCGATTTCTCATCTCCCATTACAAGAAAATTGAAACACACTAACACCCACAGATACCTTTCTCTATAGTCTACTAGCCGAAGAATTTCGGCGACCCGCCTCCCTCTTCACTCCCTCTCCACACGTGAAATTTCTAGCAGTAGTTTATGTAAATCCAAAATTGAAATACAGTAGGAATTTTGGGCCCAACAGGATTTCAAGAAAGAAAATAGGCGTCGTCCTTTTGTTTGTCTTTTGAATTGTTAAAGGCATAATTGCAGTTGTGGCCCCAAATTTTTCAAAAATTATCAAATCTTTAATTAATAGCAGTTTTAGTCCCAAACATTTAAGCTTATGCGATTGAAGGACCTCTGACACTTTTCCTCTAAAAAACCGCTAGTTGATCATAAGTACCTTAATTTAATGAATTTTTAAAAATGAGAAAATGATAACTTTAAATTTTTTAATATAAAATAAATAAATTAATGCACCCACGCCCACTCATCACAACCAAACCAAACCCACTTACCCTCACTGACCCACAACCACCACCTGCCACTGCAAGTCGCCGCCACCAATTGTCTTCCCCAACCTCAAGCTCAGGCTCATCTCGATGGAGCGCACAACTTGAGTAGTACATCTAATGGAGTGCCTATACTTTCCGAAAATTCTTCCACTTCAGTTGTCTTTCCCAAAGTCTTCACATTGCTGAATAAGTTTATGGTAAATCTTATTATTTGAATTAAATTTGTTATCCATTAAGGTCTATCTAGCTATGTTGTTGGAGTTAAATGGAGACAACATATGAGACTATAGTGTCATATACATCATCATTAAGAACAATGAAAACTAATAATGACGTCTAACGATACCCGTTCTTTCTATGCGCTGCCGCTCATTACTGTAATATGAAACTCAAGTTAGAAAAATTATTTTTTACGGCACCAAAGGAAAGGGACAATTGGAATATTAGCCCCCATTTGGCTTTTTTTTTTTTTTCAAATTTTAATGTTTGAAATAATATTTTTTGGGAGAATGTGTGGTTGAAAAAAAACGAAAAGTTTTCGATTTATGTGTAATATTATTTTATGGAAAATTGTGTAATTGAAAATAGGAGAAAAAATGAAAGAGAAAAGGAGCAAAACATAGGCTTGATCTTTTCAATGGCAAAGAAACTAAAAGTGCATTGAATAGGAAAAGTTCGATTAAAGAAACTAAAAAATGAAGTATCAACAGAGCAGCAACATGAACTGTTTTTGACTCTGATAGACAAGTATTTACAGAGAAATAGGACACACTTGCACATACCCCTTTCTTCCCTCCCATTAACCTCATTTGTTTCTAACTAAAAAATAATTCAACTAAAAAGGCCTATTGACTTTGCTTAACTCCAGAAATAAGGTCAAAACCGAGGCTCGAAGAACTCCAAAACTGATGTAGATTCCAGGCCTACTGTACAAGAATGTTCATTGATATCAATCAACCATTAACTAACTATATTCGAAAATCAATTACATAGCTCCAAAGCTTCTCTGCAACCTCGAGTTCTGGAAGAATTCCCCATGCAGACGATTGTAGATTAGTTTTTGAATTTGCCTCTGATTCTTGAGGTTTCTGCAGTTGACTAGTGTCCTGGTTGGCATGTCTTGCCATTGTTAGTTTAACCTGATTTTTCCTCCGGGTACTTGAGTGAGATAGCATGATTTGCAATACAAGATACATGCATACATACAAAAGTGACGAAACATAAAAGTTTGTGCCACATCTAAGGTCAGGACCAATATTTTTAGTGGGGGCAATAAGGTTAAAATCTGTTACCAAGCGTCGGGAACATCGGGTCTGTTGCACTCTGTGAACTACATATTTTGTTTTAGAGGAAATGTCATTGTTCTGTGTTAGTTACTGCAGATATTGACTAGTGAAAAGACGTTTATGTAGGCTTGGCCACTTGACCATCACATGATCAAGACAGACCTCTTCAATGGGTTGCCAAGTCAGAACTAAGAAGAGAGAAATCCCAAAAATTGCTACTAAAACTGACGACTGTGAATTTCAATCATGTACTAGTATATTACATGCATTGAGTTTTTGCGACTTGTACTCTTATCTGCTGTAGTTTTGGATTCTCAAATGTTCTGTATAATTTGTTATTTATGGAATCTGAATTGAAATTCTGCTATTGAATCCGAGGTTACTGTCACGACTTACAACAAAAGTATGAATTAAAAGTTTTAGTGGAACGTGATAATAAGTTCTATCTACTCATAGTGCACATTTCGACAAGTTCCTAGTCGTGGCAAGCATTTGCTTTGTGTAAATAATACACTTGGAGAATCATGCAAAACTGATTGCATTAGTGTGTGTGTGTATAATTATCCAGAACAGATTATAATGCTTTCGGTTAAATCTTCAGATAGTGCCAAAACAATAAAAGAGAAGGTTCATTATTGAAATTGTAATAGCAAAACCATTGCTCTTACCTCCATCTCACCCTGCAACTAAGCTCGAGTTTGCACGTGATGCATAACCATGTTCTTTGATCCTCATGTTCAACTTCTGATACAACTGGAATATGCCAGTGGCCTTTCTCCGACTCCTATCAAGTTAAAGCATCAGTGACATTATTCAAATATACACGTCCACAAATAGGGTCATTTTATGAGTCTGTCGTGCCTGTATAAATCACAGTCAAGGATATGATTTTGTCTAAATATTTGCTTCACCCTGTAGTTTGCAATGAATAAAGTTCGTCCTATCTTATGTTCGGTATACTGGATAAGAACGTTCTGCCAACTAATATAACTAATTCTGACTTCAAAATAGGGAGATTGGAAAAGAATGGATTTCTTATCCAGATTTATATGGCAATAGAAAATGTATATCATTGGCATTCAGGTTAAGGTTGAAAAGAAATTATGTGTTGGAAAATATAAAATGTTTGAATGAAAACCTCCTCCATTGATTGAATCCATTTGAATTTGAATTTCATCCCACTATACAAATGTGTGTAACTCCTCTTTTCAATACTATAATTCATTTTCAATGTTGTAACTCCTCCTTTGATGCCCTTTTCAATGTTGTAACTCCTTATTCAATGAAATAAAGAGTTGGCTCCTCCTCTATGGGTATAAATAGAGGACCTCTCTTGGTGGAAAAATAGAGAGAAAAAAAAAAAAACAATCTTTCCTTCCAACCTCAAACCGTCCGGATCTTATTTTCTTTTCTTTGCTAAAATTCTTGAGAGATAGACACGGCTAGTTCGTAGGCGGTTAACGTAGTGCAGCGTAAACCGACAACCGATTGTATCCTGGGAATCGAACACCGATCAAAACCTCTTGCACCCCGGTGAGGCGGCGAATTCGATTTAAGGAAACCGTGAAAACACGGGCCTTCGATTTTGGTTTGATTTATTTTGATTCTCCAACTTTTCCCTACAAGCTTAAATCGAATTCTCATTTCGGGAAATGTTGAGCATCAATTTTTTTTTTCTTTTTCTTTTGTTTGATTACTGTCATTTTCTTTCCACCTTCAAGTTGTTTAATGTTTAAATGAGTTGTCTCTTATGGAAAAGATGGGTTTCCATGGTGGTTTTGCATTAATTTGTCATGTTGCATGGTTTTGAAAATTATTGGTTAATGATTTCTAATTCTTTTTAAATAATTATTAAGTCGTTAATAATTTGACAAATTAATCTGATTTTTAATTCTGCATTTTTTTTCCCGAACAAATAATTTAGATCTCGAGTTTATACACACCTTTATAAATTTATTCTAAATTATTTGTTGTTTGTTTTCCGGTTCAATGGCATCACATGGAAATGACGATGTGAACAACGGAAGCAACATTGTTGGTACCGGTGTACCAAATCCTACTATGAACACTATTAACCCTATGGAGACCACAACTGGCATTCCTCCCATTGACGGGATAATAGGAGGCGAGATTACTCATGTTGGAGTGAACTCAACTTTGCCTACGGCTGCGGCCTCGGCAATCCAGTTTGGCACAATACCTTTGCCAATGCCTAGGGCTGCGGCCTCGGCATCTTTGCCAACGTTTCCAGCTCCATTTCCGGTGAATCATGCAATTCGACCGGATAAGTTTGCTGGCACTGATTTTAAGACATGGCAGAATAAGATGATTTTTTATCTTACTACTTTGGGCCTTGCACGTTTCCTCACCGAGGATGCCCCGGTCGTGGCTGAAAATGACACTGATATGCATAGGCGTGCAGCGTGGGATGCATGGAAAAGTGCTGATTTTTTGTGTCGCAACTATGTCTTGGATGGCCTACAGAATTCTCTGTATCACGTGTATGTGGTAAAGAAGTCTGCTAAGGAGCTTTGGGAGTCCTTAGAAAAGAAGTACAAATCCGAGGATGCTGGGTCTAAGAAATTCTTGGCTAGTCGATACATGGTCTTCGAAATGGTTGATTCACGTTCAGTGGTGAGCCAAGTGCAGGAGTATCAAGTGCTCTTGCAAGAAATGCATGCTGAGGGTCTGACTATGTCAGAATCTCTACAGGTGGCTACTGCTATTCACAAGCTACCTCCTCAGTGGAAGGCTTTCAAAAGCTATTTACAGCGTAAGAGGAAATTGATGTCTTTCGAGGATTTAATTATCAAGCTGCGCATTGAGGAGGATAATAAAAAAGCTGAACGTAAGTCAGGAAATTCTTACTCTGAGAAGGCTAATGTGTTGGAACACGGTCAAAGTTCTGGCACTAAGAAAGGTCAGTCCTTTAAAGCCAAACAGGGTAATGGAAATTGGAAAGACAAAAAGCAGACCACGAAAGGGTTTCAGTTGAAGCCTATCGGCGGGGTAGGAAAGAAGCCTAAGTTCCAGTTCAATGGAAAGTGCTTCAACTGTGACAAAGTTGGGCATCGATCAGCAGACTGTCGTCAGCCTCGAAGGGATAACAAGCAACGTTCTCAGGCTAATATGGTTGGAAATGAGAGAGATCATCTCTCAGATGACATGTCTGACCTAAACCTCACGGCGGTGATTAGTGAGGTTAATCTGGTGGGGTCTAACCCTAAGGAGTGGTGGCTGGACACTGGGGCCACTTGCCATGTCTGCTCCAATAGGAGCATGTTCACTACATTTGCACCAGTTACAAATGGTGAAAAGTTGTTCATGGGAAACTCTGCAACTTCTGAAGTGCTTGGTAAAGGCAAGGTGATCCTAAAGATGACATCTGGCAGAGAGCTTACTCTGACTAATGTGCTGTACGTGCCAGAGATTCGCAAGAATCTAGTCTCTGGGTCTCTTCTGAGCAAGAATGGTTTCCGCATGGTCATTGAGGCGGATAAGCTGGTGATTACCAAAATAGGAGTTTATGTTGGGAAATGCTATATGACTGATGGCCTGTTTAAATTGAATGTAATTGCTGTAACTCCAACTATTATGAATAATGAGAAAACTCCTTCTGTTTACTTGCTTGAGTCTCCTAATCTGTGGCATGGTAGATTAGGTCACGTAAATTACAATGCTTTGCGTAGACTAAGCAAACTAAATTACTTGCCTAGGTTTCAAATTGATTCAAGTCATAAATGTGAAACATGCGTTGAGGCTAAGCTTACTAGGTCTTCGTTTCATAGTATTGAAAGAAGTACCGAGCCATTGGGACTAGTCCACAGTGATGTGTGTGACTTGAAACTTGTCCAAACAAGAGGCGGCAATAAGTACTTTATTACTTTTGTCGACGATAGCACGAGATATTGTTATGTGTACTTGCTTAAAAGCAAAGACGAAGCTATCGATAAATTCATTCTTTATAAGAATGAAGTTGAAAATCAACTTAGCAAGAAAATAAAGATACTACGAAGTGATCGTGGTGGTGAATATGAATCACCATTTGGTGAATTTTGTGCTAAACATGGAATAATTCACCAAACTACTGCACCTTATTCACCTCAGCAGAACGGAATTGCTGAGCGTAAGAATCGAACGTTAAAAGAAATGATGAATGCTATGTTGATTAGTTCTGGATTACCACAGAACATGTGGGGAGAAGCTATTCTTTCTGCAAATTACATATTGAATAAAGTGTTAAGAAAGAATATGTATAAGACTCCGTATGAACTTTGGACAGGTCATACACCTTCGTATAAATACTTACGAATGTGGGGTGTCTTGCAAAGGTCGCAGTGCCTCCTCCTAAGAAGGTCAAGATTGGACCCAAGACAGTTGACTGTGTGTTTATTGGTTATGCACAAAATAGTAGTGCATATAGGTTCCTTGTGCATTATTCGAATGTACCTGATATTTATCCGAACACGATTATGGAGTCTAGGAATGCACAATTCTTTGAGAATATATTTCCTTGTAAATCTCCTAAACAGTTAACTCCTATTAAACGGACTATGGAATCTTCTGCTTCTGGCAGCAGTAAAGATCCAGTTGAAGAAGGTGAGGATGAGCCTAGACGGAGCAAAAGGACCAAAACTTCTAAAACGTTTGGCCCTGATTTTCTCACATACTTGATGGAGAATGATCCTCAAAGCTATAAAGAAGCTATATCTTCTCCAGATGGTCATCTGTGGAAAGAAGCCATCAAAAGTGAAATCGATTCTATCCTACAGAATCATACCTGGGAATTAGTAGATCTTCCACCGAGCTATAAGCCTTTGGGCTACAAGTGGATCTTCAAGAAAAAGATGAAAGCGGATGGCTCTATTGATAAGTATAAAGCTCGGCTAGTAATCAAAGGTTATAAGCAAAAAGAAGGCTTAGATTACTTTGATACTTATTCTCCAGTGTCGAGAATAACTTCTATCAGGATGATAATTGCTATTGCGGCCTTGCGAAATCTGGAAATACATCAAATGGATGTAAAAACAGCTTTCCTAAATGGAGATTTGAATGAAGAAATCTACATGGAGCAACCAGAGGGGTTTTCGGCTCCAGGTCAAGAAAGGAAAATCTGTAAACTGGTTAAATTGCTTTATGGTTTAAAGCAAGCACCAAAGCAATGGCATGAAAAGTTTGATAATGCTATGCTTTCTAGTGGTTTTAGAATCAACGAGTGCGACAAGTGTGTATATGTCAAAGACACTAATGATGGATATGTCATATTGTGTCTGTACGTCGATGACATGCTCATTGTCGGCAGCTATGATAAGATTATCAAAGCCACTAAGAATATGTTAAACTCAAAGTTTGACATGAAAGATATGGGTCTCGCGGATGTCATTTTGGGAGTAAAAATTACTCGAATACCGAATGGACTTGCGTTATCTCAATCTCATTACATTGATAAGATACTAGACAAGTTCAACAAGTCTGATACCACTGTGGCTAGGACTCTAGTGGATTTGAGTCTCCAATTATCCAAGAACACTGGTGATGGTGTGTCACAGTTAGAATATTCTCGGATAATTGGGAGTTTAATGTATTTAATGACTTGTACGAGACCGGATATAGGCTACATCCTTGAACAAACACTTGCAGAACCAGGCGACGTGTTCATGGCCAAAATGAACACAACATTGAGAACTCGCTGTGTCTAGAATGGTCCTGTGTGAGATCTATTGTCTTGGTTTACACAAATGGCGAAACAGTTCAAGGCATCAAATCCACTGGTTTGCTAGTAATTCCCGATAGGTTTTACAAGGGAAGGTTCAAAGCTAAATGCTATCTATCCTATGCAGGATTGTTTCGTTCTACGCTTCTTTCTCTCTTGAGTTTTTGGTTCTAGATTTTCATTCATGTGGGGGATTGTTGGAAAATATAAAATGTTTGAATGAAAACCTCCTCCATTGATTGAATCCATTTGAATTTGAATTTCATCCCACTATACAAATGTGTGTAACTCCTCTTTTCAATGCTATAATTCATTTTCAATGTTGTAACTCCTCCTTTGATGCCCTTTTCAATGTTGTAACTCCTTATTCAATGAAATAAAGAGTTGGCTCCTCCTCTATGGGTATAAATAGAGGACCTCTCTTGATGGAAAAATAGAGAGAAAAAAAAAACAATCTTTCCTTCCAACCTCAAACCGTCCGGATCTTATTTTCTTTTCTTTGCTAAAATTCTTGAGAGATAGACACGGCTAGTTCGTAGGCGGTTAACGTAGTACAGCGTAAATCGACAACCGATTGTATCCTGGGAATCGAACACCGATCAAAACCTCTTGCACCCCGGTGAGGCGGCGAATTCGATTTAAGGAAACCGTAAAAACACGGGCCTTCGATTTTGGTTTGATTTATTTTGATTCTCCAACTTTTCCCTACATTATGTACCTCTAACTCTCCTTATATATACAAAAACGAGGGTCAAGACTCACCTGTATCACAACAGAACACGGAGGTGGCATGTGGAATACTGGATCAGTTTCAGAGTATCTGAAATGAACCTACCATTAAGAAAATCAAGATGCTCATTAGGGTGAATACAGGGATAACTTAATTGGCAATGCAAAGATCACAAGTCCTCTAGCTATAATTGTTGTACTTTATTTATACAAATTGTAAAGCTCATCTGATGCCTTTCTTTCCATTTAGGGAAGAAATCATTTCCCGAAAGTTGATAAGTGATCTCTCATTTCATCATTGGTCATGATTAACCATCTAAACTTTATACCTGCATATAACCAGTACATGAAGATCCTGTAGATGTTGCATAAAGTGCATCCTCATTTTTCCACTCGTCGATTATTGCTCTATTTAGAGGTTCATCCATCTTCTCACCGGTAACGCATCTATTATGCAAGACAATAAGTGGCCATTTCCAAGGAGGCTTCTCAGCGGATTCCATTCGCTACAGCATTTACCTAGAGATGACATATCAATGAGAAGAAAATGAATAAATAAACTGAGACGCAGTGTAAGTATTATGTCCTAGGTCCAATTAACTTTGGGCATAAGTACTTTTGATATATGTTTAATGCATTTATTATGGCAAGATCTATTATATTAAATAATAGAGTCTGTAGATTCAAATCTTGGTAATTTGTTAATCACAAGGAGTTGTGATTGTGAGATACAAATTACATATGATTGAATCTTAAACCATCCGTGGTCGTAAGTAATAACGAGATACGGATATCGTTATTACGGATAGACCGCCATGTGTGGCATTTCTTACTTGTGAAGTAAGTAGCTGATCTCACAAGTTAAAGTGTAGTGACACTTAAATGAACATGTAAATGTTTTGTTATAGAACAAAATATTGGAGACCCGCTGAGAGATTCCACATGGATAACTATTTGAGTGTCAGTGGTTAATCTCTAACGTTCGGTAGTGGAATTGATCCTTCGACTTGAGGTCATCATAGTACCTTATGTGGGGACAGTCATGCTTTGGTGATGCTGGAAGTTGCTCTGTCAAGGGCCGCTAATACGGCATCGTTCGGGTATGTCAAGAATCATATGAAGGTTGTGAATGATCAATAGGGGATTCGTCGCTCTTAGATAGTAAGAGTTTATGATCTACATTTCATCCAGTTAAGTTGATAACGAAATCTTTGGTCAAGGTGTACCTATAAGTCGAAAAGGAGTTTTCGACTTATATTGACTTAATAAGTGGAATGAAATATATGATCGCTAATCGAGATTGACACAATCCATATCTCGTAATTGATCGGATCATATTGACGAATGGATTATAGTTTCACGATAAACGAATGAGTTTGGTTTTGTCATACCATGTGACATTTCCCGTCACATGTATTGCCCTGACATATTGCTAGATGTCAATCTGAGACAACGGATGTGAATTAGTGATAAATCAAAAGGGAGTTTTGATTTATCAATTTTGATTAATTCAAAATAATAATTCACGTCGTTAGGCATTGTGACTGGGAACCTAATGGGTCACACACAAAAGAAGAACTAGAAGATTGAGGTCTGTCAAATTAATTAATTGACAAGCGTTGGATAATTAATTAATTGGATCGCTTATTAATATGCCCGAATTAATTAATTGGATTAATTAATTCATGGACCGGATTTAATTAATTAGATTAATTAAATATTGGACCGGGTTAAATTGTAGGACGAGCCAAACCCTTTTGGGCTTATATAAATAAGCTGCTAGGGTTTGAGATTGGTTGATGGATTTTCATTATTCTTGCTAGCACAAGAAAAGTAAAACCCTAATTCTCTCAATCTTGTTTCCTGTGTGGATTCCGTTGGAGGCTGGACAATTGGACAGCTGTGGGAGGCAAATTAAGATTGCTGGAATTGCAGGAATAGCAAAAGAGTTTGCAGATTTGGTAAAAGGTATGATTTCTATCACAGTTTCTATCTAAACACAAAGCAGATCCTTGAATGAGAATTGAAATTTATTTAATTTTCCGTTGTGCATGATAAGTAAATTCCCAACACACAGAGCATTAAATTGTTCTATACTTCATCATCATAGCACTTGTTTTAGATGGTTTAAATCTTCTTACGCTATAAAGGCCAATATTTGCTCCATCCACCACTGCTTCAAATCGACCGTAGTAGTCGAGCCACTTCTGCAATGGAGTGCACATTTCACTTCATTAGAAATTCAAAAGGATTTATTTGTGTACCTTGCACACTTGAAATTTTTGAAAGTTTGAATGTTTTCCTCTCTGTGCAGCTATAGCTGCCACTGATTTGGCAAAATTTTCAGTTTCTACAGGATCAAGGTCAATAGTGACTAATTTTTCACCGCAACATTTGCATAGGCCATCTGATCCAACAAGTGTGCGAGAGAGGGTCCATTTTCCTTTACCTAACCAACCCTGTCCATGCCAGCCACCTCCCCTGTTCTTGAATGCTTGAATAATTAATTCTTTATCCCAATTTCTTTTACCCACTCTTGTAGCCATCTTGCTCTTAAACCACGACTCAATCAAAACTGCAGTAGCTGGTGAAACCAGCCTTACACTTGTTCTAAGTTTATGCAACAAATATTAGACCTTAGTCACTCTTTCCAGCTCCTGTACTTACTTTCAAAAGTGCCTCGAGTTCAGGCTCCTCTGGATCTAACATGTGTTTTTCAACCGTAAATGCTTTATCAACATCTCCTCTACTGCAGAAAACAGCTAGAGCAGGGCCATATGATCTCAGCGAGGATTTGTCCCGAATTCCTTCATTTGCTTGACCATATCAAACACTGTGTCACCGTCTCCAAAAGACAGCCATTCTGGCCACGGGTGTAAATGTTGCTTCATTCATCGGAATTGGATTTCAAACCCCTTCTGGAGTGCCAATCTCTTAACATCCTCACCCACTTGAATTTCATAACCTGTTTGTTCGTCTCTATCATCTTTAACATTTGAAGAAACGACAGCATTCTTCATCATCAATTGAACTAAACCATCCAAAGTTTTAGGGTAAATATGCATAGTCCCATTCGCATACTTTTTTCCATCGAAATGGGTGGGTGTTTGATTGCATAACTTTTCCATCAAATTTATTTTCATTATTTTTCTAAGTACAACCATTTAAAACACATTTTTCACCTCTTATTTTTCCATAATTTTGGTAGAAAAGTGATTTTTCATTTTTTTTTTAACTTTTTGACAATGAAAATATATTCTAAATTCAATGATAAAAAAATGTATCCATTTAATTAACAATTTAATTGAATCACTTAATGCTACTTCGATTAACACTTCTTTGATCTTGTATATTCAATTCAATTCTATCAGAAGCCCTTTTGGTCATATCTCCCATTTCACTCAAATCTTCAGAACCCACACTAGAATTCTCCAATGATAGATCGATCAGACTCAAACTCCGGCTACCACTCCCACTTTTTGCCGGCTAGACGATCCCAGTAGCAGGAGATGAACATTTATACATCAGAACAGCATAATGATACTGGGACAACTTTATTCCATCTTTTCTTTGCCAATTCATACAGCCTAATCGCCCCTATTATATCCCCCTTTTCGAGCACATATCCAGTCCAACTCTCAGCGTCGCTTGCGGTGTCTCCACTTTTGTTTTCTGGGCCTCTTCTCTGTCTATTCTACGTCCACCTGATTGCTTTTATCTTTCTTGAATCTTTCAGCTATCTTCACCCCCATCCACTTTACTAACAGTCTTACCAGTTTTTCTTCCTAATTTTTTTATCTGCAGAGGCCATTTTTCTTCTGTTCTTAAAATTCAATCCATTTATTGAATGTCTATTCCTAAGTATGACCCTCCGGCCTCCTCTCAACCGGTTCATCCACTGTGGAAACAGGATTTTTCTCAAGCTCAAAATTTCTGCCAACCCTTTTGTTAACTGAAGTAAAAGAAGAAACTGCGGAACCCTTTTCATCATTATAACTATAACTAAGGGTGTTTCTTGGAAGTTGAAGGACCGTGTCATTAAACGAACTACTGGGTTCCAAATGTGTAGTTATAACTTGTGCTTTAACTGGTGAAAATCGTGGGTGGAGGGTGCATTTTGTGGTAAGAGTTTGAAATGAGAAGTGGAATTTAAAGTACTTACAGGGAGTGAATGGAGAATGTTGGAATTCAGTTTGTTGGCGTAGAGGTTTGAAGGTGGAGGAGGAGGAGGCCATGTATGGCCGTTACAGAAGCTCTTCATCGATGTCGGATTGTATTGTACTTGTACTAGACAACTTTAAATGACACAAATACTCTTCCCTCCCTAAAATTTTTTTTATTACCCATCTTTTGTTCAAAATTACGCTTCCCAGTTCCTGGTTTGAGAATAAGGTGTACACTTCACAAAAATAAGTATGGATCTTTCATCTTTCGTTCACTGAGTCGTTGACAGTTAAATACTAGGAAATGCTAAGTCGAGCTCCCCAACCTTTTGCACGTTGGGATTTATTAATTTAATCGTGTAAAAATATTTTCTTTTTCTTTGAACAAATCACAAGGGACTTGAAGCAAGAAAAAATATATATATATATAATTTTAGTGACTTGATGTTCTGACCTTTAACTTAGATCACATTTCAACGATTACATTGAATTAAAACCAGTACATGATAAGCTTAGAAAGCTCCTTGCAAATTTCTCCCTAAATTTTTTTTTATTACCCATCTTCTCATAGTGTCAGTGGATTTTGGTAAAAAAAAATGATGAGATATTAGTTAAAAAGATGTAGATCTCATAAAACGGTCAATTAAAAATGAATTTTTGAAATTGGGAACCAAACCTGAGCTTAATTGAATCAGTAATACACACAATTATATAATGACAGCGAGTACTAAATTTTCACACACTAAGAATACAATGCCACTGTTGATGACAACATATGAAAGTTACTAGCCAAGACAAGCCAATTGGCATGCAGTTGCTCTGCCACACATTTCTTTGGCGTCAAGGTCCTGATAACATTAACGATAACAGCATTTTGAAGCTACAAAATGTAATTCCAAAAAAAAAAAAAATCTGCCTAATTTCTTTCAATGTACGTACATCAAGCTTCGTTGTAACTCTTGGAGGGAGGTCCGCAATACAAAATATGAAATAAGAAACAAATGTAGCAAGATAAATAACCAGTAACCTCTATTCAGGCACATGTTATTACAACTTCGCAAAAGCATTTGAAGGTTTTGGAGCATTGGAAGTCAGCAGAGAGAACTGTGAGTCAGTGACCTACATTCCCATCCATCGGAAATGAGCCCCACGTGGACTGGACTCAAGGAGGCTATCATAAAGGCATTGAGATGCCTGCAAAATTTTGAAAAGGAAGCATCAATAACACAAATGTGAAGTCAATGCATCTTATGTTACAATCCAACGATGGATAAAAAACGAAACAGAGAGAAATCATGAAACTTTAAGAGTGCTTATTGATACAGCAAGCTGCATATTGCCTTCAAATATTGCAAATTATTTCCTGATACTTGAAGCGTGTCACAATATTTCATTTCAAATAACAGTAGGTGAAAAAATCAAGCAGTATAACAAAACCATTATCACTAAAAAGACAAGCCCGGATCAGCAGTTATTAACTCTAACCCGAATTGAGAATGAATATGATGTCTACAAGTTATTATAACTATATTATTGAAATAATTAGAACCTTCTTTAGTCTCGAGAACATAATCCTCAACAAAATATCAATGTATTAACAAGATCATGCAACTGCAAGCATAAAATAGAACTATTAGTAACCACTGTCCACTTGGAGGTGGTCATTGTTTTCCTACAGTAATGTGAAGCAATAAAACAGGAAACTCTGCGCTTTATAGATAAAATGAGTATAAATTGTAAGTCGATTATATCCGCATTCATATATAATTGAAACTGAAAAAATAGAATATAAAATTGTTAAACAGGATACAATGGCAGTTAACAGTTCATTTGTGCAGAGTTGCTTAGACAGAAATATAAATAGCCAATTTCATAGATGTTAATGGGAGCATGAGGCAGAGGTTAAGATTACGAGAGCAAGCAGTTTTGGACAATGTAGTTACCATAATGAAGTGGCAATCAAAGACAAATGGCACACAGCTTGGTTGCAGTAGTTGTTCTCTTAGAACTTGGATGAATCAAGAGAAAATTTTCATGCATAATAACCACAAAGGTCATTCAATATGGGTAAGTTGATTAATGTTTGTAGCTAGGCGAAGGTCCTTGGCATTTAAGATCTGCAGATCTGGTGGATGCACTAACAATGCCAAAGCCTTTTTGTTTCTTTGTTTGTCAACAAAGGAAACACATGAGAAAGATGCACACGCCAAAAACGACCCTTCTCAAAGCACCCCAAACGTCAACAATGATTATTGGCTTGAGAAACTTATGGCATGAGTGGTAGGTAGATTAGAAAGTAATGGACATTACGGTCTGACAGTTCATACCAAACATCACTCAAGGTTTCGTGGTACACTAAATATGCTTATACCTATATAACAGCCATCAACTTGTATACAGTTCAGTATCTCAGAATTGAAAAGGAATTATACTATGGTCACTCACAAAAAATAGTTTCCCTTGAAACCACGAGTGTATATGACTGTAACACAAATTCATGCGCTATCATTCAGATAAGTGACAATAGGATTCTTAATTGTAAAATAGCTTCATTTTGCAAGGGAGCTTTTACCCTTGCTTCGATGCTTTATTTGCCTTCTTGCTCAAATGCTTGGACTGACACAAAATGTCACGTGTTATTGAGATTTAAAAATGTAAGCTCTCTCTCAGTTGAAACCCATGTGCAAAGTTCTTTATAATGTGGAAAAGGATTTCAAACAGAGTGCATTTACACAATTCAGTAACTTGGAATTGTGAAATAATTTCATTAGTCACTTAAAACAAAAATTCAACCGCACATTACAATCATACTTGTACATGGATGTAGCACGTGAAAGTAATGGAATTTCACAATTATGGGACTGTCCACCCTAAGTGATAGTAGCATCTTTTGTTGTATAATAACCTCGCTCTGCCGTTTGCTTGGAAGCATTTACCCTTAATTCAATGCTTTTATTCACCCTCTTTCCCAAAAGCTTGGAAAGCCAACTCACTCAATTTTTATACATTAGATATTCCAAAAGAGAGGACTGGAACACTTAAGCTTTTACAGTTTTCAACCTAAGGACAAATTTTAACTAAAACGTCAGTAAATATACTTGAGGTGTGATTTTGTACGATTCATCACCTCAACATGCAGAAAGAACTTCACCATGGTCACAGTAATTGCATGATTATCCATGAGTGTGTGATGCAACATTCATGAACATGAATGGATGGGGTGCATGAGTGTAACATAACTGTCACTAACCGTTCATAAAAAACGATAGTAACATCCTTCATTGTAGAATATATTTGTTATGCATGGAAACTTTTACTTTGGAGTTGATATTTTTATTTGCCTACTTCTTTGAAGATTTGAAACCCCAGGTTAAGCCAATATGCGTTCGAAATTCCAAAAGAGAGGGTAAAGGAACATATTAACTTTCTCTATCTAGAAACATTATTACACCGCTTCAGTAAAAAATGGGAAAAAATCAGGAGAGCGTGAAGCACCTCAGAAGTGAAAAAGAATTTCATTACAGTCACTAAAGATAAACAGACACAAGGGTGACAATGCATTATAAAAATGTGAGTGAATGGATGTTTCATGGTGAAGAATCCTCATAGGAAGTGACTCTTCACCAGGTTATTCATTTTCTCATTTTCTTACCTATGTACTTGTAACCCAATTCATGCCCATAGTTGCATGTCTACGTGTCAGAAGGCAGCAGAAAGCAGCATATAAGCTTGATTCAAGTGCAAAGTTTATATTGTTGGGACAGGATTCCACATAGGCCCTTATCTTATCAAACATAGGTCAAATGCTTCTTCCGGTTCACATAAACACAGTCAAAAGCTACATCAGTTGCCTATGAACATGTAAGAACTATCTCAAAGAGAGACTGTGGAACTAAACCTGAGAAAGCCATTCATCTCATATTTAATTTGGTACTACTGTACTAGGGACAACAAAAAGAAAAAACAAATAGACTATCATATAGATTTAATTGAAGATGATAGGTCAAGATCTTTCATATTCCTAATCTAGAAGATATCACAGACCTTAGGAATAATTCTACTCTTATGACTACCAGGTAAGATCAACTTTTCCTTTCTCTTCATTTTTCTCCCTCAGTTAATTCATAAATTACTCAAAAAAAAAAAAAAAAAAAAAAAGTAACTTTTTACAACCAAATAAAATTAAGAAGCATAGAAGATTCAATTGACTAAACTTCAATTCTGGTGCTCACATACTTGTCAGTATACTATTATTTGTCCCATTTATTCCTAGATGAACAAATAGATACCTACACATTTAAGGGTCTGATGATGAGTCTACCTGGTGAAGCACAGACACTGCATGTTGGTTTCTGATACATATCATATGCCAACACTCCTCAAGTGTGTATCCTAAGTATAATATGTTCCATTTTCAAATTTCTGACATTCACAGGAAACTTCCTCAACAGGCCATGGATACGCGACAGAATCCTATATTTTTTTCATAACATTTGAGGTTTTATTAAGAAAATAAAAAAAGTACAAAAATGAAGAAGATTAAACATGACATAATGTATAATTTTAAAAGAATTCAAATCGACGTGTCCCAATGTGTATGTGACCATTTCCAGTTTTCCATTTTCATAGATTCCACTGCAAAACCATAATTAATTCCAATCGAGGAAAGTTTCATCTCAAAATCCCGAAGTAATGATAAAACTCGGAAAATTGTCAATAAAACTAATTTAGCTTCAAACACCACGACTATGTAAAATAGATTTTACACTTGCCATTTTAACTAATTCAAGCATCATTTGTAGACAATTATGAAAAACACGGCCATATCAAATTGTCATGGTTCCAGTGGAACTTATGGGGGTTTGAATCCCACATTGCAAGTATGGGCTCAATGGCTAGCTTTCGAGGTATGGTTCTTCCAAGTCTATGACATTGGTATCAGAGCAGGCACGTCTCAAGACCCTGTTTGGTGTATGGGTGCCTGCCCCGCGTGGGCACTGGCGGGTCGAAAGCGCGGTGGTTTGTCATGGTTCCAGTTACACTTATGGGTTTGAATTTCACTTTGAAAGTATGGGCTTCCTTTGTGTGATTTATATTGGCTTGGATTCTCCAACCTCAACGGCTAACTTTTGAGGTATGGCTATTCCAAGTTCCATGACACAAATGCAGTCAAGCAAATCAATAGATTGCAAACCTTGAGGAACTAAACCCCATTTCTGGGACTCAATGGACAAGCTTGACGTCAAACGAGCAGAAGCTATTGCACTGTGCAAAGGTATCATTGTCTCCACGAAACTCAATTCCACAGGTAACCTAAAACCCACATTTCAAAAAAGTAAATAAATACAAAAATATAGACGGAGAATAACATATCTCAGTCAACGCGTCGTTTACCTTGAGACGAGAGAGAAGCGCTTTTTGACGGAGGATTCAGAGGCAGTTTTGAAGAGTGAAGGGTGGGTTGAGATTGTGGAATTCTTGTGGAGCTTCGCAGCACCAACTTGTAATCTACAGGATAATCTGGAGAGTACTCTTGAAGAGGCCATTTGGAGAAAGAGGAAGAACAAGTAGAAAGGCTGCAAAGGGTGCTCGGAGGGTTTTCAAATGTTCAAATGACGATGAGTTGTTCTTAAGGCTCGTTTGGCTGAAATCTACTTATTTGATTAAAATATTTTTATAAAGTAGTTTTGTATTGGATTAATCTATTTGTATACTTTATGACATACCAAATAGATTACACCCCTCTCACATGAAAATGGATCTACAAATATTTTACAACTATGCTATGGTAATCAAGAGGATGACCTAGGGGATGACATTCCCCTCACACACGAGGGGGGAAAATGTTATTTTATTCAAGTAGGCCTCTCATTTCATGTGAAAAGGATGTCAACTTTTAGATCATCCTTTAGGTTTCTTTAGCATTATTCAGGCCCCGTTTGATCCACATTTTCATTTTCATTTTCATTCTTTTACTTATTTTCAACCACACATTCTTCAATAAAATAATATTTTCCATCACATCAATAATTTTTCCTTCTTTTTTAACCACACATTTCCCATCATATTACTATTTTAAAATTCATTTTTCTCAAATAATCTTTATCAAACACAATATCAATATTTTATTATGTGTGAATCCTCCTTCATGTGAGGGAGTGTAAGATTGTGTGTACATCATTTTGTACACACAACAAGGTCCGTTTGGATTTGCTGAATTTTACATAATTAAGCCCCGCTTTGAGCCAAATTATTTGAGGTAGAATGCATTTTTATTATTGATGTGATGTGGAATATATGGAATATGGTTGAAAAATAAGAAAAATTATTGATGTGATAGAAAATATTATTTTATTGAAAAATATGTGATTGAAAATTATTAAAAGAATGAGAATGAGAAAAATAATATGGCTCAAACAGGGATTAAATAATTGAATCAATGATTTTTTTAAAAAAAATTAAATATATACATTTACAAAAAAGTTAAAAAATATACATTTAAATTTTTTTGAAAAATGTACATTACATGGGTTGGACCAGCTAAATTGGGAACGGGTCAGGCGTTTTTCAAAAATTGTTTGATTTAACAAGTTTTAAAGTAAAAATTTCATACGTAAGAGGTTAATGAAAACGTGTTTCAAAATTAAGAAAGAAGTTTTAAAACTTTAAAAATCAAATTTTATTTATGAAACAATTAATTAAATATATTAAAGTCAAAATTCTATACAATTTGATTACAAATTATTTCTCAATCACAAATCAAACATTTAATAGATTACAAATTATTTTACAGTCACAGATTAAAAAATTTATAGGTCATAATTTATTCGTCAATCACAAATCAAAAAATTTATAAGTCACAATTATTTATCGGTCACAAATCAATAAGTCACAATTTATTTAACGGTCACAAATTATCAAATTAATTAGTCACAAATCATTATCGATCACAACTCAATAAATTGTGAGTGATCAAATATTATTTATTGGTCATAAATCAATCAAATAATTGATTATAATAAATCAAATACTTGATTACCCACCCCACTATCACCACACCAGACTGTTAACATCACCACTACATCAACCACAACACCACTGCACAACACGTGTTGCACCACCTAAACAGATCGCGCGAAAAATATTAAAGCGTAAGGGCAGGGGAAGAGCGCCTTGTCAGTGGTGGTAGAAGGTAATCTTTGCAACGAATCACGTGTATATATGAGAAAAATCATCGCCGCAAACAGATCTCTGTAATCCGTCACCAATGGCACATTTAGAGAGTGGGGGGAGAGGAAGAGTGCCTCATCGCGATGGAGGAATGTAAAGAGAATGAGGAGCGATTGGTGGTGTTGGTGGTGAAGAAAAGTAAAGAGAAGCGAAACTGGTGAAATATAGAGAGGAGAGACATGGATGATTAGAGAGAAAGAAATAAGAAATTGAGAAATAATTAGGATTCGTGAGAGTGGACTGTAGTGGGATGAATATGTAAAATAATTTTTTTAATACTATTATTATATCGAGAATTTTAATTATATCTCCTATTAAAAATTTTAATTCAATTCTCCCTCATTTTTGAACCACACATTATTTCAATAAAATAATATTATACTTAAACAAAAAAAAAAAAATTCTTACTTTTCAATCACACATCTTCCAAAAAAAAACTATTTCAAAATCTTTTTTTTTTTTTTTTTTTTCTTTCAAATAATGGAGCTCAAAGCATGACTAGGTCTCTATAATTTTCACTTTTTAAAACAATGATATTAATGTCAAAATATTTACTCACTACATCACATTATAATCATACAATAATTAAAAACATACTTTCAATAGATACACTACAACAAATTACAATTATAATACTAATCCAATAAAAAATACAAATGACAGAAGAATACAATATTTTTGGGTACTCTCCATCCTAGTATTCCTCATTGTTTTATTCGATTTAGAAAACATAAAACAAATCGCACAATGAGGAAATAATTGAACTCAGAGCAAGACATCAACGTATACTCCACAGTTCAATTTGATTGAATCAATCGGTCCCAAAATCTCAAATGTCAAATTATTTTAACCAAAAAATACTATAATAAAAATATTTCAAAAATCTAAATGCACTTACATTAATCATTAAGTCATTGTTTGGGCTCCATTTTAATGAGATTTTGGAAAAAAAATTATATTTTAGAATAGTAATATTTTGAATAATGTGTGGTTAAAAAAGAAGGAAAATTTTGAAATTCACTTGTTATATTATTTTATTGAATAATGTATGGTTGAAAAGAAGAAAAAGAAAATAATATATTAAAATTAAAATGGAGTAAATTTCGCTTCAAAAAAAACTAAAAACTCTAATCTTAAAATCATTGAAAAATTACTTTGCATGTATATAATTAACAAGAACAAAAAGATAATATGTTTGAAGTTATCGTCCGTAGTAATGTTTGTAGAAAAGTATTGTTAGTCGATTTTGGTAAATTCTAACCCAAACCAATCTAATACAAATGTTGACAAAATTAAACCAAAACAGATCGATTTGGGTTGGTTAGTTGGTATAGACATTGGTCCGAATTAAAAAATAAATAAAATTGCTTACCTATTTAGGTTAAAACATTTGTTTGTCTATATATATATATAATAATAATAATAATAACAATAATGCATATTAATAATATATATAGGTATTGTCCGTCGTTGCTTTTGGGAGTGATTTTCATCACTTTTCTGACCGTTGACCGCAATTATGGACCATTTGTGTGTAGTGTGGGGGTCACCTTTTTGACCCAATGGTCAGATTTGTGCTTTTAATCCCAATTTAAGTAGGAACGGACATGTTCATAATACAAATGGTAAATTGTTGATTTTCCTGAAATCATCCTATATATCTAATATTTACTAACAAACAATTATACGAAAATGAAATGTAAGGCTACAATCTGAATTTAGAGTTTACAACAATCAATTATTCTCCTTGCTTCTCTCTTTCTTTAGGAATTTAGAGTTTCAGTAGAAGAAGCGTAGACGGTAAACAAATTACTTGAGAAATAATTATATTTGTGTTTTTATTATTATTTTTTTTTTAAATTTTAAAACTATAATTTTGAAAGGAAAACAAATAAAAAATAAATGTATTAGCCAGTTGAATTGGTTAATTGACGAGTTGATTGCAACCCGATCCAACTTTTTCATGGTTAAAATCAACCTAACCAAACCAAATTCTTGGATCAAGCTATCCCAAACCGACCTGACTCGATTTGATCAAATTTACAATTTTTTTGTCCACCCTAAGACTCTAGATTTGTTAAGAGTTTCATTTTTTTTTGACATAATGGGTTTTCTAATAGTGATTTTTTATTTTTAGAATGCATGCCTAAAAAGCAAGATAAAATAATTTTATTAGGAGAATGTGTGGTTGAAAATCAATTTGAAGAAAAATAAAATTTTAAAGAATGAAGCTCAAACGGGGATGAAACAAACATATTCTTTCTTTGATGTAACATGAGGTTTTGAATAAGTTAAAGCAACTAATGAATAGAAAAACGTGTTTAGGTGAGTGGTCAATGCGGCTGAAAATGAATTTGAAGAAAAATAAGATTTTAAAGAACGGAGCTCAAACGGGACGAATCAGACATTCTTTATTTGATGTAACATGAGGCTTTGAATAAGTTATAGCAACCAATGAATAGAAAACGTGTTAGGCAAGTGGTCGTGTTAATAGCCATATTAAACAGATTTGAATTGAATAAAGAGTGTTATAATTCTGGAATTTAATAATTGCATATAGAGAATTTTAGTTCGAACTTCCTTCTCATTCACACTTTGTCCTTTTATGTAGACTGACATATTTAAGCTTGCTATCTAATCATGTCAATCTACAGTATTTCGACTCAAGATTACGTGTCATCACCCATTTGAAGGAATCTAATTAATAGGTGAGTTTGAATGTGATGAGATTATCATGATACTTAGGCATTTGAACTGTGGCATAAGCCATTGTGTTGTTTTTCCAGCATAATTGATTTGGACGATATTGACATCAAGGGGAACACTTTCTCTGTCATATGCATGCTAATGATTATATATGACGTCTCTCATAGTCTGACTCAAACCTCTATCGATGAGATATTCAATCAAGAGTTGATATGTCTGAACTTCTCGATAAGAATGCTCTTTTGACCAAATCAAAGAGAAATATCAACTTATCCTACATGAATTTCAGATCGACAATAACAACATTCACGCTTCATTAAATTTCTTGAATAGAAACCTTTTATTCTTCCCATGTGGGCACTTACAAAAGTTACAAGGTTGGACATTTATTTGTATAGGGCATGAAATGATATTCAATGGAATGCACATAGGTATTGTCATTAAGACATATGTTCGAAAATAAATCACGTCAATTATTTTTTTATTTTTTAATAACGTAAAATTATTATTTTTTTGACAAATATAATTTTCATTCTTCAGAATTGTTCTCAAAATATATTTTGCTTTATGCACGAATTTCAAATTATCTAATTATTTTTGTTATAGAATTTATAATTCATCCAAACACTTTCTTCTCATTTTCCCACAAATTTCAAAATATTTAACTTGAAAGAGTTTATACTCCATTTGAATACTCTAGTTTATAGTCCATCTACCAACCACACTAAAATATGTGTGTAAATTTGTATATAAAAGAAACGACGATGACCATACTTTATTGACCACAAAAGAAGTGTAAACACAAAATAAATTTTTACTTTAAGCAACTTCCTGGCTGCTGTGTGACGGTTGTCTCGTGGTTGCCTGATAAAGTCAAATTGCACTCTACTTGGAGTAGTTTATGCAAAAAATAAAATTGAATGATTATAATTTTATTCTCATTATCTATGGTTTATAAGTTGAACCCTACTTGGAATAATTTATGCAAAAAAAAAAATTAAATTTTTTTTTTTGAATAATTAAGAGTTTAAGTCTCGCTGTCTATGTTTTATAAGTTGAATAGATTTGACCAATTTAATGAGGACGATCAAAAATTATAAAATATTAGTAGCAATTAAAATCAGATTTTTAAATATATTTTGATAAAAATTAATACAATATGTAATTGAAAAGTTGTGTGTCCATGAAATGTATGTTTTAAATTAGAATTAATCTTGTTGTACCGTACCGCATGAGTTACAACAAGATTTACCGCACTCTCACATGGGGTGCGCGAGCCTCACTTGAATAAATAATTATTTCTCCCCAATGTGTGTGTGCTGGGAATAAAACTTGTTGTCAAACTTGCGGTACATATAGTTTGACTCTTTAAATTAATAGTTGACATCGATTTAAATTAAAATCCGAATTTTAAATTTCACCTAACGGAGCTAAGGGCCTGTTTGATTGGCCGTAGTTTTTCGTGAAAGGTGGAAAACGTTTTTCTACTTTTTACTATTCACCTGTTTGATTGTACTAATTTTTCAGGTACAAACGGTTGATGCACAAAAATTAGAAAACATTTTTTCACCATAGTGGTGGGAAAACATTTTCCAATTTTTTGACATTTTTTTTTAGCAATTGGAACACATTTCAAAGTCAATGATAAAAAAATTATCCATTTAATTGACAATTTGCATAAAAAAAATAAAGTCAAACGAAAAATTTACCAGTTGAAAAATTATACTAATCAAATATCATTAATTACAATTTTTTATAAAACATTTTCTAAACAATTCAATTTTTTATCATTTATTTTTTTTCCACCAATTTTTCACTCTTGCAATCAAACATTAAATAGAAAATATTTCAACAGTTCTCACTTGTGCTGTGCAGCACATGGTCGGTTTCTTTCCGTCTACTAGGAAATTGCCAGAGGCCATTTATGATGTCGTTTTGTCTTTTCCACATCTCATGTATCACACTCGAGTTGTGGCCCCCCTCCCCCTCTGTATATTTGCGCCTTCCCTACCTATATATACATTCGAGTGGAAAGAACGATCAAGCTCTTCTTTTCATTTTAATTCAAGAATAAAAGAAACGGAGAAACTGAAATGGCGAGTGCTAGAGTGACTATGGAGGTAGGCAACGACGCCGTTGCGATCATTACTATTTGTAATCCTCCTGTCAATGCCATTGCCATTCCAAGTAAGCTACGAAAATTTACTCCCTAAACATGTATTGATACTAAGAATTAGACAGTATACTACAAATCTGTTTAACATATAGATGCACTATATGTTTATATGTATTAGACTGACTTAATTGAGGTTTTTTTTTTTTTGCAGTAATTGAGGGGTTAAGGGAGAAGTTTACAGAGGCCACGGCAAGGGATGATGTAAAAGCTATTGTTCTTACTGGTAATTTTCCTATATAGATTTGTTTCCTTGTTTAATTATTTATTTTAGTTGATTTTTGCTCAGTTTGAACTCCATAACTGATGCTTGTTCTATTATGGAATGTATTATAAGGGGGGTGGTATTCGATTGAGACTTTTAAAGATTTTGATGGACTTTTTTTAATTGATGATTTTTGTGGATTTTTTATAGATTTATATAGAATTAGTGGAAGTCTTTCGTAGATTTCTGTAGACTTTCATTTTAAAATTTTTGTAGACTTTTGTAGAATTTAAAAGATTTTTTAAAGACTTTTATTTGAAATAGAATTTACTTGGATCCAGTGTAATAATATAAAATTATTACATATGAGATTGTAGTTCTCACAATTTTCCTTATACTTCCCCTCCTCATATAATTAAAAAATATTTTAAAAAGAATAAAAATTTAAGATCTTAATTAAATAAATAATAATCAAAAGTACATATATATATGATAAAAAATAAATTTAATATTCAATATTATTAATAAATGTATTTTTTTCATAGAAAATAGAGATAAACGATGAGAGAGAGAATCAATAGAAAAAATAATTTTTAATTATACATCTAATGTTCGTAGAAGGAAAAAAGAAAAGAAATATTGAAATTTTTTTATTTTTGTAAAAGTTTCCAAAAATCTCGTGATTAATGAAAGACAATTTTTGAGATTTTATACGAGTAATTTCTACTTAAAAGTTAGTACTCCAGAGACTTCTATAAAAATCTCCAAAAGTCATTAAAATTTCAATACCTCGAAACTTATAGAGACTTCTAAAAAGTTTTAATTGAATATATCGTGACTTTTAGAGACTTTTTAAAAGTCTCAATTGAATACATCATAACTTTTAGAGAGTCTCTAAAAGTTTACATTGAATACACCTAAACTTTTTAAATCTCAAAAAGTCATTAAAAGTCTCAATTGAATACACTCCCTTAAGTTTGAGCAAATTAGTTTTGTGTTACTTTCGCCAAACTATCGATTAAAATTTTTGTTCTGCAAATAGCGTCTCCATAAGTTAGTTAATCTTATTATTGAGGAATCAAGTCCAAGTGTTTAGTTATTCTACACTACTGATCTGTCTGGTGTAAGTTTTTCAATTTTCATGAAGAAATTTCTCCTGAAAATAAAGCAATATTTAAAGGCTGTTTATATTGCTCAATGGAGATGCTTAACTTGCATTGTTTGTAGTAAATTTGTTGAGTTGCAGTATTCAACGGGATGTGTAACTTTCCAGATGTGTGCAAATCTCCTGATTATAGACTTAATACAATATTGGACGTACAAAATAATTTACGTCATAGGCAGCATGGGATGATAATAAGCAAAGGCTCTCCTTTGCTTAATTCAATTAGTAGTTTAAATGAGAAAACACTCATGGACCCATGTTACGATACTGGACGGGAAAATATTTGTAGAATACTATAAAATATAAGATTTAGCCCCAGTTTGGCGAATTTAAAAATCATTTATAAAGAGAAATAGTAGCGAGTCTCACATAATGTGTGGATAGTAAATGAGTTATAGCTCTTGTTTGGTACCCATTTTCATTTTCATTTTCATTCTTCTACTTATTTTCAACCACACATTCTTCAATAAAATAATATTTTTCATCACATCAATAACTTTTTTTTTTTTTAACCATATATTCACCATCACATCAACAAAAAAAATGCATTTTTTCCAAAAAATGGGTATCAAACAAGCTCATAGTTATAAATGTGTGATTAAAATTAATATTTGACTTTAACTAAACTTATAAACCATTTATAAATTGGTAGCCGTATAGAGGTTTAAATGATATATGTTGGTTCTCTATAATACCAAAAGCTTTTAGGTTACGACCTGAGAAAATAGAATTTCTTTCTTCTTCTTTACAAGGAAAAAAAAAAGTGATTCCTTTGGCATTACAACCTTTACCACAGCGATGCTGTCCGTAGTCAAATTATTTGTGGATTGGAATCAAGTTATTTAATATTTCAAATAAATTCCTAAATTTGAAACTACCCGTTATCCAGTAAAACCTAGAACAAAAAAATGTAATGAACTCAAGTCTCTCCGTCACCATTTAATGAAATTGTACACATGTCAAGGTTTGATGTAAAATATAAACCCTACCTACACGTGAGGAGGTATATTAATATTTAAATGATTTATATGTGGTCCTTGCTAACAATTTATGCTTTTAGATTAAGTGGTTCAAAAAAATACTAAACTATGAGATAGGTTGATTATAGATTGATAAATGAGGGATACATCAGCTATAGATTAATGTGCAACCTTCATTAGGTTCTATGGAAAAAGAACCATCAAACACTTATGGTTTATATCTAGAAACATGGAAAGAGATGCTTTTATGTTAGTGACACAAGCCAAGCTTGTGGAACTGTTGATGTAATGAAAATACTTGCCCTTGCAAGGTATTATATACATAGCAATATGTAGAGTTTAATAAGAATTATGCTTCCTTATATAAAACTCTGAGTCTTTGTGCTATATGAATAAGAAGTCCTGGATAATCCTTAATAGATTCTGCCTGTTATTTGATTTCTGGATATATATTATAAGGGAACCATGTATTAAATAGGAAACAACTTAGTCCTCAAGGAAAGCCTCCTATTCTTGAGGTGCGGGGAGTCAATACCGGAACATGGAAATAGAAATTTAAAGCATGAGTTCATGATTCTGATTGAGATTGAGAGGTTATTTGTCTAAATTATGTCTAAAATTTTCTATCATTTCTTGCAAAGAACTTGTATTTACTTTAAGTATTCCAATCAAATTGCTTCCTTCAATATCTTCCCAAGAATGTAAAAGCTGAAAGTCCAGCATCATTTATTGAGTGGCAAGAATGTTAAGGCTGTGATTCCTGAAAGAACAATGAATGCCTGTTTGTTTGTAGGAATAAGTTTTTTACATGATTTGCACAAACAAAATGAACCACTGACATCAAAGTCTACCAACTTTCTAAAAGTGAGCCAATCTCCTAATTATACTTGGTGACTTCATTCTAACATAGAAACCAGCAAACAGAATCAGTTCTTAGGCAGCCCTGAACCTAGCGAAATTCCCTTCAACACTCAAATGAGACGGGGGTTAGATGGTAAGAGAATAGAGCACTCTTGTTGTGTAAATAGACTTCAAATAAATGTAGAATATTTAAGTATGTGAATTGAGTTGAATTAAAATTACCTATCCCTTTGGATGTTCTTATAGTTAGAATTTAATAATAACTATGCTCCATTATCTTATTAGTTTGTACCTATCAAAAAAAAATTATCTTATTAGTTCGTAGTCCTTATGTTATTTGAATCAAATATCATGGATAATCTCTAATGAAGTCCATCCCAACTTCTAGGTAGATATCATAAAGAAATACTGCTGTAATTATTCCAGATTTCTTTCTCGTAATAGGAAATTTGGTGAAATTAGAATATATTTATTGTGATAATCAAGAAGTTAGCTGAAGATTCTTGCTGGTGTGACTTCACATTTTTGGTTTTATGCGAAATATCTTTTAAAATGAAGATCGTGGTTGCTCTAATATGTACAAGTAGAGTGTGAATCATTGAATTTGAGGACATCCTGGTAAGCAAATATTACAATTATGTTATTTATTTGAAGTCTTTTCATTTTATACAATAAGGTCAATAATACATAAGTTTTTTGTAATTTCGATGGTCCGGTAATATTCCTTGCTCACCTTCACTTTTAGATGGAGAATTTTGTCTGCTTCTTTGGAATTAACTCTTGACCTTTTCCCTTGACTTCAGGCAATGGTGGGAGATTTTCTGGTGGATTTGACATCACTGTCTTTGGGAGACTACACAAAACTGGTGTGTCTACATTAATTTTTTTTCATTTATTCATATGGTTTTGTTTCTAGAAACAGAACTGTGTATTTTAGAATTGACTAAATTTGTTGGATATGCAGGAGATATTTCTATCTTGCCTGACGTATCAGTTGATCTCGTGGTAGATGTAATAGAAGGTGTTTGACTAATTCTATTGTTGATTTTTTTTTTAAGTTGTATATGAGATTTAGTTTCTTTTTTTACTTCCATCAAAGTCACTTTTCATGCATGGTTTTAATACATTTGTCCTTCAACTTCTTGTCTTATTAGATGCAAAGAAGCCTGTAGTCGCTGCAATTGAGGGGCTTGCACTAGGAGGTGGCTTGGAACTTGCACTGGTGTGTGTTCCCTTTATGTCATGGCTGGTTTCCTATTAACGTGGGAAGTTTTCATTCAATCCATTGTATCTGTTAACTTTATGCAGGGATGCCATGCACGCATTGCTGTGCCAAATTCACAACTTGGTCTGCCAGAACTCAGCCTTGGGATTATTCCTGGCTTTGGAGGTACAACAGCTAGTTAAAACTCAGATCATTTGCATTATAAGATTAAAGCAGAGAAGATTCTTTAATTTTAATTAAGACAACTGTGAACTAACCATGTTTGCTTGTCAAGGCACGCAACGTCTTCCAAGGCTTGTAGGGTTGTCAAAAGCTGTTGAAATGATGATGGTAAGTTTCCCTCCCAGTAACATGGCCGTGAAGCTAAAAGTTCCGAAACATATTTTTTCTCTGCAGAACTTTTTAAACTACCTTTGTTTTTATCTCATCTCTTGGTTGCGTTTCCTTTATAATAAATACATCTGTGATTGAGGTTATCATCTCCTTATTAATTACACTACAGCATATTAATTATTAAGGAGAATAACGTACGTGCACTCTTTTCTGTCATTTGCAAAATACCATAGCGTAAAAAACAAAAATGAGTACTGATTGTTGCTCCAAGTTTCATGCTGGGCACCCAACGTCAAATTGTTTTGTATTGGTCACCGTACTTTCTAAAACATTGCAGTTATCTCTTCAAACAAGATTTTTTTTTGACATCTGCTCCTTTTTAATAGGAATAATTTGCATTTGTCAATTTCATTATTATGTTAGCTTCACATTAATATCATGCTACACTTGGTACTGGTTACAGTCATCTAGACCAATAACGTCTGAAGAAGGAAAGAATCTTGGTCTTATTGATGCTATTGTGCCTTCTCAAGAATTGCTGAAAGTATCTCAGCAATTGGCATTAGACATTGCTGGCAGGGGCAAACCTTGGCTACGCTCTCTTTACAGGACAGACAAACTTGGCTCCCTATCTGAAGCTCGTGATACACTAAAGATGGCAAGACAACAAGTCAAACAGACCTATAAAAATATGCCTCAACACCATGCATGCCTCGATGTGATTGAAGAAGGAGTCGTCCGTGGAGGATATAATGGAGTTTTAAAGGTAATTTTCTATGTAGGACCTGGTTCATTTGATTGACGTCTCAAACTGTTTCTTGTGAAGAAATTTTGTAGGGTTCTACTTTACTGTAGAATAATGTCTGCATGGTGGCTAGGTCATTGGTTCCACTTAAATCTTAATGCTCGACTTTGTAAGAATAGAATGTTCAGACTAGTTATTTGATTGGCAACTTTGTAATGCCTATACGTTGAGCTTGTCTTCTGGACTCATTTGGTTCTTTTGGTAGCTCAAGGACGAGAGCTGTGAGAAGTAAGAAATGTTCTGAGCTCATTCGTGTGCAGCCGTAAAAGACTTGTATCTCCAAATGAATGAAACGTTATCCAAATATTTCATTTTCGTTTATAAAACAAATATTTCATTTTTTGCTTATGAAACTAAAAGAATCATGTAAAATAAAATTTGTTTTAATCATTATTATTTTTTTGCAGGAGGCAAAAGTGTTTAAAGAGATAGTCCTATCAGATACGGCGAAAGGTCTTGTCAACGTGTTTTTCGCCCAAAGGGCAACAACAAAGGTATGAATGATCCAAGAAATGCATTACACACTTCATTGATTGTTGACATTAGCAATAAAAAACTCCCATTTCTTTTCCCCTAGTCTAATAAATGATTAAATGGTGCGAAGGATTGAAATGATGTTAATAACTGCACATTTTCCCACTCTGAGGCTCACGTGAACAAAGTTAACTACGAAACTTGTTAACACTCTCTTTGTATCCATTTGGCAAAGAATTCTCTTTTGATCATGCCTGCAAAATAACTCGTTAACGTCGGATACTTGTGTGACGCTGAGTGCAAAGATGAAGCATGGACAGGTTTCCAGTACAGTGCGTCAGTGTCCAACTGGTAGTTGACACCCACATGTATCTGACCTGTTGGATACCAGGTGTACTGCCCATGCTTTTTCTTGTTATCCATTGTTGGACATGTTGCTAACACGTATTGATGGGGATTGAATATAAGAATAAAAGATATTCTTAGTCGATTAGGAATAAAAATAGTTTTATTTGAATTAGCCTATTTTAGTTTTCTAGTTTAACTAGAATCAGGGGTTTATCTGAGGGATATAATAGCATATTTGGTCACCAACCTTTCAAAACATATGGTATTATCCCTAACCTTTAAAAATGGTACCAGAGATTAAAATGTTTGACGATGTAAGTGTGGTATGTC
The DNA here is from genome assembly GCA_019395295.1 of Osmanthus fragrans. NCBI lineage: Eukaryota > Viridiplantae > Streptophyta > Magnoliopsida > Lamiales > Oleaceae > Osmanthus > Osmanthus fragrans. The sequence goes on along the minus strand of CM033354.1, from coordinate 5,183,607 downwards.
TTCCATGACAGAATCCATCCATTTCAGCTGCTAAGGTCACATAAAATAACAGAATTCCCCTCTCCTTTGAATAAACAAAAAACAAAAGACAAAATAAAAATGAAAAAGAGGAATAAAAAAATAACCAAATGTACCCAAAAAAATAAAGAATAACCAATATTGGGAATTGGATGATTATGTGCGATTTCTAACCTCTCTGCATGAGATACAAATTCGGGTAGGAGAGAGTGATCGTAGCAGGTGGAGAATGACACGGGATGGTATTTTTTTAGTTCGCACATATTTTAGATCCATTTCGGGACCTATGGAGAGCATATTCTCCAGGAAGATGGTGTGACAATATAAATTGCCTCCACGGGTGACATTTCTATTGTGGATGGTCGTGAGGGGACATGTTTCAACGGTGGATAATCTTCGACAGAAAGACTTTTATGTAACCGAGTGGTGCTATATGTGTAAGAAGGATGGAGAGATAAATGATTACTTGTTCATTCATTGTGATGGTGTTCGTTGGTTGTGGAACAATATTCTAGTCTCCCAAAAGATGGATTGGGTGATACCTAGGCGTATAGAGGATGTGTTGCGGGCATGGAGGAGAAAACTACGTGATAAGGATAGTAAGCTTTTATAGAATTTTATTCCGGGATGCATTGTTTGGTGCGCATGAAGAGAAAGGAATAATCGCTGTTTTGAAGATCAAACACAGGCAGCAGAGCAGATAAGAGAAATGTTTTATTTGACTTTGTACTCTTGGTTTACAGCGGCTATTAATCTTGTAGAGGGACTGCCTAATTTCATGTTTTTTCTGTCTTGCTTAAAGTGATTATATACTTCTTGTGTATTCTCTTTTAATGAATAAAATTACCTTATTACCTATCAAAAAAAAAAAAAAAAAAAACCCACCAAAAGCAACCACCTACCCCTCCGGTCATCATCTTCCACCCCCAAACTCCACCTTTCCTAAACCCACAGCCACCACCACTACACCCATAACTGCTGCGAAGTTTGTATTTTCTGTTAGCTTTTGCATTTTTGGGGTCTATTGGGTGCCTCCACCACCACTACACTCGATCTTTTGACCATCTACCCTTTTTAGCATATCTTTTACTGTAAAACAACTTTAAAAGTCTTTTCCAGGTGGAGGTTTCAAATTCCTAATTATGACAGGTACCTAATGTTACTGATCTCGGGTTCAAACCGAGGCCTGTAAGGAAAGTAGCTGTAATTGGTGGAGGGCTTATGGGTTCTGGCATAGCTACAGCTCTTATTTTGAGTAATATCTATGTGGTTCTCAAAGAAATCAATTCCGAGTATCTTCACAAGGGCATAAAGGCGATAGAAGGTTAGTTATGATTTGATTTAAGTTCCTTTCTTAACTTTCAGTTTTCTACTCCAACCATGGAAAACTCTGTTCTGGAATATCTGATGACAAATTATATTAAATTATGGGTGGGTTGAGGGGATTAATGTATCTTTAACCTATAAACTTGTCAATGTATAATATGAGCTCTTTTATCTTTATGCCTTGTGACGCAGCGAACATTAGAAGTCTGGTGTCAAGAAAGAAGTTGCTGCAGGATAGAGCTGATAAAGCTCTGTCGATGCTTAAAGGAGTCTTAGACTACTCTGAATTTAAGAACATGGATATGGTCATAGAGGTATTAATTGCAACATTAATATTAATTTAGCTACCTATAGTTGTTGCTGGAACATGTTTCCATTTAAGCCAAGCTATGTTGTTGTAATTATTTTTGTCTATAACTGCTTTTCTTCTTCATATATTAGAAAATATTATCATTTGTTGGACACACTAAGAGGATTGAGAAAAAGCTACATCAGAGGAATGATTTGTTAAATAATAAATTAGAAAACAATATTTCAAATATTTCAGGCTCCTTTGCAGGTATTTCATAGCACACATCAGTTCTAAATCCAATTCATATAGTCTTTTATTAGTTAGCCTTAAATCTGAATTTTCTCTAAAGTAGTCTTTCTTGTCACTCTCACTAACTATTTAAGGGTTCGAAAATGATAAATCCCTAGGCTATGCTACCACATTTTATCTGCAGGGTATGGGTGATAACAGATTATTACTGCTGGTTGCACTCTGCTAGTGCTATGAGTTTCTTGACACAGTTATTTCTGTATTGCAGGCTGTTATCGAAAATATTCCACTAAAACAAAAATTATTTAGTGAAATTGAGAAGGCATGCTCTCCACACTGTATTTTGGCTTCTAACACATCTACTATTGACCTCAATATAATTGGAGAAAAGACCAGGTCTCAAGATCGGATTGTGGGTGCACATTTTTTCAGGTTATAGAACTGCTCCATGAATTTAGAAAAAAAATATTACGTAAATTTTGTTGTTACCCAAAAGGAGAAAATATTGACAAAAACTTAACTATTACACGATATTTGTTTGCATAGCAGTGATAGCACATAAGTGGTTTAACAAGCAATAAGGGTAATTGAAAGTCTTTTAACCTGCCTATTCCGTTCTTGTAAATTTTATACAATTACCGTGTTGTTATATTGATGAGACTTCATGTCAAAAATAAGTGCCTAGTTTCTTTAAATCTTCGATTAGATCTGGCAATGAGCAGAATGGAATGGGGAGAAAGGAGCTTTGTTATTATTACTTTGCTCCTTTCCTCCATTTAAATAAAGTAGAAATGAGTAGTCTGAAGAGGCTTTTTGTTAAATCAGTAAACACATATACTAAACCAAATGTATGGCAAAAAAACCAAATATGAAATGATTATCTTTTAATATCGTTCTCCATTTCCTTCCTAGTTTCTACGCTATGTCGCATGGAACACGCGACACGGACAAGCTAACACGTGATTTTTTTGGAAACTAATAAGGAGCACGGCGATATAAATTCTTTAATCTATGTTTTATATATATTTCTGATTATATTCTTTAATATAGGACACTGCACATGCCTTAGCTAACACTAGTCCGAGGAGGAGTGTCCCTAGAGTATCCCTTGACTGTTAGAAATTTAAAGAAAGTACAAAATATAGGACACGACATGTGGCTTATCGGACCCGTGGAGTGTCCAAGAAGTGTAAGTTTCTTACTCGAGGTAATACACGTCGGACATGAACATGTCACCCTAGTAGAAGTGTCCGTACATCATAGTTTCTAGGTCTGAAACAAGGATTATAATTTTGAATAAGGAGAATGTTCACTCCTATTTGAAGATGAAAATAATTCCCCATGTTGTCTAGGGTCTGTTCAGTAACAGGATAGTAGAGAGTGTTTCCACCCTCTCTTATCTTCTGTCAAAGTAAAGTTAATTTCCCTCTGTTTGGTATGGTGAATAAAAAAATATAGTGGCATGATCTTTTAGGCATTTTCAATGTGGTTGAATCGATCGCATTTCAAACTATCAAAGAAAATTCAGCATCTTATTTTCCTTCAATCTTTTCCCTCTGACCAAATGCATGAAACCAATTTTCTCTCATTTTCCCTCTTAAATTTCTTTTCCACTCACTTCCCTTCTACCAAACACACATAAATATGCTCCTTTCCTTTTAATATTGCATCCACCCTACTTAATTGCTTAGCTGAAAATGGCAGAAATATTTAGGTGAAATTAAAAAACATGTATTTTCTAATAATTTTGCATCGGTGTTTTTACTGTAAAATATGTGCATGCAACTTACAAGAAGCTTACTGCAGGAAACTTTAAATTGTTTTTTGAATGAGAGATTGTGAAATATCAGCAGCTAATTTCTGCTTAAAAATGACTATATTATGTTTTAATATGATTTAGCTGTTGACAGCCCTGCTCATGTAATGCCTCTCCTGGAGATTGTACGGACAAATAAGACCTCTCCTCAAGTAATTCTTGACCTTATGACTGTTGGGAAGATCATCAAGAAAGTTCCTGTAGTCGTGGGAAATTGCACTGGCTTTGCTGTCAATAGAACCTTTTTTCCATACTCTCAAGGTGCACATATTTTGGTTAACTTGGGAGTGGACATCTTCAGAATAGACCGGCTCATCAGTAATTTTGGCCTTCCCATGGGTCCATTCCAGTAATCTTCTTTCCTTTAGCTGTACCATGAATGCATCTACTTGTCTTCATCTGTACGTGTGTGACAAAGGCTGTCTTCTCTTTTGTTTTTTCTTGTTTTGTTTATTATGGGATTATCCCTCAAGAGATTCATTCCTGTCCCAGAATCTAGGTTTCATTTCAATATGGGTTCTCAAAAGCCTGTGAAATGATACACAGTTGACTTGTGGTGCAGTGGTCACAATTCATTTCTCATATCATGCATGCATGGCTGCATCTGAGAGATACTTAAACTTGAATGATTAAGAATCTTTGTTGCTTCATAATTATGTACACAGGCTTCAGGATCTAGCAGGATATGGAGTATTTGTCGCTACAAGTAAAGAATTTTCCACTTCTTTTGCTGATCGCACCTTCCAATCTCCGTTGCTTGAACTTCTTATGAAAGATGGGAGAAATGGTAATAGTGGATTATTTTAACAGTACATATTATTCTTACTGAATCTTCAGATGATACTCAAAGATATGTGTTCAGGTAAAAATAATGGGAAAGGATACTACATTTACGAGAAAGGAAGCAAGCCAACACCCGATCCTTCAGTGCTTCCAATAATACAGGAGTCTAGAAGGCTCACCAATATTATGCCTGGTGGGAAGGTATGCAATGGAAACAGATTCTGCTCTAGCATTTGATGTGATATTCGTGTTGATATAAAGACTTCTAACTGTGATTAATGCATCTGCTGGTAATTTCTGTGCAGCATATATCTATCACCGACCAAGAAATTGTTGAGATGATACTCTTTCCAGTTGTGAACGAGGCTTGCCGTGTTTTGGATGAAGGTGTCGTAGTCCGAGCTTCAGATCTTGATATTGCCTCTGTTCTTGGCATGAGTTTTCCATCTTATCGGTGAGTGCCACCATGATAACCGCTTACTCAGGATTAAGAGTTTCATTTTGTTGTTTCCCCTTCATGATTGTCTTTTGCAAGAGCACTTAGAGTTACTTGGACCTTTTTGCAAATAATATATACATGTTGCAGCGGGTAATAATTCAATTATCTTGTGCATCTGGAAATACAGAAATGAATTATATGGAGTCATTCGATGTGCAAATAAACTTAAATGGATACCACATTTGACTAGAATAAAATAGGAATATTAAAAGCAACACACAAAATAAGACCTGTGAGAGAGGGAGGGAGGGAGATTTTCCTGAATATTCATGGGACTTGCGCACACAGACACGTGTATGTATTTCTGAAGATGCCTAATATCCTGAGTTTTGTGACCATTTCATTATCACCTTCTATATGAGCTAAGTGTGGATGGTTCTCTTGAGGAATATTGCAATATATTATTTTCGAAAAAGATCACCGACAAAGAATGTCTTCCGTGGCAGTGGTGGTATTGTTTTCTGGGCAGACACCGTCGGGGCTGACCATGTATATAGAAGTCTCAAGAAGTGGTCAGAAGAATATGGCAACTTCTATAGACCATCAAGGTTTTTAGAGGAAAGGGCGACAAGAGGCATTCCACTGGTAAGTATTTTGTCAAAGCTTACAGTTACAGCATTAAACTTCACTATCTGTAAATCAGCTGGAGGTTATTTATTTAATGACTCAGTTCTTTTAAGTTTGATCCGCTGTTAGTTACGCGTGTGAGATTCATCCACACAATTCTCATCGTCCATTGCCTGCCAGCATAATTTTTTAGTTCAACCTGAATTTTATCTCGTCTAAGAGACCTGAGGACGGGTCACTGTTGTTGCTCAACCGGTTAGAATGGTGGTAGCATTTCTCATTTATAAATAATTCATACTGGATAAATTCTAAAATCTTAATAGTTGTATACTAAGATAGCATACTAGAATTCATATATACAGCCATAGTTTAAGAATATCCGGATACACGCCTTTCCATGTCATTGTGGCCATCTAGAAAATATCTGAATCGAGGATAATTTCCAATATCAATAGGTTGATTGTTTCACTTCACTCGTGTATCTTCCAAAATGATAGAAGATCTCTGAGAGTTGTTTCCCTAATTTGAAAGAGAGTACTTGAATCCTCTCAATAACTAAAAAGTGTAGCATCAGCATGACTACAGGAGAAGAGGCAATTGGCTTAGTAAAAATAGTATGTAGTTCCACTTCGTTAAAAGTGCCTCGGTCTGACTTGAGTCATTTTTTGTTTGTTACAAAAGTTGGATTGAGAGATTGTCATTACTAATGGAGCTAAATAACTGTGTTTTTCGGCACATATTGTGGTAATAATATCTTAATGCATACCCCAACATTTTTTAACCCCTCTACATGAAAATCCTTGCTCCGCCACGGCATGGGAGTGGTCCTGCTGACAACTCTATGCTTGTTATGAAGATATTATATGTATTTTGATGGATAATATTGTCTTATGCAGAGTGCACCTGCTTCAGAAATTTCAGCATCGAGGTCACGCTTGTAGACAGTACGTATATCTAATGAGGTTTGTTTATCTGGAGTTGTACATTTAAAATATGTAATGCAATTGGAATGTGACCAAAATTCTATTCTTTTCACAAAACCTGATGAAACATCCAAAGAAATAAAATAAATTTTATACGCAGCCAATGAGATTGTCCATTGTTGAAGATGTGTTCTAGACTACTCCATGATATCAAACATGGTTGTGGTATTTAACCAAGAGTTGAGATTTGTTGATTTTCCAGCCATCTCTTTCAATATATTTTTAACACATCGACACACTTTTTTTTGTGGAAAAATGTACATTTGGGTGTAACATGACGATGTGTCAAAAAATGAGTTAATGTCTTTCTATTTGTTAAGAAAGGATAACGTGTGTCGACATATCAAAAATGTCTTAATGGAAACAGGGTTGGAATAACATAATTAACTTCCTGTAAATCTTTCTCATCGAAAGTTTAGAAGATACTTTGGGAGCAATATTATACAATAAATAACTTGGGACTGTTGGTGATGCACAAGTGAAAATGGATAAGGATTCAAAGGTCTTAAATAAAAGTCGAAAAAGCAAAATTGACTTCGATATAGGTCAATCATCAATGCCAAGGCATTTCTACTAATGTAAAATTTGTTGCCAAGAGTAGAAGCTACAAGCGTTGTAGGAACAAATACGAGGCTAAATGATTCAAGTTTACATCTTTAAATACTGACTTTGTTAAAATTACTAAATATACATAAATTTGCGAGTTAATCAAATAAAATTTCCGAAACATGGATAACAAGAAGAAAATTAAAATGTGACATAAATTTGTATATGAATAGTAATTTCAGCATAAATTTAAAGGGTTTTTCTTTTCTTTTTCATTTTATTATGAAATTGGGATTCATCCTAACTATATAAAAGAGGGAGTTTTTATTTTGCCACGTGTCGGCATTTTGGGTCGTCAATAATATTTCACGCAAAAAAATAAAAAAACATTTTAAAATTTGAAGTCCGTGACACGGAGAAAGAGTGAAATCTCCGTGACAGAGTGAGAGTAACACTCTCTCAAATATTGGCTTTTCAGCGACTTTCCTCTCCATTTTCCCAACAAATGCACCCTCGCCAACTACAACATCGAGAAGGAGTCCAGCCACCGAGTGAAAAGAAGATCGAGCACAAGCACGAGAAGGTCGCGCTCGTCATCCTCCAGTTCTACACGGTCGATGACTTAGGTAAGGTCCAGAGGCTTTGCAGGGAGTGTCCTAACGCTGAGTGCGGTGCTGAAACTTTCACGGCCAATCATTTGGACAAGTAGCAGAATTAGGGGTTTACTTTTTCGAATTTTCTTAATTATTAAAGTTTAAACGAAAAGATCCATGATATGTTGGTTTAGGAATTAAAGATTGGGTTTGAATTTTTACTGTGAAATTCTGTATTTTATGCTTCTGTTTTTGAATTTTAATTGCTATTTTGATTTGGGCGAATATTAGCGAGGACAAAGAGTAAATTATGTTGTATGGCTTTTTGTTTCTATATTCTGATTGCAAAATTGTGGGACTGGCGAGTTGGGGAATGAACCGTGGATGAATTAGGAAAGGAAAGCTTTGGATTTCGTTGGATTTTGCAAAAATATTTGGGATTTTTGTTTGGGCAGTTCTTCAATCGAGTTTAAATGAATATTAGTCAACCATTTTTTTGGATTACGACTTCACTGCTTCTTTATCCCTCTTACTTCACTTTAGCTCTCTTTTTCGTGCCACATTTCGGGAAAAATGAATGGCCACGCCAGATTTTCACGCACAGTTGTACAATATGTATGTATAGTCTGTATAGCTTGCTTTCTTTAAACCCTAAAGCAAAAAAAGTCCAAGTGTGGTTCAACTGTCTTGCTTTCTTGCTAGGCTCACTCTACTCCACGAGATCTACAAACTTTTGAGGTAAGGAATGCCCAAAATAAAGTAGATTTCTTTGGATTTATCTGTACTGTGGATTAAGAATAAAGAGCTTGATTTTGTGGTAGGGAAGATAAGTTCTTGAAATGTTATGTTTATGGTTCCTTTTTCATTTTTCCCGTGCTTAATTTTGCTGAATTTGGATACTGTGGGTAGAAAGTTTTGAACTGGGGCTGGAAATTTGATAATTCTGGAGCAAGGTAATAATTTTATTATTGGGCAAGTTGGAAATAAGTAATTTATAATTTCAACTATAAGTGTTTTGAAACAAGGTAATTTCTTTAGTTAAAAAAAAAAAAATGGAAGTTACCCAAACATGTGTGTAGTTAAAAATTTTAATCTTGGCCACACATGATCCTTAACTGCCACTCTTATGTTGTATGTAATGCTTCTGACTTCAGGGGCTGTGTTTATGTCTTCTCCGGCATGATAAAGTGTTGGGGGTTAATATGTTCTTAAGTGAGCAGAGAATATGATAAATTTAAAACTATATAAGGTAGTGAATTCTATACTGTTTGGTATTGTTTGTGCCATTTTTATTGAAAAAGGGAGATTTCTCTTGGTTAATTAATATAGGTGGCATGCTTGAACTCTCGGAAGCTATAAGAGATTACCATGATAGCACTTTATTCCCGAACATGGTAATTGACTGTCCATTAAGCTATTAACTCGACATTCAAGAACTTCTTTTTATGCATGCTTCATCTGTCCTCATTGAATGCTCTCTGCATGTCTCATAAATTGGGACATTTTAAGTAGCTATTTAACCATATTTTACTCTATTATATTACTTGGACTAATTGTGTTGTTCCCTTGCATTTCATTTATTCTTTCAATTTTCTTCTTCCAATTGTTTACTTAAAAAAAATATATATGAGTATATCTGAATATCTTTGTCCTCATTACTGTTTTTATTGCTTTCGAAAAGAATAATGCAGGTTCAGCCGATGAATTCTTTCTGGTTACCAATCCTCAATCTTCAGGTTCCCCTACCAGAAGGGCACCTCCACATGTCCCAGTTGTGGATCCATCACCTATTTTACCCAGCCTTTCAATTTCGGAGCCTCTCTACACCGAAGAAGTTGAAGAAGTATCGAGCTTGTCAAAATCCCAGTCTCTTAACTCCTCACAAGTTCAAGAATTAACTGTGGATGACATTGATGATTTTGATGACAACGATCTGGAGGAGGTTGACAGTCATAGGCACTCCAGAAGAGTCCTAAATGATGCCTCTGATGTGGCTCTGGGATTGTCTTCCTTTGCTACTGGTAAATATGGTTTATGATGGTCTGCATGGAGTCTTAATGTCTTCTTCTTATTTCAAGTATTGTTCCTGTGGTCCAGATGTCTCATAGCTTCACTAGAGAAGTACAATTAATGTTCTTGTTTTAGCTTATTTACAACCTAATTAACTAAAAAGATGGGGGTGGTTTTACTTCTTTCAGTTTCTAAGTCAAAATAATTGTTTTCAAAGCTAAAATCTGTTAGGATTTAAAAACATTAGTTAACAACAATCAGTTATATAATCTCATTTATGTTGCCTTGTTTTGACATATATTCAAGAGAAAGACCTTCTGCCGAGTATATTAAGTTTGGGTTCTTAGCATCTCATAAATGTCAATACTAGATTTAGCAATTTGGAATATAGACTTTCAAGGACGTGCTTCTGGTAATTAGCATCATAACCAGAGTCAATTATCTCGCTTTTAGTTCATTTTGAACAGTAAACTTATCACTATTTGGGGGAAAACTTATCATTTTTTGCCTACCCCCCCCCCCCCCCCCCCCCCCCCCCCCCCCCCCCCCCCCCCCCCCAAAAAAAAAAACAAAAAAAATAAAAAAACCTACCAATTCACTCTGTGCACCTGGACATTGATTTTGATCTCAAAGTGTTCACGTTAACTGTTGTTCATGAGGGAAAGGTTTGATATTATGCCTTCAATTTTTGATTCCTTTTCTTGCCATTTTTATATTAGGTCTAATGGTTTTTGATATTGTTTTCTTATACGATAAATCAATTACCTCATGTTGATAGATTTAGATAGAAGACATACTACAGTTAGTCATTCGTGTAAATTTCAGAGGATCATTCATCTCTCTCGAAAATCTATGCAGAGCAAGATTGATAAATAGCTTTCATATTTCAAGGAACCCATCATCTGTCTCCCTCCTTCCCTTCTCTCTCTCTCTCTCTACCCGTATGCACCCACGCAGCCTCGTGCATGTGCGAGAACTAATTAATACTTTCCTGTACCATACTTTTTGCTGGTGCTCTTTAGTATTTTATTATGTGTGGCAGGTGAGTACTCCGTTGCTTTTCAACTTAATTCCTACAGTTGTGCACCTTGGTGTTCTATTATGGTGGTTCCCACCAGATAGTCAAAGTGAGATAATTACTTGGTTGTTCAGTTTTTCGTTGGCCTGGAATCAGAACATTTCCAATTTCCTTTGCTTATTTTTTTAACTGCTTATTGAACAATGTTTTAATACATATGATATCATTTAGTCTCACATCATTTTTTTATAATATCATTTAGTGCCACATATTGTTAAAAATGATGATTTCTTATCTGTTATTATATATATTTTTATTTACTGAGCAAGCATAGCCCCTTTATCGTATGAATATAAAAACAATTGGGCAGCGTTTATTCTTAGAGATGATATAGTAACTTGATTTATTCTAATTGAAAGAAAAAGAAACTGAACAATTTTACTGTCATGCAGGAAGAGCTTAAAAATAACACAATAAAAATGGTGAAGCAGAGTAAGTCAATTTTGGTTCAGTTCTTTCCCAGTCTGTTTTGCTATAAATTCGAGCGATTTTCAATATTGATTAATTATTGTCAATATTTTTAGAAGTTGGGTATAGCAAGAATGTTGAAACTTGAAGATAGTTTTTTTTTTCTTTTTTTTCTCTCTTTTTTTTTGGGAGGTTTTCTAGATTTGACCTATTTTTGTTCTTGCTTTTGCTTGCTTTTTTCTTAGTTCTCAAGCCTTCATTCTCACAAGGCCAGCTCCTTACTTGCTTTCTGTTTCTTGATTTTTACGATTTGATTAAGTGGTTTCAGAAAGTGATCAGTCAGTAAAAAACCATATCATTTATAGTACAGTTTGCTCGTTAACTCAAGGCAGCTTCTTAATTGTAGCCCATATGTTGTTGTTTTTCATTTTGGGTTTGGATAGTAGAAGAATTTTCAAACTAATAAAAATTTTATTTATAAATTAAGGATTTACTTAAGCAGTACTTTTATTTATTTCATTCATAAATTTTTTGTCAACATTGCAGCTATGCCTTCCGTGCAACATCTAAAGATAATTTTCAGTCAAATCTTCCATGGAAACCGTTGGTTGTTGTTGACGCACGATGCGAGGCTCGCACCGTGCAGATCTCGCACTGGCGTTGGCTCTACCACTGCACTAGCCCACTTCGATTCTGAAGGTAGATTTTTTTTTTCTTTTTGGGTTTTACAATATAGGTGAAATACAGAGGCTCTACATGTACAGTGCAAAGTGCTTTGCATTGGCCTTAATTGACTCAATTGAATAGGCTTCAGAGCAAGTGAAGACTTTAAGTGATGCCATTTAACCATTCTGACTGTTCAGATCTTTTCAGTTGTTTTATTTTTTACTTGCGGACATGTCTATTTTAATTTGTGCTCTGTTATGCACCCAATTTATGACTGTCTACATAGTGTTGAAACTTGCCTTCCTTTTCTGGATCTCTGTGAATGTCAGAAGCCTGATTGAAGCACTGTGCTTTCTCTCTCTCATGAATTTATAAACACATCTATTCTCTTTAAATGACATCCATTTCTTTCGGTTAGCTGTTGTGGCAACAAATGGACATAGAATATACTTTCTGGGAAGTGCTTCGCCTATGTACCTCCCCGAAAGTGGTGTAAGCATCTGTCATCTACAGATTGTAGGTGGCATGAGTTGGTTTTTTAGGTATACTGATTGAGTATTGGATGGTTATCCAAATTTTGGAACATTGTTTTTTTGCATGGTGAATTATTCTTTTATGTAGCTTCCCTCTATTCAAAATATAGGAGGCAAAAATTTTCAAATAGAAAAAATGCAAGTTAACTTTTACATGAGGATTGACAGCAAGTGTTTACATTAATTTGGTTTTGTTAGCTAAAGAATCCAATAGTGTCATCTTAAATTCTTGAACTTTTATCCAAAGAACCTATAGCATACTACATGCTTGGCTAGGCAATGAAATTTCAAGAAAATAAAGGTTCTTTAAACTTTTTGAGAATCTTGTTTGACCGAAGAATTTATATCTCTTTGAAGAATTGGGATTTTTGATCGGTTATAAGAAGAGATGTGAGCTGGTATTGGTGTTTCGTGGACTTCGAACATGTGCTTTCTGTATTGTTCTTCCGACAGTGAGAGGTAAACATGTTTATATGTTTTTCTCTTTTAATGGATATATAATTATGTTTGTTTTAGAGGATTATTAAATTTGATTCGAGCAATTTATGTACGAAAAAAATCTTAATTTGTAGATTCTGGAGGTCTTTTTTTTTTTTTTTTTTTTGGGTCTTGGTCTATTGAATTGTGAATTTGATGATCACCAGGTAGTATTATGGTGCAACAGAGACTTTGATTGGGTGATATAAGTTAAATTTTGAAATGGGTCATAACTCATAAGACAGTTTACAAGAATTCAAAGATTACATTCTGGTTTTGAAGTTCCTATTCTTCAATTCTTCTTTGGGATTATTTAGTTGTATGATTGATGGGCTCAGGCTCTACTACAGTAAAATGGGCAAGATTTAAGCCTTTTTATGGTTAATACTATGACGTATTGTCAATTCTCCCTTACCGAACATGTCACTATTGGATAAAACAGGTGAACTTTGTATATTTTGAGGTGTAGTGGTTAGTTATCCCGACTGTAGTTCGCTGATTGTAAAAAAAAAAATTATGGAATGCTTGTAATTATGACTGCATATTATTTAATAAGGCATGATTATGTATATTTTTTAATTTTATGTCTTATGGTTTTGAAGACTTGTAGGAGGGCTACAACAGTATGAGGAATACCAATCGGATTAAAGAAAGGACGAAGGATCGGATTAGTGTTAAGTTGGGAAAGATAATGCAGTGTCTTTGGTTAGGGGAACGATTACGTGGAGAAGAAATGGTCCCTTCTTCTGAATCTCTTGCAACAAGAACAAAAATAAGTCCATGTCTTAATCTTGATAAGGGTTCATTTCTTTGTGCAAATTACGCGCTCTTCTTGATTATTGAACCTGGATTTTCATTTTCTTCAAGAGAATTAAGTCAATTTTTGGCTATTTTTCCTACTATTTTTGAGATTTGGCATTTGTACTGTTCAATATATTTATTTTCTTCTGTACATTATGCAATTTGAATAGAGGATGGGAAAAAGGAGAGGTAGATGGTAGGGTTCTATTTTGTTTTGATGTTGAGATCTCATTTATTGGTTGTTTTTCGAAGGGAAAAGGAAGATCTTTGAAAGCGTTTCGATTCTTTCTGCACAAGTCATTGGAGCGGTTAGGCATTCTTTAAGTCTTCTTTCGGTTCAACGGAACATTGTTTTGTAGGTTTTGAGTAAATGAAAGATTTTTTTTAAAGAGCAAATAGAGTGGCTTTTTTTATATACTTTACTTATTTTTTTTTTGAGTTTTGAATTTTGCAGGTTCAATAGTATAAAATAAAAATTATATTTTTGGTTGCTGACTGAATTAATATTTTTAATTACTTTTGGGAGGACTGAAATTTAGAAACAATCTTTTGCTGGAATATTTTGATGTGGAAGGCATAAAAAAAGGAAGGTTTGTATTGTCTTGGAATTGAAATAACTAAGCACATGACTCTTATTGCAGTTTACGGATTGCCAACTTGGATGACCTGAACTTGAATCTTGCTTGTCTGTACTTTGAATATTGTGTAATTATTTTTTTACTACTATATAGTTGTCAAGAATTTGATTGAAATATTTGGAGAAATATTACTTTTAATTACATAGCATACTTCTTTTTCTTTTTGAATTTTAATTGTTTTGTGGGTTGTTAATTAGAATGTTTAAATAGATATGTTATTAATCTTATACATTTTTTCTGCTGATGAGAAAGATGATATTTCAAAGGTTGACTCAGATAAGTTCAAATCAATAATTGAAGAGGTTGATGGCTTGCATCAACTTGGTATAATAAACAAGTCCTTGATTTGATGCAATTTTAGTTTCAACTTTTCGAGTTCTTTATAAAATTCTGGTATATATTCAAGAATGCTAAACGAGTCAGTGAGTTAGGTTCTTGAACTGATTTATTTGTGTCCATTTTTGCAGTTTTTTTTCATTGTTTTTGTGCTTGTGATTCAATGGTTGAAGAAGACAACAAGGAAAGCTCTTTATTAACTTGCTTATTTGTATTGCCCTGTTTGGTGATTATTAAAATAGGTTTGAGGGTTTAGTTGATTTGATTTTTCTCTCATTGGCTTATACTATGTGAAATGTGAATTGAAAATTTCTAACTTGTCAAAATTTTATCTTTTGTTTTATATTCTATTGCTTTGGATGCTGTTTGGGCTTATTTCTTTGTTACTGGGGCAATGGGCAAGGTGGATTTCTCAAATTTGTGTGAATTCCTCCCTCTTTAACAGCAGATTCTTCATTTGTTCTGAAGAAGACTATGGTGTGATGAAGAGAATGTTGTCCACAGAAGGTTCTAACTTTTCAAATGAAATCAATATTCCTCCAAAGGAATTAACAGTGCAACATATCATGGGGTGCGGTGAGGTACGTGATAAATTCTCTCTATACATTTTACAGGGTTTTACTATAGGGGATTCTAACTTGGAGTGTATATTCATAATTTCAGGAGCGTAAACCTTTTGTTTTTGCTGAAGGTCTTGAACAACTTCACTGCTTCTTGTTTGTTCTGGGATTTACTCATCTTCTGTATAGTTGTTTAACCGTAGCCTTATCTTTGAGCAAGGTTCAATTTTTCGTATCCATTTGCTAAAGATTACACTTGGATTTTGTTTATTCAACAATGAGATTCGGGAAATTATTTGTCAAATGCACGTGGTTGTAGATATATAGCTGGAGGAAGTGGGAAACTCAAGTGATGTTTGTGGCTAATGGGAATGCCAAGGTAAGTGAAATCATTATAATCATTTTGAAATGTTCTTCAAATATTGAAGTGTTTTTGTAGTGTACTGGAAAAATTGCGTTTTAGAGATGTAAATATCATTGTTGAAGAACTGGTTTTTGTATTTTTAATTAACTGGAGA